>JANAVB010041220.1:3651847-3987740 GCA_029216955.1 Iris pallida | reverse complement strand
TATATATATATTAATATATATATATATATATATATATAATCTATATGAGGATATATATATATATACTATATAGAAGAAGAGGAGAGGAAGTGAGTAGATGAGGAGAAGAGGAGGAGCAACTGCAGCAGCAGCTAGCAACAGTGCAGCAGCAGTAAGCACAGCAGTAGTAGTGGCAGCAGGCCACAGCAACCAGCTGCTGCAATGGCAGCAGCTGCAGTGGCTTGCCCCCCCCCCCCCCCTTTAACCCCTTTTTCCCTTAAACCCCCCCCCCCCTAATGCATATATATATATGTATATATGTATATATATGTTTATATATATATAGATAGATAGTTATATAGTTAGAAATTAAGAAGAATTAGAAGATTAGAAGATAAGAAGAGTATAAGAAGAAGTTGAGAAGAATAAGAATAAGAAGAAGACTAAGGAGTTCAAGGAGGTTTAGAAAGAAGTTAGAGAAGAAGGAATTAGAAGAAGTTAGAAAAATTAGAAGAAGAATAGGAAGAAGGAGTTAGAAGAAGAATTAGAGGAAGAATAGGAAGAAGAAGTTAGAAGAAGAGTTAAGAAAGAGAAATAGAATAAGAGCTAGAAGAAAATTTTAGAGGAAATCGAGTTAGAGGGTGAAACGGAGCTCGGAGTGTCGGAATGAGATGAAACTTGGCGTGGAGTTAGAATACGTGATTTAGATTTTGCGGGTAGGCTCCCGAGTGAAAATCGGGGTTGTAGGACGCGGGTATCGCGTCGTACCATTGCGTATCTTGAAATATTCAAGTTATCGGCAATGGGCCGTATCATGGACTAGACGTCCACTTTACTTAGGTATTTTGGTAGGTAATATATCTATAGGCTAGTACCTTACTATCCTAGGGAGCACGGGTCAAAATAACAAGCGTAGGTAGGCTAACTAGGTTTCCACCTAGGCTAGAATTTTACCTTAGAAAAGGTAAAATAGAAAATTGGCCTACGGCCAAGATATGAGTTTCGAAGTCCAAGATGGACTTGGATATGGGTTGTAGAGGTTGGTAATGATTAGAAATAGTCGCCTAGACTTAGTCTTGATCTCGGTTGACCACGGTTGACTTTTTAGACCAAAAGTCAACTATGGGTCAACACTTTACCCAATTTAGTCCCAAATTCCATTAAACTTGGGAAGTTGACCAAAAGTCAACTATTAGTCACCATTGACCTAGGATTGACCCAGGGTTGACTAGAGTTGACCAGTTGACCAAAAGTCAACTGTAAGTCAACCGTTGACTCAAATCGACCTAGATTAATTTCGTTTGACTTGCATTGACCCGGTTTGACCTAGCTTGACCTAATATGACTTAGGTTGACCTCGTACAGTCTAGTTTGATGCGTCTTAACCTAGAATGACTTAATAGGATTTAAGTTGATTTGACTTTACTTCCTAAACAGAGTATTGATACGTCTTATTCTCTATAGGTCCTCGAGACGCTGCATTTGCTCCGGTTGACATATCATACCATATTACAGGCGAGTACATTCTCTGACACTTTTCCAATTTATGATGATTATTATAATTCATGTAATTAGTGTAGATATGCTTGTTCTCGACACATTGGTCACACGGATTGGTATTCATGGATCCCGACATGAGATGTTGTTCCTCGTTATCTTGGTATATCTTGTGCAAGCTCCCTTGTAGTTCTTGTGTAATATATGGACACTGATTCTCGAGGAGACTTGCTACCTTCTCGTAGAATCCTGTGTCATAACGTGTCTTGCTTGGATTCACTCTACCAGTCGGGGGCGGGGAGTATTAGTGTAGATATGTGGTCAAAGCCTACTGTGCATCCATTGTGCACCTATTGATTGTGAGTGTTGTCATACACCCCACGTATGATTAGCCAGGCCTGTTACTATTTTGTGCAAGTTCCCAAGCCGGCCACATATTGCAGCTAGTTCTCACACACCTAGATATATGACTCTTGATTCTTGTATATGCCATGATCAGTTACTTGCCTTGTTCTAGCTCTAGTTTTACAGCTTACCTTGCCATGATACTTACATGTACATTCCATATTTTCTTGTATATACTCTCTATTTACAGTTTTATAGCTTTTGTCATATCTTGTGAACTGTTGTTAGTAGATTGTACTCGTTCCATCCTGACAGGATATGTTAAAAATATTACAGATGCTGACGAGGGAGATTATTGTACCTACTACGGTCCGGATGACGTAGTGGGCGTAGACTTGGAGACTTTGGTCCAGCAGGGCTTAGCTCCGCCTGACGAGACCTTACCACTTGCTTAGTTAGAGTAGGTCTTTTATACTGGACTTTGTCTCTAGCTACTTTTGAGACTGTTATTACTATGGATTGTATTAGAGACTTGGACTTGTATATATTCTGGTATTAGACTTGACAGGTTATTATTTTATTATCGTCTTGTTGTCTTTATCTTTCAGTCTTTACTTTGTTATCTTAGAGTTGTGATTGAGTACTCATATATATTCATTGCTTGTCCTCCGTTCGGAGTTGACCATATTCTCGACAGGTTTTTGATATATATATAAACTGTTTAGAGTAGAAAAACCTACAGCGTTCTACGCCGGTTTTACGATGAGGGCTGGGTGTTGTCACATGCACGTGCCCTTATAGCGGGTGCGGGTCGTGACAATCATGGTGGAAGTGATTCTTGCCTATTTTGAGTACACATTTTGTTGATCAAATTTGATAGTTGTTATGAGATATCTTCCAAATCATACCCATGAATTCATTTACCTAGCTATCGTAATATTCGATTATTCGAAAATTAATTTCATTGTATGCCTTTTAACTTGATCAAATTTCTATTGCCTCAACCCTACCTACCCTACCTGTTCCTAAATTTCGAGGACGAAATTCTTGTAACTTGGGTAGGATATAAACCCCCTAAATTTCTACTTTAAATTTTTTTTATAAATTGAGTATTTAAAATTTTTACTTGGTATTTGTACGTCGCATAGTCGTATTACACGTCACGTACGAATTTGTCGTATGAGACGTCGCGTATGAGTTTACATTTTTGTATGTCTAGTCGTGTGCGAATATGTGCGAGATACATATTTTTGTAAAACATTTTTATTGGAGATTTTATTTATATAGAAGAATTTTAGTTTTCAAAATAATATGATAAATATTTTTATAAAAGAGTTATTTTGTTCGTTGTTTAAAAAAATAAGTAGAGTTTGAAAATTTTGGGTTATATGAAATGTGTTCCAAATATTTTACGAAATTTGGAATTTATTATTAACGTAATTTTGTTAATTATAAAAGCTATTTTATGATTTAATATTTAAGTAATATTCTTGATTTTTGAAATAAATAAATACTATATTTTAATATTTATGGAAAAGATATTTAAAATTTTGTTGTATTTAATATTTGAATTATTTTGATAATTTAAATTTGGAAAAGATTTTATTTTAAAATATGCATTAAATTAAAGGTAGTTTATCTAGATTGAATTAATTTGATTGCTTAAATTTTAAATCAATTTAAATTAATATGGAATGTATCCATTGGGATATAACCCTCCCTAATCCTTATCCAACTGGGAATTCCCACCTCCTATATAAGGAGAGGTACTCCTCTAATTTTCACACCACAATCACATCGTGCACCGTGTTTGTGACAACCAAATCTTATTCCAGTTATTTTACATTCATCCATCTCGTGTCGGGACACATCCCCGACACGACGATACAAAACCCAACACACCCAATCTAAGCCTACATACGCCATTGCCGCAGCACCCTGTCTCCCTTGTGTCGCCACTCCAACTCGTCTTCTCCGACCCAACCTCATCACCGCCACACAACACCCGACCCTGACTCCTTCCTGTCACCGCGCCAAACTCCATGCCACTGTACTCCGGTTCTCTGACCACCACCGTCGTACGCCAACCACAACCACCTCGTCACCACCACGTCCACCACCAGCAACACCCTCTCCGACATCACCACCATTTTCGACCGCTCCTCTCGGCCAACCCCGTAGATCTCCGCCGTTACGGTTCACCAAACCCAGCAAGTCCAGCCGGCACCATCTCCCCGTGCGAAACGTTCCTAGACACCCCCACACCGTCGCCTGACCACCGCCCCGCTATGGCCATCTTCGGCCAGAAGCCGCCCCAAAACCCACAACACCGCCCACCAGAAAAAAAAAAAGAAAGAGCCAAACCCCCCTCACCTGAGTTTCCGTCGGGCGTCGGCGACCCGCCGACTGCCGCGTTCGTCGCTGACGACCAGGACCGGCCGTACTGTCCCCGCCGCACCGAGGAGTCCCGACCAGCGCGTCGCCGCGACCCCGACCGCGAGCATCTCCTTCCTCCCGCCGCATCCAGCGCGGCCGAGCTTCCCGCGCCACCTTCGGCGCCGTCCTTCGTACATAACCGCCGCAGCGACTCGAAGCCCCCGTCCTCCTCCGCCTCGGCCGACTATCCCGAGCCACCTCCTGTCGGCGCCCAGAGCCGCCGCCTCACCGTCTCTCCGCCAGATCCGCGCTCGAGAAACCCGACGCCGACCTCCGTCTTCTCCGCAGCGCCACCACCGCTCGTGTGCCCCCGCGCCGACGGCCAGAGACGCCGCGCCACCACATCCTAGCCGCCTCCTCCGCCTCGCGTGCCCTGCACCGGCGATCGTTGGTAAACCCTCTGGTATCTCCCCCAACCTCTTCTCCCTCTTCTTCCCGCACCTCTCTCTCTCTCTCTCTCTCTCTCTCTCTCTCTCTTACTGTTAAGAACTTTGGGGAAGGTATAGATATTTAGGGGTATATTATTATTATTATTATTATTATTATTATTATTATTGTTGTTGTTGTTATTATTATTATTATTATTATTATTATTATTATTATTATTATTATTATTATTATTATTATCATTATTATTATTATTGTTATTGTTATTATTATTATTATCATTATGTTTATTATTATGATTATTATTAACAGCAGTATTATTAATATTTTAGTTTATGAGTGTATATGGGTATTTTTGCCATTGGTATTATTAGTGGCAATATTATTTTCAAAATTTGGAATTGCATAAAATAATTTGAAAATTAATTATGGAAAGAAATATATATATATATATATATATATATATATATATATATATATATATATATATATATATATATATATATATATAAACTATTGCCTATTATTTTATTTAAGGATTTTGAACTACAAAATTTCATCTTTACAATTTAGTTTTACCCTAAGAATAATATTCTAGATTTACAAAGTACTACTTTAAAATATTTGACTAATAAAAATATATTTTTTAATTGTGTATAAAAATTATTTTCAAGTATTTTCAAGTATTTACATTAAATTATTATAAAAATTATTTTCTAAAATTTCTATATTCTTTCTCCAAAAAATTTCTCCATGATTATCACCATTGACCACGACTACTCAAGTGTTCCTATTTTTCCACAAATTTAGGCCATGTTCGCATGGACCTCGGCTATTAGACAGAACATGACATCTTGATCATCGCACCCCACCAGGCAACACACCAGGCAAGACACCTTGCCTTTACTGTTTAAATTTCTTGCTCAATATCATGCATGCTTTTTCTTATTTTTAGCAAATAAAATGTTATTCTTTCAAAACTATATATAGATGCAAATTATTGTACTTTATGCAATTGGCTTAGAATTAAGGGACCACCGTATGTTTAGTGCATCTCATAAACTGTCACGATGTGCCACGGGTTGTGTGTGAGTTGTGAGTCGCATGTAGTTTCGTACTTGCGTATCGACCGTACATCGGTGCGTACAGGCCTTGTGTTATGATGTAACTGCTAATAGATTGTGTAGAAGACTTGGAAGTTATTAAGGATCAAAAAGTGTCGTGGAGTCGACACATATATAGTATCATGGGGGAAGGAGACAGTTATTAGCGTAGGGGCTACATGTTCAGTACACACATAGATTTGGGCCGATAGTGTCTCGTATGAGCGCTACTTACTGCCCCGGGGCCGATAGTTCTCGTATGAGAGCTACTTTCTGTCCATGGTCGATAGTGTCTCTTATGAGCGCTACCTACTACCACTCTCTCTCCATCTATGCTGAACACCTAAGCTCCTACGTAGAACGTTGTCTTCTAAAGTGCATTCCACATAGAATGGTTAGGAACCATTACTCATATATATTTTCTATTGAGCTCTTACTATTCAGTTTATGGCATGATATTATTGTCTTGTTACGTCCCTCTGAGGACCTGATGATCTCACCAGGTGTGTGTTTTGTGGTTTCTTGCAGGTGCTCTAGCTAAGGACATTCCTTCCTTCGTGATGATTGCTCTTGGACTCGTCACTTGTTCTCGCTTGCTCAATCCTTTCCTTGTATATTTTTTCATATTTAATTTAGTTGGTAGTGGATTTGTCTCCACCCAACTATTGTGTACATGACAAACTCAAAGTTGCTTTTATATTATTATTTATCTTTGTGGATGAGATTTAGTGTCTTGGCTTTCTACATTTACAGCATATGTATACATACGAGCCGTATAATTACTCTTATGTATACAGCTGGCATGATACGTATCTAGTTCCAAGTATTTTAGGACTGGGGCGTTACAAAGGCTATGCAGTAGTCGTTCCTGGGTTTCATAAGGAATTGAAGGCTATGCATTAGTCATTCCTGGGTTTCAAAAGATACTATGGAAAGGAAAGATAGGTACAATAATACTGAGAGAGTAATGAATGTGTAGGATCGTAAGTTGAGTCGAGTTATATGGTCATTGGACAATTTGTGCACAAGGGCGAGGGTTCCTCGAACGGTATGGTCCAGAAGGGTTTCAGATATTCAGCGATGCATCGAGAACTGGCTTAGGGTGCGTGCTCCTGCAAAGGGATAAGGTGATTTTGTTTGCTTCGAGATAATTGAAGCAACACGAAAAAAATTACCTTACACATGATCTTGAGCTAGCAGTGATTGTGTTCGCATTGAAGCTATGGTGGCACTATCTTTATGGTGTGGCTAGCAACATCTATACGGATCACAAAAGCCTCAAATACATCTTTACCCAACGGGACTTGAACTTACGGCAACCGCTTTGGCTCAAACTCATCAAAGACTATGATCTGACTATCGAGTACATGCAGGATAAGAAAAATATTATAGCAGATGCTCTGAGCAGAATATTCGCAGGGTGCCTGGCTATCAATCGTGACATACAGTGAGACTTAGCAAAAATGGGCATCGAACTCCGAATTCGATATAGATGAGCACAATTGGCCCAACTGCACCTTGAGTCGAGCTTGCACAACAAGATAAAGACCGTACAGGAAGGCGACCCATTTCAGAAGAAGATGCGTGAGCTGATTTCGACAGGGAAGGCGACCGATTGTGGTGGACGAGGACGGAGTGACGCAGCTAAAGGGGAGAATATGCGTCCCTGAACATGTCGAACTTAGAAAAGAAATTCTAATGGAGGCTCACTATACGAAGTACTCATTGCATCCTGGAAGCACCAAGATGTACAAAGACTTATGCATGACTTTTTGGTGGCACGGTATGATGAAAGACGTGGCAACTTTTGTATCACAGTGCATGGCCTGTCAACAGGTGAAGGTCAAGCACCAAAGACCAGACGGGGAGCTACAGAATCTCGACATTCCGATATGGAAGTGGAACGACATCTCTATGGATTTTATCGTGGGCCTTCCGAAGACGCCACAGGGAATAACACAATTTTGGTCATTGTTGATCGATTAACCAAATTTGTTCATTTCATCGCTATCAAAGTATCCTGGAGCGTCGATTAGCTCAGATTTATATCGATGAGATTGTTCGACTCCATGGGTACTTGCCACAATCATTTTGGACAGAGATATACAATTCTTGTCACATTTCTGGATGAGTCTGCAGGCGGCAATGGATACTAAGCTGAATTTTAGCTCCACGTACCACCCGCAAACCGATTGCCAGATAGAAAGGGTAAATCAGATCCTCGAAGATAAGTTACGTTTATGTGCAATTAAACTGAAGACTAGTTGGGACACGCATTTACCACTTGCGGAGTTTGCGTACAACAATAGTTATCAATAAAGCATCTAGATGGCTCCCTACGAGGTGCTTTACAGGAGGAAGCGCTGATCTCCGATTTGCTGGGACGAAGTCGGGGAGCGACAGGTGCTCAGGCGATAAATAGTCGATCAAGCTGTTGAGAAGGTCCTCATGATTCATGTAGTGCCCCGTCCCGCTCAGTCAATCGGAGGAATCGAAACGCCGATGGCGTTCGGACTTAGCCTTACAACGGCTACTCGAAGACATCGCTCGGTCGAGACGACCGCTCGCTCAGGTGGGATAGTTTTGTTGAACTTGCCTCATCTTAGCCTTCACATAATAAAATGCATGTTTTCAACTTGCACAAGTAGGCTTAATAATAAAAGAGATGAATCCACATAGCTAAAGGGAATAATCATGACGGGTCGAATGGAGTTAGAATATGGAAAGGTCCAACGGTCGGCATAGAATCGGTGCACGGCGTGCTTTGAAAATGACACTCGATCCTTCGTCCCGTGGATTGGGAGAAGGAAAGTTGGTTTGAGTTGTCGAAGTTATGAACGTAGCCTAAGTTATAGGCGTCGCCCGCATAAATACTTCATAAAGCATGCACGGTCCTGTCGTCCAAGGCTTGGCATAGCCTTGGCTTGCCCCATGAGTTAAGTTGCGTTGCACAGCTTGTGCCATAAGTCTAGGCACCCAAATGACTTGGTCGTTCAAAGTTGAACGCGTGCACGGCACGTTCCATCGAGGCAAGGCTTGACGCGGCCTTTGCTCGTTAAGTTGTAGGCTTGAGTAAGTTAGGCAAAGTTATGTCGGTCGACCTAAGTCATTCCAAGTGCTGTCCCACTAATTTTGCGGTTGGTAGGTTAAATAGTCCTACGATCCCAAGGCCCGTCATATAAAGTATGACTTGGGCGATAGCGTTGCATAGATCGAAAGTCGGCTTAAGGCACAGTGCACGGACTTAGTGTCTAGGGCATGAACCACGGTTGATTGAATGAGTTTTGGAGAAAGGATTATTGAATAGGCATTGAGTGAATGAAATGATATGGTAACATGGAAAGAATGCTCGCGACCGTGGGTCGTTGAGGGGTCTCAAATGATAGAAAGAATGCTCGCGACCATGGGTCATCGAGGGGTCTCAAATGATAGAAGGTTTGATCTTGGTTTTGGGAAAGAGATGATAACACTGAGAGTGCAATGACTGTGTGAGACGTCAGTTTGAGTGAAGGGTCTTGCATGGTCATTGGACAACTTGTCGACAAAGTAGAGTTTCCCCGCATGGTATCCCGTGGTGCCACAGGACCGATGCGGCCTAAGAAAACACGGTAGTAGCTGTGCTGGCTCGACAGCACCGGGTCAGTCGGGGACTTCCAGGGGGCTAGCTACCTTGTGCTGGAAGGGTCCCGGCCGACCGCAAGCTACGTGTCCAGGTATAGCTTGTTATGCTAGTGACCCCATATAGATGAGTCGGCATGGGCGGCGATCCGCGTATATGCCTTTGGACTGAGTCGAGTATTAGAAGAAGTGAATCAAGAGTCGAGTCGAATGCGTGCTCGGTCAGAAGACAATGTTTGGGCCTAAGATTTGGCTGCAACGAAGACACCGTGCTTCGGCACGAGATGTGGCGTCGAGTCCTATATTGTCGGCATATAAGTTGCATGGTTATGGTTGAGTTATTTGAGCTTAAGTCAGAAAACCGCCGCAAGGCAAAGTTGGTTGACTAACCCTTGGTTCACAAGTGGATGGGTCAGTTGGTGATCAAAGTAGCAAGGGCCGCGAGGCTGCGATATGATCGAGTCTCATTGAGTTGCGAGGCACGGCCTCAGCAAGGATTTGTAGCACGGTCACATGGAAGTGGAGCCTCGTCGCGTAGTTGCGTCTCTGATTTCAAGCCGTAAGGCAAACACGACTCGATAGGTTAACGTTGTTGGCACAAGAAGGGTCTTGAGGCAAGGTATGAGTTAACGTTGTCGTTGTAAGCACGAGATGGTTTAGAGACACAGAATAGGCCAAAGCGTCGGTCCTAAAACTGATCCTAAGGCAAGACTAGAAAGACAATTGATAAGAAGGGACTATGTTGCACAAAGTAAATGAACGTGTTGGTTTTGTATGGCTGGGCGAGGAGCTCATTCCACCAGTACAGTTGAGTACTGACACCCACACAGTGTTCATGTGCAGGCACAGGTAGAAGCTCGTGGCGCGGAGCTCGCTTGGATGCGTTGAGGCACGGAGTTCCTTGGCAATTCGAAGTGTGCGACCGCGTGGATTGAAGACTTATACAGGACATAATGTATGGATATCGCCTTCCGAAGCTTCCGCTGGATCAAGACTTGAAATTGAGATATGAGAGAGAGCTGAGTGACTTATAATATGAGATGAGTAAGCTTGAGTGAGCTTGAGAGACTTGTAATCTCGGCCTTGCGCCCCACTGTAATCTTTGTTTCAATATCAATAAAAGAATTTTTTATAATGACTTGTGTTTTGTTTCAAATTCTGCTGCTATTATTCAATGTCTCTGCTTGGGACTTCTGTGCGACGACCCAGTCGCAGCCGCTGAAATCGGCCGTTATGGAACCCGCCTTGCACGAGCGCAATCTAGGCTCGTGCGGCATCACGCCTTAGCGAGGACGATCGCTCCTACGAGAGCGGGGCATGACAATTCGAGACAGGCTCCATATTGCTCAGAGTCGACAGAAAAGTTATTCGGATACTCGTCGACGACCGTTAGAGTTTTTGGTCGGGGACCATGTGTTTCTGAAGGTGACGTCGATGCAGGATGTCATGCGGATTGGAGTAAAGGGCAAACTAAGTCCGAGATTTGTATGTCCCTTCGAGATTCTCGAAAGAGTGGCGATAGTTGCTTACCGGATTACGCTACCTCCTGTCTTGGCTGAAGTACACGACGTCTTCCATGTCTCTCAAGTTTGGAAGTACGTGCACAACCCAAGTCATATGGTTAGCTTTGATCAGTTGTATCTGCACGCCGATCTATCATACTCAGAGGAGCCCGTGCAAATTTTGGACCATAAGGAAAAGATCATGCGAATCCAGTTGATGTCCTTGGTTTGCGTGCTCTGGCACAACTATTCAGTTGAGGATTCGACGTGGGAGCTAGAGGCGAAAAAGAAGTAGAAGTACCCTTCACTTTTCGTCGATGAAGGTTAGACCCTTGTTCTTAAGTTTCGGGACGAAACTTTTTCTTAGTGGTATATTATGTAGTGCCTCGCTCCTGTTGGGACGAAACACTATGTAATAGGCTCGTAGCAAGTCAGACATAGTCGAAAACATAGATGGTAGTCTGACTCAGCGACGAGTTTGGTATACGAAAACCATAGCATCAATAAAATCGTTTTGGACGAATGATATGTGTACCGTTCCAGCTAATGGATCGGCTACTGCTGGAATAAGTCCTAGATGCAGCGGACTGTGTCTTGGTGAATGGACTTTTAAGAGAGCGACACAACTGGTCTATTGTTGGTTTTCTTGGCTTTCTGAATGATTTGTTGCTTGGGATTGATAAGTGTGCTTTCGCGTCGATTTCGGAATACGCCTTTGGAAATTTCGAAGGAAGGATTGAAGAAGGGATTCTAACATGATGCTCATGCCATTACAAGAGTTCATGTAACTGACGCTTGACCATCGCAAAGCGATCTCCTACTCTCATTGTAATCACTTTAGGTGGGTGGTTCGGCCCCTTATTTTCTATTTCATCCCGCCAACAAATTCTTAAAGTTCAATGTTCAAATCGATGATGCAAACTGGATGTATGCTTTGCCACTAAGATCAAGAACTTGGGATAATTATATCAATTTAGAGTAATTTACTTCGAATTTATAAGTTTTACATCAAAAATAGAAAAGGTAAGGTTCTAAAAAAGAGAGAGAATTATTTCACGATCTGCAAAACAAAATGAAAAAATATTGGCTGCGGTATATTGTGCATCGGAGAATTTGGTGCCTACGGGACACTAAATCAGAACGTATGGCTTCAGAGAAGAAAACTTTTGCACGAGTATAAATGATTATGCTGTTTAAAACTGTCCGTGCTATACAATTTACTTCATACATATTAAACTATTCATACATTCGCATGGTTATGGATGACTTGTGCACAAGGTAAGCTTTTCTCGAAATGGTACCCGGGGCACTGGGATCGAATCGACCTAGAAGGAAATTATGTAATCGCGCTTCGGCGTGAGGCATGGCGAGACCTCCAGTTAAGCTCGCAATCTGGACTAGTAGGGTGCGTCGCAATGCTACGTAATTATCCTTTATGGTGTCGATATCACCAATGACCACATATAAGATATATTGCATGCTCACCTATTTTCTTGTGCAGGTGGTAAGTATTATATCTATTTTATGCAGAAAAGGGGCACGACCGTGGTTAGATAAGTTAAAATTAGTTATGTTATTTTCTGCTTTATGAACTGCAAATCATATAGTTCTAAATAGCAATATCACTTCGTATGCTAAAATTCTTAATAAGAGTGTCGGTTTAGACGAGTAGGTACATCCCGTCCACTAGCAAGTGTGTTAACCCCCAACTCCCCAGATGTCGAGCATGCTGCGGGAGCCCAAGACTAGATCTGAAGCTGATGAATGGGAGGCGGCACGAAGCTCTCCTATTTTGAAGTATTTTGAAACCCAATTCAGATCCAAGGCCTTTTGTTCAATTTTATAAAAGGTCATGAATGTATGGAACGACAAGAATTATTTCATGGCAGCTTGTCGAGAGTTTTTCTTTTGTGTTTCAAAGATGTAGCCGCTAGGGGTGAGCAAATACCGACCGATACTGAAAAACCGACCGAATACCGATTAAAAATATTCTGAAAAACCGAACCGAAATTATGTACCGATATCGAATTGTCGAACCGACTAAATTACGGTATAATGGTAATGGTAACGGTTTGAGTGTAATACCATACCGAAACGAACCGATTCACACACACACACACACACACACACACACATTTTTTAATGTTTTTCTTGATTAATTTTACACTACTCATTTTCATTTTTATCTTTGTTTTGGTTGGTTTCCTAGAACTTGGAATTGATTAATTGTTTTGGTTGGTAGAGGCTTGGCTTTAAAATTAATGCTTCCAAAAAAGTAAAAAATATATATTATAGGTTAAGAGGTTCTACAATATTAAGTGTGTTAATTGATCAAATATTAATTGGTAAAATACCGATACCGAACAAAAACCGACCGAATACCGATTTAACCTAAACCGAAAAAACCGATTCTAAATGGTATGATATTGGTATTGATATTTCAAATACCGATTTTCAAAAATACCAAAAAAATTGACCAAATACAGACCGATTATACCGACGCTCACCCCTAGTAGCCACAACGACATATTAAATGTAAAAATGACCTTGCACATATTTTACAAGTTCTATGAATGAAAAACAAAATTTTTTCCTATTCTGCGTCTTCAACTCTCTGTACTGATTAGTTTCAACTAGTTGTCTCAAAAGAATAATCAAACTCACATTCTTGACTTGTACAAGTCTAATATAGACTTATACGGCATCACGTCCCGACTTGTGGGATCGATTTATCTTGAGTCAAGGCGAGGACGACCAATTTGGCGAGTCGGGGCGTGACAAGTTGGTATCAGAGTACGGTTCACACCTCGGACCTTCAAAAACATTTTCTTTTAGATGTTGTTGCAATTTTTTAAATTATGCTTTTCGACATATACGACATAAAATAATCGTTCCATACAGATAAGCCCGTGGATATTCTTAAAATACTAACGGATTTTCTTAATTTTGTAGGAATGACGAAGAAAATGGGTGTCTCCGTTGTCAACGCCACATTGAATAACACGGATAGTACCAAAGAGGTAGCTCCTATTGAATCTACCATGGAGAGATTGATGCATCTCATTGAAACACAATAGCGCTAGGTGCAGATGCAGCAACAAGAGTTGCAGGTACAGATCTAGGTTCAGTTCAGCATCCAACAGAAATTGATAGATGCACTGTCTCGAATCGTGAGCACTATGGCATCCCAACATAATTCGGCGACAGTGGCATCCAGAGCAAAATATGAAGAAGTACAACCAGTAACGATGAAGCCTTTATCCTCTTCTTCACTGTTTAAGGCAACAGAGCTCAAGAAAATGAACCCGCCTGATTTTAACGGCCGAACAGAGCCTAACGAAACTATGGGGTGGCTAGCAAAGATTGAGGTCATGTTCAATCTTTTCAACATCAAGGGGTCTAAGAGAGTTGGGTATGCAGCCTTCAGCTAAACTTGAGGGCCTATGAATGGTAGGAGGCGAAGAAACAGGAGCTCCACGAAGCCAACCCCAACACCAACTCCAACCCCAAGAACTCTTGGAAGACGTTCAAGGAGGCCTTCCTCGAGCAATACATTCCACGTGCCATTCATCGGTAGAAAGAAGACGAATTCATGTCCTTGAAGCAAGAAAATATGTCAGTCGATGATTACGATGCGAAGTTCGCAAATCTTG
This sequence comes from Iris pallida, assembly GCA_029216955.1. Lineage (NCBI taxonomy): Eukaryota > Viridiplantae > Streptophyta > Magnoliopsida > Asparagales > Iridaceae > Iris > Iris pallida. The sequence goes on along the minus strand of JANAVB010041220.1, from coordinate 3,973,220 downwards.
TAAAGTTCGCTGGGGAATTCATGTCCTTGCCGCGTCCTGATTTTTCGAGTTCGATCATTCCCGCGACATGAATCACCATGTCAACGCTCATGCGGAACAATCGCCCCAAATCTGACACAACGCATGTGCGAGGCTGGAGTTGCGCTCACGCAAGACAAGATCGTCGACGTTGTGGCTATCAACGTAACCATCAAGACACGATCATTTTCATCCAATATTCATCTCGATCAAAATCCTAAGTATCGCATCCGACCGAACAATAATACTTGTACGATCATCATTCGTCGAGTCAGAGTACCCCCGAGTTATCGTATATCGATCTTTGATACGTCTCAATACCATCGACGATATGCGTAACCTGACGATCTTCCTTTGCAACCAATTTCGAGTCATGCGAATGATGCCATCGTCCGACTGGATAATTTCCTCGACATTCAAATTTAAGTTCGATCATTATCCCTCGATTCATTCACAACATCAATTTCCTCAAACCAAACTCACGTATCGTTCATCCGTCCATCTTAAGTCATCGACCAACATATTTTCTCAATTTGTATCATTCCTTGCTAACTCAAATCATCGAGCAACATTCAATCCAATCCTTAGAGTCATTCACGTAACTTCAAAATCAAGCCTTCCATGCACGCTATCTACCTGTCGTGCTAACTTTTCGTATACGATCCGTATCAATTTCCTCGATCAAGTTATCCATTCGCTACACCTTAACTTTTCCTCGAATCGATTTCACCTACTCAATCGTTTTCGCGTTTCATACTTGCGTAATCCTCAATCCCGTGCATGTTCCGTACGCATCAATTCTAGGTTGTTCGAATCTACTCGTCAAACTTCAAGACTAAGACTTATTCATTGATACTCAATCTATGGCTTTGCATAATGCGACGCTTGCTGATAGACTCATCGACACCCCGAATCCTCAATCGATCGACATCCCTGAGGCTATCACATACACCACTCAGGGATGAAGTCATTCAACAAATCCTCAACACTATCGTTCGAATCAAAATCGACTTCTTTGAATCCCGTTCGAACCATTCCTCTATTTTCAAGCACGCTCACCTATATCGCATCGACGATACCGTCGCTCGATAGCACCCTATCGACAGTCATCCCACATTTACTCAATCGAGTTCAACTCATTCTAGCTCGAACACTACGAATCTCGCACTCGACTTTGCTAAGGTCGACGCAACTTTGGTGTATATGCCTAGCCCGACTTAGCCAACCGTGCTTACGCGAATCATCCTTTTTGTTTTATTGAAAACTGTTCACCTACGTTTTGCAAAATAGATAGACTTATTGTATGGACATCCTATAGGACATTTGAGAGAGAGCGCACCAACGATATCAGTATGCGGAAGCGACATTCAGAGTTCGCAGAACAGCGGAGTTAAAGAATTCAATCGATATTCCAAGGACGTAAAGCCGTGCTCTGATACCATTATGTCACGCCCCGCTCCCGTAGGAGCGATCGTCCTCGCTAAGGCATGATACCGCACGAGCCTAGATTGCGCTCGTGCAAGGCGGGTTCCATAACGACCGATTTCAGCGGCTGCGATGGGGTGGTCGCACAGAAGTCCCGTGCAGAGACATTAAATAATAGCAGCGGAAATTAGAACAAACACAAGTCATTCAGAAGAAACTCTTTTATTGATATTGAAACAAAGGCTACAATGGGGCGCAAGGCTAATATTACAATCACTCAAGCATCACTCACCTCACATTTACAAGTCACTCAGCTCTCTCTCATATCTCAGTTATAAGTCTTGAGCCAGCGGATGCTTCAGAAGGCGACGTCCATACATTATGTCCTGTATAAGTCTTTACTCCATGCGGCCGTACGCTTCGAATTGCCAAGAAACTCCATGCCTCGACGCATCCAAGCGAGCCCCACGCCACGAGCTTCTACCTGTGCCTGCACATGGAAACTATGTGGGTGTCAGTACTAACTGTACTGGTGGAATGAGCTCCTCGCCCACCCATACAAACCCAACATGTTTGATTTACTTTGTGCAACATAGTCACTTCTTATCGATTGTCTTTCTAGTCTTGCCTTAGGATCAGTTTTATGACCGACGCCTTACTCATTTTCTGTCTTCAGACCATCCCGTGCTCGCAACTTCAATGTTAACTCAACAACGTTAACCTATTAAGTCGTATTTGCCTTACGGCCATAATCAGAAACGCAACTACGCGATGAAGCTCCATTTTCGTGTGACCGTGCTTACAAATCCATCATACCGTGCCTCGCAACTCAATGTGATTTCACCATATCGTCGCCTCGCGACCATTGCTACTTCGATCACCAACAGACCCAATCATGACTTCTGGCCTAAGTATCACTTGACCGACTTCGCCTTGCGGTATTTCCTGACTTAAACTCAAAACAACTCAAACCATAACTTATGCAACTTATATGCCAACAACTTAAGACCAACGTCGCATCTCGTGCCGTAGCACGTCGCCTATGTTGATGCCAAATCTTAGGACCAAACCTTGTGTTCTAACTGTACACACATCCAACTGACTCAATCCAAAGGCACACACGCGGATTACCGCCCGTGCCGACCCATCTATATGAATTGGTCACTAACATCACAAGCTATCCTGGACTATAGCCTTGCCATTCGGCGACCCTTTCAGCGCAAGTAGATAGCCCCGCTGAAAGTTCCTGAATGACCTGAGCGGTTCGTCCAGCTACGGCTATATCGTGTTTCCCTACGGAACGCTGTGGTCCCATGGCGTCCAGGGTTGTCGCGTGTGGAAACTCCTTCTTGTCGACAAGTTATCCAATAACCATGCAAGACTCGACACAAACTGACGTCTCACACAGTCATGCCTCTTCTAATGTTACCATCTCTTTCAAAACCAATATCAAACCATCTATCATTTGAGACCCCTCGACGACCCACGGTCGCGAGCTTTCTTTCTAACATTTGAGACCCCTCGACGACCCACGGTCGCGAGCATTCTTTCTATGTTACTATATCATTTCATTCAACTCAATGCCTATTCGATAGTTCTTCCTCCAAAACTCATTAAAGCAACCGTGGTTCCTGCCTTAACACTAGGTCCGTGCATCGTTCCTCAAACCAACTTCCATTCTACGCGATGCTATCGCCCAAGTCATAGTTTATATGACGGGCCTTGGGATCGTGGGACTATTTAACCTGACAACCGCAGAATGAGCGGGACAGCATTTGGAATAACTTAGGTCGACCGACATAACTTTTCCTAACTTACTCAAGCCTACAACTTAACGAGCAAAGGCCGCGTCAAGCCTTGCCTCGATGGAACGTGCCGTGCACACGTTCAACTTTGAACGACCAAGTCATTTGGGTGCCTAGACTTATGGCACAAGCTATGCAACGCAACTTAACTCATGGGGCAAGCTAAGGCTATGCCAAGCCATGGACGACAGGACCGTGCATGCTTTATGAAGCATTCATGCGGGCAACGCCTATGACTTAGGCTATGTTCATAACTTCGTCGACTCAACCAACTTTTCTTCTTCCAAGCCACGGGACGAAGGATCGAGTGTCATTTTCAAAGCACATCGTGCACCAACTCTAAGCCGACCGTTGGACCATTCCATATTCTAACTCAATTCAACCCGTCGGAATTATTCCCTTTAGCTATGTGTATTCGTCTCTTTTATTATCAAGCCTGCTTGTGCAAGTTGAAAACATACAATTTATTATGTGAAGGCTAAGATGAGGCAAGTTCACCGAAACTACCCCACCTGAGCGTACGGTCGCTTCGACCGAGCGATGTCTTCGAGTAGCCGTTGCAAGGCTAAGTCCAAACGCCGTTGGCATTTTGATTCTGCCGATTGACTGAGTGGGACGGGGCACTACATCATACACCACTCAGAAAAAGTTTCGTCCTCGAAACTGAGTACACTTATCGACTTATCACTTTTACTCAACATTCAAGACTCTCGCACACACTACGCCTATGCGTTTTCTCAATCCGAGCCACGCTCGTGCTACCCTCGATCTTTCCTTCAATACAATTTTCAAAATCTTCGACACTTTTCCATTCCTCAAGTCTCACTTGATTCCGCGTATTACTTAGTTTGGATCGTGCACATATTCTAGGCGTCCCTGAAATACATGCATTTCAACCAAGCCTTGTGATAGTAAATCCAATTCCACCTATCGATCCATCCACTCAATCCTGAAAATCAATACTACCGATGCTAACCCTCGTAACATGGACATCTCGCCTAGCCGCTAGGCAATCTTTTTAGGCTAAAGTCAATTGTCAGTATTGGAATCACAGTTCCCAAACAACGATATCAACACTGACCCCATCCTAAGGTCAAACCAAGTTGATAGTATAGAGTTTTTCTGCCCAAGCTTACATCACTCTAATTTCTAGACATCGAGTATCGATTTCCTATGCACATCCCAATATTCGTCGTACGGGGTCTGAGTCGTTCAGCAAAGCCATCCTACGATAACTCACGTTCAACCAATCCTCGACATGAACATATCGCTCGTTTATCAAGCTGTTTCACATAGTCTATCTCTTCGCACACGTTCGACATAATCTACCTATCAATCCTTCTCAAGTTAAGGATGCTACCACACGATTCATCGCTAAACCATAATTTCATATTCCATACTTCTGAAGTCATCTATTCCAATTCGCGTAATCGATCACTAGGTCGTCTGACTTAACAATATGTTGTACCCCGATCTCACGTGAGTCAGATTATCCACGGTGGGCATGAATCACCATGCACGCTCCCGCGGGATAATTATCCTCATCGAGACGTAACTCTTGTTTTGCGTCTAGACTAATTCATTCTCGATGCGTGGATTGGACCTACTCAATCCTTAAGTTTATTTCATTCATCAATCGCAAGTCCTAACATCCTCAAATTTTTCTTTGCATCAAACCAATAAGTCGAGACAATCAACGTTGCCGCATCCTGATTTTTCGAGTTCGATCATTCCCGTGACATGAATCACCATACAAGCGCTCACGCGGAACAATCTCCCCAAATTCGACGCAACGCATGTGCGAGGCTGGAGTTGCGCTCGTACAAGACAAGATCGTCGACGTTGTGGCTATCAACGTAACCATCAAGACACGATCATTTTCATTCAACATTCATCTCGATCAAAATCCTAAGTATCGCATTCGTCGAGTCAGAGTACCCCCGAGTTATCGCATATCGATCTTTTATACGCCTCAATACCATCGACGATATGCGTAACCTGCCGATCTTCCTTTGCAACCAATTTCGAGTCGTGCGAATGATGCCATCGTCCGACTGGATAATTTTCTCGACATTCAAATTTAAGTTCGATCATTATCCCTCGATTCATTCACAACATCAATTTCCTCAAACCAAACTCACGTATCGTTCATCCGTCCATCTTAAGTCATCAACCAACATATTTTCTCAATTCGTATCATTCCTTGCTAACTCAAATTATCGAGCAACATTCAATCCAATCCTTAGAGTCATTCACGTAACTTCAAAATCAAGCCTTCCATGCACGCTATCTACCTGTCGTGCTAACTTTTTGTATACGATCCGTATCAATTTCCTCGATCAAGTTATCCATTCGCTACACCTTAACTTTTTCTCGAATCAATTTCACCTACTCAATCGTTTTCGCGTTTCATACTTGCGTAATCCTCAATCCCGTGCACGTTCCGTGCGCATCAATTCTAGGTTGTTCGAATCCACTCGTCAAACTTCAAGACTAAGACTTATTCATTGATACTCAGTCTATGGCTTTGCATAACGCGACGCTTGCTGATAGACTCATCGACACCCCGAATCCTCGATCGATCGACATCCCTGAGGCTATCGCATACACCACTCAGGGATGAAGTCATTCAACAAATCCTCAACACTATCGTTCGAATCAAAATCGACTTCTTTGAATCCCGTTCGAACCATTCCTCTATTTCCAAGCACGCTCACCTATATCGTATCGACGATACCGTCACTCGATAGCACCCCTATCGACAGTCATCCCACATTTACTCAATCGAGTTCAACTCATTCTAGCTCGAACACTACAAATCCCGCACTCGACTTTCCTAAGGTCGACACAACTTTGGTGTATATGCCCAGCCCGACTTAGCCAACCGTGCTTACGTGAATCATCCTTTTTGTTTTATTGAAAACTGTTCACCTACGTTTTGCAAAATAGATAGACTTATTGTATGGACATCCCATAGGACATTTGAGAGAGCGCACCAACGATATCAGTATGCGGAAGCGACATTCAGAGTTCGCGGAACAGCGAAGTTAAAGAATTCAATCGATATTCCAAGGACGTAAAGCCGTGCTCTGATACCATTATGTCACGCCCCGCTCCCGTAGGAGCGATCGTCCTCTCTAAGGTGTGATGCCGCACGAGCCTAGATTGCGCTTGTGTAAGGCGGGTTCCATAACGGCCGATTTCAGCGGGTGCGACGGGGTCGTCGCACAGAAGTCTCGTGCAGAGACATTGAATAATAGCAGCAGAAATTAGAACAAACACAAGTCATTCAGAAGAAACTCTTTTATTGATATTGAAACAAAGGCCACAATGGGGCGTAAGGCCAATATTACAATCACTCAAGCATCACTCACCTCACATTTACAAGTCACTCTGCTCTCTCTCATATCTCAGTTACAAGTCTTGAGCCAGCGGATGCTTCGAAAGGCGACGTCCATACATTATGTCCTGTATAAGTCTTTACTCCATGCGGTCGCACGCTTCGAATTACCAAGGAACACCGTGCCTCGATGCATCCAAGTGAGCTCCACGCCACGAGCTTCTACATGTGCCTGCACATGGAAACTATGTGGGTGTCAGTACTCAACTGTACTGGTGGAATGAGCTCCTCGCCCACCCATACAAACCCAACACGTTTGATTTACTTTGTGCAACATAGTCACTTCTTATCGATTGTCTTTCTAGTCTTGTCTTAGGATCAGTTTTATGACCGACGCCTTGCTTATTTTGTGTCTTTAGACCATTCCGTGCTCGCAACATCAATGTTAACTCAACAACGTTAACCTATCAAGTCGTGTTTGCCTTACGGCCATAATCAGAGACGCAACTACGCGATGAAGCTCCATTTCCGTGTGACCGTGCTTACAAATCCATCATACCGTGCCTCGCAACTCAATGTGATTTCACCATATCGTCACCTCGCGACCATTGCTACTTCGATCACCAACAGACCCAATCAAGACTTCTGGCCTAAGTATCACTTGACCGACTTTGCCTTGCGGTATTTCCTGACTTAAAATCAAAACAACTCAAACCATAACTTATGCAACTTATTTGCCAACAACTTAAGACCGACGCTGCATCTCGTGTTGTAGCATGTCGCCTATGTTGATGCCAAATCTTAGGACCAAACCTTGTGTTCTAACTGTACACACATCCAACTGACTCAATCCAAAGGCACACACGCGGATTGTCGCCCATGCTGACCCATCTATATGAATTGGTCACTAACATCACAAGCTATCCTGGACTATAGCATTGCCATTCGGCGACCCTTTCAGCGCAAGTAGCTAGCCCCGCTGAAAGTTTCCGAATGACCTGAGCGGTTCGTCCAGCTATGGCTATACCGTGTTTTCCTCCGAAATACCGCGGTTCCATGGCGCCCAGGGTTGTCGCGCGTGGAAACTCCTCCTTGTCGACAAGTTATCCAATGACCATGTAAGACTCGACACAAACTGACGTCTCACACAATCATTCCTCTTCCAATGTTACCATCACTTTTAAAACCAATATCAAACCATCTATCATTTGAGACCCCTCGATGACCCACGGTCGCGAGCTTTCTTTCTAACATTTGATACCCCTCGATAACCCACGGTCACGAGCATTCTTTCCATGTTACCATATCATTTCATTCAACTCAATGCCTATTCGATAGTCCTTCCTTCAAAACTCATTCAATCAACCGTGGTTCCTGTCTTAACACTAGGTCCGTGCATCGTGCTCAAACCGACTTCCGTTCTACGCGATGCTATCGCCCAAGTCATAGTTTATATGACGGGCCTTGGAATCGTGGGACTATTTAACCTGACAATCGCAGAATGAGCGGGACAGCATTTGGAATGACTTAGGTCGACCGACATAACTTTTCCTAACTTACTCAAGCCTACAACTTAACGAGCAAAGGCCGCGTCAAGCCTTGCCTCGATGGAACGTGCCGTGCACGCGTTCAACTTTGAACGACCAAGTCATTTGGGTGCCTAGACTTATGGCACAAGCTGTGCAATGCAACTTAACTAATGGGGTAAGCCAAGGCTATGCCAAGCCTTGGACGACAGGATCGTACATGTTTTATGAAGCATTTATGCGGGCGACGCCTATGACTTAGGCTATATTCATAACTTCGCCGACTCAACCAAGTTTTCTTCTCCCAAGCCACGGGACGAAGGATCGAGTGTCATTTTCAAAGCACGTCGTGTACCAACTCTAAGCCGACCGTTGGACCATTCCATATTCTAACTCAATTCAACCCGTCGGGATTATTCTCTTTAGCTATGTGGATTCATCTCTTTTATTATCAAGCCTACTTGTGCAAGTTGAAAACATGCAATTTATTATGTGAAGGCTAAGATGAGGCAAGTTCACCGAAACTACCCCACCTGAGCGTGCGGTCGCTTCGACCGAGCGATGTCTTCGAGTAGCCGTTGCACGGCTAAGTCCGAACGCCGTTGGCGTTTTGATTCTGCCGATTAACTGAGTGGGACGGGGCACTACATGTAACAACTTCAACAAGCATCCTCATGACATGGGAGGATCTGGTGTGCCAAAGCACCACAATATGTTCGAGTACCGGGGGCCTCATCCTGGAGTACGTTGTCATTGATGCGGCAAGATGGAACATCTGCAATCGATTGCCAAGGGGGATGCTTCAAGAGTGGCCAGCTAGGCCACAAGGCGGCAGAATGTCGAATGGAGAGGGCAAACCAATATCCCCCAAGGAATACAAAACTAGAATAGGACGTCTCCCGCCCATAGTGCAAATGCAGTGCCCGTGAACCCCCAAAATTGCCAGGGAGCGCAAGGCCGAGTCTATGCACTGACTCGGGATAAAGCATTCGCATCCGACACGGTTGTGATAGGTATATTACTCTATAAAAATATGCCTGCTAGAGTACTGTTCGATTCGGGTGCTACGTTTAGTTTCATATCTGTCGACTTTGTAGAAGAAAATAAATTACCCATGCAATTATTAGATATGAATCTTAGCGTTAGCACTCCATCAGGAGTCGATATGCCTACCACTAAAATTTGTAGGGATGGTTACATCTGTAACGGTAGGAGGGATCTATCCTTGGAAGTTATTGTCCTTAACGTCAAAGAGTACAATATCATTCTCGGTATGGATTGGTTGGGTGCATGCCACGCAACCATCGAGTGCACAGAGAAGAGATTCGTATTCTATCTTCCTGGCGAAACTGAGTTCTCTTATGCGTGCAGAGCCGCGTCGAAGATGGCAATGGTGATATCGACGATTTCGGCAAGGCGTATGTTGCATTCTGGTTGCAGCGGGTACCTAGAATCAGTTTGAGACACGAGAATGGAGATTGCAGGCACGGCACAGACTGAAGTCGTGGCAGAATTTCCCTATATATTTCCAGACGAGTTGTCAGGGATGCAGTCGGATCGAGAGATAGAATTCAGCATCGACACCTTTTCGGACACTCAACCGATATCCAAACCACCCTATCGAACGGCACGGGCGGAGCTGAAGGAACTGAAAGCATAGCTACAAGAGTTGCTAGATCACGAATATATTCGTTCTAGCGTCTTCCCGTGGGGTGCTCCAGTGTTGTTTGTAAGGATGAAGGATGGATCGATGTGGCTGTGCATCGACTATTGGGAACTTAACAAAGCCATGGTACGAAACAAGTACCCATTGTTGAGGATAGAAAATTTGTTTGACCAGTTGCAAGGGGCAACGGTATTTTCCAAGATTGATCTTCGCTCAGGCTACCATCAATTGAAGATCAAATATGGGGATGTGCCGAAGTCCGCTTTCCGAACTCGATACGGTCACTACGAATTCCTAGTCATGTCGTTCGGTTTAGCAAATGCTCCTGCCACTTTCATGGATCTGATGAACCGGGTATTTCTACCGTTCATAGACAAATTCATTGTCGTATTCATTGACGACGTTCTCATATATTAAAAAATCAAGGATGAGCACATGGAGCATTTGAAGACGGTGCTACAGACTCTGCATGAACATCAACTTTATGCCAAATTAAGAAAATACGAGTTCTGGATGAGCAATGTGATGTTTCTTGGGCACGTTATTTTAGCTGAAGGCGTCACGGTAGACCCCAAAAAAATTAAAGCGATAGTTGAGTGGAAACGACCTACCTCGACAGGCGACATCCGAAGTTTTCTCGGCTTAGCAGACTACTACAGAAGATTTTTGAAAGACTTTGCCAAGATTGCATCGCCTCTGACTCGACCCAGAAGGGAGTCACATTCAAGTGGAACAACGACTGTGAATCTAGCTTCCAGGAGTTAAAGAAATGTCTCGTCTCAACCCCAATCCTTGCACTTTCGGATGGTCCAGAAGGGTTTCAGATATTCAGCGATGTATCAAGAACTGGCTTAGGGTGCATGCTCATGCAAAGGGATAAGGTGATTTCGTTTGCTTCGAGATAATTGAAGCTACACGAGAAGAATTATCCTACGGATGATCTTGAGCTAGCAGCGATTGTGTTCGCATTGAAGCTATGGCGGCACTATCTTTATGGTGTGGCTTGCAGAATCTATACGGATCACAAAAGTCTCAAATACATCTTTATCCAACGGGACTTGAACTTACGGCAGCGTCGATATTGGCTCAAACTCATCAAAGACTATGATCAGACTATCGAGTACACGCCGGGTAAGGGAAACGTTGTAGCGGATGCTCTGAGATGAATCTTCGCAGGATGCCTGACTATCAACCGTGACATACAGTGAGACTTGGCAGAAATGGGCATCGAACTCCAAATTTGATATAGAGGAGCACAATTGGCCTAATTTCATCTTGAGTCGAGCTTGCACAATAAGATAAAGATCGCACAAGAGGGCGACCCATTCCTGAAGAAGATGTACGAGCTAATTTCGACAGGAAAGGCAACCGACTTTGTGGTGGACGAGGACTGAATGACGCGAATGAAGGGGAGAATATATGTGCCAGACCATGTCTAACTTAGAAAAAAATTCTGACGGAGGCTCACTATGCGAAGTACTCGTTGCATCCTGGAAGCACCAAGATGTACAAGGACTTGTGCATGACTTTTTGCTGGCACGGCATGAAGAAAGACGTGGCAACTTTTGTGTCATAGTACAGGGCATGTCAACAAGTGAAGGTCGAGCACCAAAGACCAGGCGGGAAGCTACAAAAGCTCGACATTCCAGTATGGAAGTGGAACGACATCTCTATGGACTTTATTATTGGCTTTCCGAAGACGTCGCGGAGGAATGACGCGATTTAGGTCATTGTTGATCGATTAACCAAATTCGCTCATTTCATCGCTATCAAAGTATCCTGGAGCATCGATCGGTTAGCTCAGATTTATATCGATGAGATTGTCCGACTCCACGGGGTACCTGCCACAATCATTTTGGATAGAGATAGGCAATTATTGTCACGTTTCTGGACGAGTTTGCAGGCGATAATGGGCACTAAGCTGAATTTTAGCTCCTCGTACCACCCATAAACCGATGGCCAGACAGAAAGGGTAAATCAGATCCTCGAAGATATGTTGCGTCTGTATGCAATTGATCTGAAGACTAGTTAGGACATGCATTTGCCGCTCGCGGAGTTTGCGTACAACAATAGTTATCAATCAAGCATCCAGATGGCTCCCTACGAGGTGCTTTGCGGAAGGAAGTGTCGATCTCCGATTTGCTGGGACGAAGTCGGGGAGCAACAGGTTCTCGGGCCAGAACTAGTCGAACAAGCCGTTGAAAAGGTATGCATGATTCGAGACAGGCTCCGTATTGCTCAGAGTCGACAAAAAAGTTATTTAGAGTTCTTGGTCGGGGACCATGTGTTTCTGAAGGTGACGATGATGCGGGGCGTCATTCGGTTTGGAGTAAAGGGCAAACTAAGTCCGAGATTTGTAGGCCCCTTCAAGATTCTCAAAAGAGTGGAGACAGTTGCTTACCGGATTGTGCTACCTCCTGTCCTGGCTGAAGTGCACGACGTCTTCCATGTCTTCCAACTTCATAAGTACGTGTACGACGCAAGTCATGTGGTTAGCTTCGATCAGTTGGAGCTGCACGTCGATCTATCATACTCAGAGGAGCCCGTGCAAATTTTAGACTATAAGGAAAAGATACTGCGAAGCCGGTCGATGTCCTTGGTTCACGTGCTCTGGCGCAACCATTCAGTTGAGGAGTCGACGTGGGAGCTAGCGGTAGAAATGAAGGAGAAGTACCCTTCACTTTTCGTCGACGAAGGTCAGACCCTTGTTCTTAAGTTTCGGAACAAAAGTTTTTCATAGTGGTATATTATGTAGTACCTCGCTCCCGTTGGGGTGGAGCACTATGTAAAAGGATCGTGGCAAGTCAGACATGGTCGAAAATATAGATGGCTAGTCTGACTCGGTGACAAGTTTGGTATACGAAAATCATGGCATCAATAAAATCGATTTGGACGAATGATATGAGTACTGTTCCAACTAATGGATCGGCTACTACTGGAATAAGTCCTAGATGCAGCGGACTGTGTCTTGGCGAATGAACTCTAAAAAGAATGATGCAAATGGTCTGTTGTTGGTTTTCTTAGCTTTCTGAATGATTTGTTGCTTGGGTTTGATAAGTGTGCTTTCGCGTCGATTTCAGAATGTGCCTTTGGGAATTTTGAAGGAAGGATTGAAGAAGGAATTCTAACATGATGCTCGTGCCATTGCAGGAGTTCGTGTAACTGACGCTTGACCGTCGCAAAGCGATCTTCTACTCTCGGTGCAATCTCTTTAGGTGGGTGGTTTGGCCCCTTCTTTTTTACTCCTTCTCGCCAACAAATTCTTAAAGTTCAACGTTCAAATCGATGATGCTAACTGGATGTATGCTTTGCGCCACTAAGATCAAGAACTTGGGATAATTATATCAATTTAGAGTAATTTACTCCGAATTTATAAGTTTCACATCAAAAAGAGAAAAGATAAGGTTCTAGAAAAGAGAGAGAATTATTTCATGATCTGCAAAACAAAATGAAGAAACATTGGTTGTGGTGTATTGTGCCTCGAAGAATTTGGTGCATACGGGATGCTAAATCAGAACGTACAGCTTCGGAAAAAAAGAATTCTTGCACGAGTAGAAATGATTATGTTGTTTAATACTATCCGCGCTATACAATTTACTTCATACATATTAAACTATTCATACATTCGCATGGTCATAGACGACTTGTGCACAAGGTAAGCTTTCCTCGAAACGGTACCCGGGGGTACTGGGACCGAATCGTCCTAGGAGGAAATTATGTAATCGTGCTTCGACGCGAGGCATGGCGAGACCTCCAGTTAGGCTCGCAACCTAGACTGGTTGGGCGCGTCATAATGCTACGTAATCGTCCTTCATTGTGTCGATATCACCAATGACCACATATAAAATAGAGCTCACCTATTGTCTTGTGAATGTGGTAAGTGTTATATATATTTTATGCAGGAAAGGAGCACGGCCGTGGTAAGATAAGTTGAAATTGGTTATGTTGTTTTCTGTTTAAAATGTTGCCTTCGATATGAACTGCAAATCATATAGTTCTAAATAGCAAGATCACTTTGTATGCTAAAATCCTTAATAAGCAGTGTCGGTTTAGACGAATGGGTTCGTCCCGTCCACTAGCAAGTCTGCTAACCCCCAACTCCCCAAGTGCCGAGCATGCTGCGGGAGTCCAAGACTAGACCTGAAGCTGAAGAACGGGAGGCGGCACAAAGCTCTCCTATTTTGAAGTATTTTGAAGCCCAATTCAGATCGAAGGCCTTTTGTTCAAATGTATAAAGGGGCATGAATGTATGAAATGACAAAGATTATTTCATGGCAGCTTGTCGAGAATTTTTCTTTTGTGTTTCAAAGATATAACCGCAACGACATATGAAATGTAAAAATGACCTTGCACATATTTTGCAAATTTTATGAATGAAAAGCTAAATTTCCTCCTATTCTGCATCTTCAACTCTCTGTATTGTTTAGTTTCACCTAGTTGTCTCAAAAGAATAATCAAACTCACATTCTTGTCTTGTACAAGTCTAATATAGATTTGTACGACATCACGTCCCGACTCGTGGGATCGATTTATCTCGAGTCGAGGCGAAGACGATCGATTTGGCGAGTCGGGGCGTGACTGGGGGCTCGCTAACTCGCTGGATGATTTGCCGTCTAAACCAAGCTATAAAGTCTGCGTATAGCTAGACTTACTAGTGACCTTTCATATAGATGAGTCGGCATAATAGCGACGATCCGCGTACATGCCTTAGATTGAGTAAAGAAGTGTATGCACCGTATGAATGAGTCACGAAATATTTGCACGGTATGCATCATAATTATTGAGCCTAATATTTGGCCTCTATGCAGTCGTGTGTTCATAAACAGTCCGCAGCGTCTGGTTAACAAGGAAGTTTGACATAAAGTTCATAATTATTGGTTAAGTCGGTGGCATGCCTAAACGACAAGGCCGGTTGGTAAGTAGAGATGAGTTTGCACCATGTTGCGAGGCATGGCTATGACATTGCACAATTAGATTTTGTAGCACAGTCACAAGAATTTTAGAGCACGATCACGTTGGTTGCAACACGAGTAGGCCATGAGTCTAAGTATTGGAATTGATCCTAAGGTAAGATTAGAAAGACCACAAAAAAGAATAAGTTGCACTCACTAAAATAACGTGTTGGTTCTGTATGGGTGGACGAGGGGCTCACTCACCAGTACGGTTGTGTACGGATACCCCACCAGTCTTCATGTGCAGGTTCAGGTATCAGCATGCTCGGGACGGAGCTCGCTTGGACGCGCTGAGGCATTGAGTTCCTTTGCGTTTCGAGGCGTGCAGCCGCATTGTTGTCTTCACCTATACGGGACATAATGTATGGACATTTTCTATCTAAAACACCTTCAAGTTGCAAGCCGAAGGGGCACCTCTGTTTCATTGTATTGAGAGATGAGAAAGAGAGTAGAGTGGCTTGTATTGTAAGGAAGAGTGAGACTGAGTGTTGTAATCTTGGTCTCGTGCCACCTTGTAATCTTTGTTTCAAAATCAATAAAGAGCTATTTGTATGAGTTGTGTTTTGTTTCAACTTTTTGCTGGCAACTTACTGATTATTCAATGTTCTTGTTTCGGGACTTCTGTGCGACGACCCCGTCGCTTAGCCTATAATCGACCGTTATGGAACTGTCTTGCGCGAGCGCAACCTAAGCTCGGACGGCATCATGCCCTATGAGGACGAACGGTTCTGCGAGTCCGGGACGTAACACTTCAAACCGCATGAACTAACCGAAGCAAGCAAAGTAGATTCTCTCTCTCAAACTGAGTACTGGATCGTATGAATGAGTTTGGATCAATTCCATCAAACACTCATGGACTATCCTTTTATAAGGGAAGAAGAAACACAAAATGTAAAGAGACACTGTTTGAAAGGGATATAACTTTTCGAACAGACACAGTGTTTAGAAGGGACACACCCTTTCAAACTGACACACATTGGGAATTTACAAATTTTAATTAAAATATTTTTAATTAATTTTTCAAGTCAATTTATTCATTTAGTTTTCCAACACATTTTACTTTACATGTGTATTAATAAATGTAAAATGTGCATTGATAAATACGTTGGTGGAAATATCTATATAAAATGCACATTTATCAATGATTACACATGTTAACAAAACTCATATTAGAAATAACAAAGATAAAGATGTCATAAAAGTTCAACTAAAATAAATAACCACAAAATAACCTCTACAAAATTCCTCGAGATAAAACAACATCCAACTAACAAAGAACTAATAAGGTTTCTTCTCTCATAAACAAATATCAAACTAAACAAGTGATACAAAGGAAATATTGATAGCAAAGTTCACACAAATCCTAGAATAACACATGAGTTACTAATTTTTAAAATTCGGCAATAACTAACCGTTGGATTACATGTATCTCAACTAATATATCCTAAGTATAGGATATGCAATTCAAATACAGTTAAATTAGAAACTAATGAGTAAGGTGTTCCTAAGTATATTTATGCAATATGAAAACACACATAATATATCCTTTTACATTAGAAAACACTTGTAATATATCCTTTTACAATACTCGTTTGGTTCGCGTAAAGGAAAAGAAAAGAAATAGATTGTTTGCTCTTTTCTTTCATTTGAAAAATTGTAATTACAATCAATTTTCTTTCCGATGTTTGGAAAAGTCAAATAAATTGGGAGAAAAAGTGAATCCTTGAGTACTGTACGAGGAAAACCATTTCTTTTCTATTTTTTTTTTCTCTTGGGAATCAATTTTTTTTTCTACTCATTTACTTTGGCATCCAAACACAGTAAAGGGAAGACTTTTCTTTCCCAGTGTCCTGATTCCACCAAACATGGCTATATTTATGCAATTAGAAAACACTCATAATACATGACCCACATATCAGAGATCTTTCAACATGAAAATATGGAGCGAAAAAATTACTACCAGTAGATAGAAAAATTAGACAGACACTGTGTCAGTGTTACAGAAGTGATTTGAGCTGCTGCACAACTGCAGACCATATTCAAATGTCTGCCGATATTTCTCATTCTCTGTAGTGTTTAAATCAGAGAATGATTTGCGATCACTCGAGTATCTTAACCATATCCAAGCTAAGTGCATTCTCATGATTAAGCAGTCAACAAAAGCTTGCAAGAGTTCTTTCAGAACTAGCTATAACAATGATTGTGACAAGAATAGCGTCAAGTGTTCAGCAATAATGCTACCAATTTGCAACACCTTTAAGTGTGAACAAAGAAAAATAAAACATTGGGTTTTGCAATAGAAAAAAGATTCACATGATTGAAAATTCCTGAGTGAAGTTTGAAATTGAACAAAAATAATAATCATACGATTAAAAAGAATGTACAGTTCTGGTCAGTCAAGTTGTAGTAAATATCTTCAGCACTTAAAAGGTAATTGAAGCTTATATTCGCACCTTTTGGTGCCTCTCAATGTACAAAACGATGTATAGTTCTGTGCAATAGAATCCAGAGATGTACTGGTACAAGGAATCAATGGAATTGATAAGGCAGCACAAAGAAAACTGATCACTATACAAGATATCACACGAAATCCACGAAGCAGCATATAATGGGAAGAAGTTAAGGTAGCTCGCTGTTAAGTTGCTTCCACTGGGAGGATTTCCGGCTCAGCCCAACAAAGAGGAGAAAGCCTTCGGCATGCTGCCTCAGGCGAGATCCCTAGAACATCCTTCAGTTTGGTAGTGACTTCCCTCATCGTCGGCCTATTCTTTGGGTCCCCATGAATGCATTCTTGTATGACCTCACATATGATCTCCAACTCACTATCCTTGAAGGACTTCAAAGTTGGGTCAACCAAATTTCTGATGTTGTGCTTGTCATCTAAATAATCAGCAGCCTGTCATTACAGATAAGAAACATCAGAAACATTGACATTCGTAAGATTAAATTCACAATGTGCTTGGCAAGCAATAACAAGGAAGAATAACTATAAACATGTTGCAGCGCAACTGCAAGATGGTACTGTAATAAATTGTTGCGGCGTAGAACCTCTAGTGCAATAAAGTTGTAGAAGGATCTCTTGCCGGAACTTCCAATTTCTGATGGAACCTTCTTCATCGGCATGGAACCTTCTTCATCGGAATATCCCAAAGTTATAAACATTGCCCTTGGAGTCAGGACACGGGGAGTTAAAAGGATCATTGTCCTCATCCATGGATTTTTTTTCCTTCTTGCGACAAGTTCTGTCCAGATACAGATATCAGAAACCTGTGTGAAGCCAAGTATTTAGACTACATTAAAAACAAGAATAAGGTTTCTGTATATCACTGCGGACCAAAATACAAATTTTGTTAGACATGGAATCATCTCATAGCCCTTGCCATATTTTCAAGTATCTCCAGTATCTTCACCAACCACATATTGACATTACCTAACAAGCTATAAATTTAGTACTAAAATATTTTAAGTAACAAGGATGAAAGAAAACTCGCAAAGTACCTTGGCAGAATAATAATCTGTCAAGAAAACTGCATTTGACTGCAGATCTGAAAGTGCCACAGGGGGGATTTAACTCATGGTGCACGTATTGAATACTAAGCCGTCCCCATAATAATCCTCATTCTAGCACTCCGTGATCATTATCGTTAGCTGCAACAAAAAAAAGTCTCCATCACTAGGTTGCAATTTTGTCTTTCCAATGATAAGTTTCCCGTTAATTTAAGAATCAGATTTCACTTACAATGAAGATGATCATGAAGTGTTCCATTTGAAGCATATTCAAAAACCATCCTCCTCATGAAAGGTTCATTCTCATCACAGTAACCCAGAAGATTGATGACATTCTTGTGATTTATTCGGGACAATGTGTCTACCTAAAAATGTGGAAAGAGAGACTATTAGTAGTTCAAAGTGCATATGTCAATATGATTAAGATGGATGAGATATTCAGAATATGATCTGCAATAGACCCACAAACCTTTTTCCTGAAATGGCCTTCCAACCGCTTTGACCAATCTTTAGCTGTAAGCACAGTAGGTACAACACTTAACTCCACTGGACAGTATGCCCTTAAAAACAGTGTAGTTTGGAAAAGTAATAATGATGTTGCTGAAGTATTCGCATGCAGCTTCCAGTTCTGCTCTATTTAATTTTGTCACACCTAAACATATGTAATACAGGAGTTTGCATTACACAAAACTTGGTTGCACCATTTACATGAAATAACAACTATATGCTGAAAAACTTGACAATAGAATTGAACAACTCAAAATATCTAAACAATTAAGCAATATCGGGAAAGGTGAGTTTTTGGCTTGCCTGAAGCTAAAAAAAACAACACCGATTACATGAATTCCCACGACATTCCAAAGTTGACTGGGAAAACCTTCAGCAAACTAATCTCAAAGAACTTGCATCCAATGAGGTACATGAGGGTCATTGAATTCATAACAGTAAGTGACAGAGGTTCGACTAGGATTGAAAATAGAAGAAGCAGGCAATCTTGTTAGGAATCGTTTACCATGAGGATGCATCATGAGATCGAAATGAACTAACGTTCAAGAGGTATATCATAAGGATGTATCAGGAAAGCAAAATAAAAATCATGTTTGTATTGTCCCGCTCCGCACGGTGCATTGGACTGGTTTGTTAGCTCGAAGGCCTGGTTAAACTTGAGTTCATGTAGAGGTATCATTGAGAGATCTACGTGATCGGTGTTATGTCCCAGTCTCACTCTGTGTTGGCTTCTTGGTTTGATTATGCTTATTGGATTTGTGTTGTGCAAGAAATCGCGAGATTTGAGCGGTGATGCAGACTTGCTTAATTTAGTCAGATTTGTTGGTTGATGGAGCACGGCTCATTTGTATGATTTTACAAATTAAGAAGTTCGTGTATCACGTCAAATCGTTTGTATGAGAAATTGTTCGGTATCTGCTCGATCAACGGACATACGCGTTTCTTCATAGTGGGTGGTTTTGATCATTCCCTCATTTACCTTCACACTTAAAAAAATTGAATTGCTTTGCTCGTCTTGTTTGTTGTATTCCATGAGTTGTTACATGCTAATAAAAAACTAAGATAAAAGAGATTAATAGGATTGTTGTCAACTTGTTACATATATACATATCATATAGACTATTATATTGTTGTTATCATATGAAATATAGTGTTGTTGTTATCTCGTTGTACATCGTATTGTTGTATACAGAGACATGAAAAGGTACAGATGTGTAGCTTGATGCCACGAAGTGGTATGAATGTGGCTTGGTGCCACAGAATGGTCGGATGTGACTCGGTGCCACGGAATGATTTGGGACCTGTGGGTCGCCAATCGGAATGTGTTGAGTTTATATTTGGAAATGATGATGACTTCATATTTAACTAAAATTGGACAATGATGACAGAGATTGGGATCATGTTTAAAAGAATACAAATGATATATGCATAGCAAGTGATTCGGATTTGGTTAGTTGTTTATTAAAGGTGATTGATAGTCGTGTAATCATTGGATTTGGCTTGGATTTTAGATTGATCTTTCGTGAGGTAACATTGTGATGTTCATAGACTAGAATACTTGGGACAGCGATCGTATTTTCATAAGTAGATAGTTTGAATGATTGGATTTTGGCTCATGGAATAACTTGAGTTTTGATGGTTCAAGATTTCTTGTTGGGCAAAAGTTGATGAGTAAGATGAATATAAAGTAGAATAATAGGATGATATCTGATTAAAAGGAAAGTTACATATATATAGGAGAGGCTAACCCCTCTCACTATTATTCTAGCCAATGTGGGACTAAAGCCCAATACTAATACTTAACACATACTAATACTTAACATCCTCCCTCAAGCTGGAGCATAGAGTCATGCATGCCCAGCTTGTTACACAAAAATGAATCCGAGAACCCAAAAGAAACTTGGTGAAGATATCGGCTATCTGATCGCCGGTCCTCGCATGGTGAAACTTTATCACCCCCTTTGTATACTCATCACGGATAAAATGGATGTCGATTTCAATGTGCTTCGTCCTTTCATGAAATACAGGATTAGTAGCAAGGTGGATAGCAGACTGGTTATTACACCAAAGATCTGCTGCTTTAGATCATGCTTCTTCTTCCAGTTCTTGTAGAAAATGCTTAAGATATAACATCTCTACTGTACCATGGGCAATGGCTCGATATTCTGCTTTTGAACTTGACCGTACTATTACATTATGCTTCTTACTCTTCCACGATACCAAGTTTCCGCCAATGAATGCCGAGTAGCCAGATATAGACCGTCTATCTATCAAACTTGTACCCCAGTCAGCATCGGTAAAGCACTCAATATAAATATGTCCATGATTCTCCATCTAAATTACTTTTCTCGAATTCTTGACTATATAACACAGAATTCTAAGAACTGTTTGCCAGTGTGGATTCTTGGAGAAACCATAAATCTACTTGTGATACTTACGGCGAAAGAGATGTCTGACCGAATCATGACTGCCAAGTAGTTGAGTTTTTCCACCACTCGATGATACTGATGTGGATTGGTCATCAGAACTCCCTCGTCTGGAAGTAATTTTGCCCCTGGATCCATGGAAGAGTTTGCTCCCTTTAACTTGCATCATTTAGTATGTCCAGCACATACTTCCTTTGGGACATTACAATGTCCCGCTTATCCCGTATGACTTCAAATCTCAAATGTCCAAGAAGTAATTCAACGACCACATATCTTTGGTTTGAAATTGTTCTCCCAGAAACTTCTTTAGGCCTGCAATACCCTGGATGTCGTCTCCCGTGATCACAATGTCGTCAACATAGACACCAAGTAGTATCCTTCCAGCTGATGTCTGTCAATAGAATACCGAATGATCCTTCTTTGATTGACACATGCCAAACTGAGTAACAACATATGTAAATCGACCAAACCACGCACGAGGTGATTGTTTGAGACCGAAGAGGGCTTTCGCAGATGACACATTTTACCCTTCCTTGTAACAAATCTGATAGGTTGCACCACATATACTTCTTCTTTAAAATCTCCATGGAAAATGCATTCTTGATATCCAGCTGAAGTAATAACCAGCCATAGCGAAAAGACAGGGCCAAGGATACGCATTGGCAACTGAAGAGAATGCCTCAAAATAATCCTTACTATAGGTCTGAGAATATCATTTAGCCAATATACGAGCCTTTAGACGATAAAGAGTGCCATATGGTTTTACCTTGATTGCAAACACCCATTTGCACCCGATTGCCTGCTTACCAGTAGGCAAATATACCAAGTCCCAAGTATGATTTTTTCGGAGTGCTTTTATCTCCTCTTACATCTCCTCTTATATAGCAACACGCCAATCGGAATATTTGAGACCCTCCTCGACAGTATTGAAAATCTAAATTCTATCAATAATAGCTACCAAGGACCGAGTATAGGTGGCAAACCCTTTGTATTTGTCAACATATAATGGATGATCACGACTGGCACAACGAGGTCGAACTGGCGGAACATGCGGCGGACACGAATCGGTGGAGCTACAGGAGGAGGATGGCTCTGGGTACTATCTATGATGCTCTTTCGGGTGACGTCGATACTGACGGAACTGGTGTTTGCGGAGCGTTGGACTGGTATACATACTAGGAAGGGGAGGGCACCCTTTGTCACGCCCCGCTCCCGTAGAAGCGATCGTCCTCGCTAAGGCGTGATGCCGCATGGGCCTAGGTTGCGCCCGCGCAAGGCTATGTCCAGAAACGGCCGATTTGAGATAGGTCACAGAGTCGCACAGAGTGTCCCCATTTGCAACGGAAAGTAAATGAATACAAATTGAAACGAATTCAAACTCTTTATTGACATTCAAGAAGTTTACAAGCGACGCTAGGCCGAGATTACAAATCGTCCAAGCTCTCTCTCTCTCTGAAACATAAAAGGCGTGCCAAGTGGCTTACAAGATGGAATGATTCATGGCGATGTTCCGATACATTATGTCATGTATACGATGCTTCAGCTCCTTGTAACGCTCCAAGGCTCCAGAGTTGGCTCCGCGCCTTAGCACGTTCGAGGGAAGCTCCGCACCCGATGACGTTTTCTGCGTCCTGCAAGCAGACTGTGGGGTTATCAGTACATTGTTATGCACTGGTGGGGAGGCTAGCTCGCCCACAATGCTATCATTACCAAACACGTTCTATTTACTTTTGTGCAACGACTATCATTCATTGTCTTTCTAACCTTGCCTTAGGATCAGTTTCATGGCATATTTCATAACATATCTCGTGTTGCCAAATTCAAGTATTTGCATGGAAATACATGCACGACTTACCCATACTTACCGTCCGGCCTTCCCTGTCCAAAGTAAACCAAGTTAGTCAACAATTTTATATATATAACAACTTATCGTCATTCATGTAAACATTTAATGTCAAGGGCGTGTCCCTGCCTCAGGTCCTAGCGCGTCGTAGGCGTGTTTTCTAACTCACTTGCACGAAGTACCTTTGATCATTTGTATGTTACATTCAATGTATGTTCAGAGGGCGCTTCATTCAGTTAACTTAGACTACTTTGATTTCAATGCAAGGACTTGCACGTGGATTGCCACCAGCAAAGTCCACTTAAATCTATATGCACCGGTCGCTGGCATGTCAGCCATTTAGGACATTTTCCCCTTTGACATTCTTATCTATCAAGCGTGATGGCTGGTACACCTTGATAGACTATTGAAGTACTGGCCCTACGTTTGGTTATGTGTCCAAGCCCGCACACCTGTCCGCCCGTAGGCCATGATTCCGCCTAGGCCGGCCACGAAATCGTCGTTCGTTGCCCTTGGAATCCCTTTTTCACTCGTGCATGAGTCCGTCCACGGCCATTTCGTATTTTATTGTCTTTTTAACTTAACGGCTGTCTCTGAGCCGTAGGCTAACCCTTAGCCATAATACGTTATCGACCAGGTTGGCGGCGGCGTCCGTGCAGCGCGGGTAGCGAGCCCCGTTGTACGTCCCCGTCATACCTGTCGCTAACCATTCTTTTCTCCTTTATCTTTCATTCATTCTTTCTTTCTTTCACTTGTTTGTTCGTTCATTGATTCATTCACGTATTCATTCTTTCATTCGTTGGTTCATTCATTCACTTATCCATTTATTCTTTCATTCATACATTATGCAACTCTCCGTACGGGAGTCGCCTTGGCGACCCATCGGTCCCGAAGTCTTTTAATGTTGCTATACTCTACTCGGAATAGCTATGTCGATAGTCTTCCGTTTTAGTGTTGTAATCTATCACGACCCGCACCCTAGAGTTAGGGCACGAGAACGTAACAACGCCCAGCCTACGCCGCAGTATCGGCGGTAGAACGCTGTCCTAGGTCTCAATGCATCTAACAGTATAAGACTAAATAGTTTATACTCCCCGAATGGGGGTGACATAGCAGAATGTAAACTCAATCACATCTAAGGTAGAGCATAAAGGAAGATAGATAAAACATAAAATCGAAAAGAGATACAACAGATAGAAGTCTAAGTGTCTAAGGTACAAACTCAGAATACATCTCAAAGCTCAAATACAGTAATCCATAAAATAAATACAACTCCAGACAACTGAGATTAGCTAACTAAACAACCTCTAATGTCGCTCCTCTAGACTAGCAGGAAATCTTCAAGCTATCTGTAAAATTTGTCAACGTATCCTGTCAGAAAAATGAGCAAGTACAAACACCAACAGCAGTTCCATATGAATTGACAAATACTATAAGAGACAGTAATAATGAAATACATGACAAAGATATCGGCGACTTGGGAACCATTTGAAAGCCGAGTTACAACCCTTAAACCAAACAAGGACCGGGGTTGTAACCCTTCTTTCGAACAGAACCTAGTCCCATCATCATGGTACAGTATAAAAGGCAGGTAGAGCATATGAGAAATGAATCATAGCATGGTGAAAGTACAGTAAGTAAAGGTGAACTGGAATGTAAGATATGACAACAAATAAATAAAAAGTGATTTGAACTATTAGGGCAAAATGTGATCGGCT
The DNA here is from genome assembly GCA_029216955.1 of Iris pallida. Classification (NCBI taxonomy): domain Eukaryota; kingdom Viridiplantae; phylum Streptophyta; class Magnoliopsida; order Asparagales; family Iridaceae; genus Iris; species Iris pallida. The sequence continues at coordinate 3,948,487 of JANAVB010041220.1, read as the reverse complement.
GGGAAACACGGAAAGGTTATCCACTTGGCCCGGCAATCACACGAAAATCTCTGGAAAGGGTCATGCCGGCCAACCTGGATAACCGGCACGGGATATCTGCTACACCCTACGTGAGGTGAGGGTGGCGCTAGCAATATATAGTAACACACGGAGGCTTTGATCACATAACCCCTAATAATTCCCCTCTATCCCCCGAATAGTATCACGGATCCGGACATGGCACGTCATGACACAGGTTTCGAGAGCAGGGGGCCAGCCCACTCCCAAATCAATGTCTATACAAGTACAGGAACACGGAAATATCTCATACCCATATACCAAGAAAGTCCAGGAATAACATCTCATGACAGGATCCGACGTATACTAGTCCGTGAACCGTCGTGTCGGGAATCAAGTAAAACACTACGACTGAATCGGATATAGTAGATATCAAGACAATGAAAACTATCAGTAAATGTACTCGTCTGCGGTCCTGAGCTGATAAGTATAGAGGGTCCAACTGAAGCCACAGAGTCCTATTTAAAGCAACACAGGTTACAAGGTGTCTGGCTCCTAATTAGAACAACACAAATCACAACATGTCCAGAAGGGTAATATAAAGCACTACAATGCATTCTACATGAATCTAGGTCAACTAGGCCAAAGTCAACCCTTGGTCAACTCTGGTCAACTGCACTAGTCAAACTAGGTCAAACTAGGTCATGTCCTAACCCAGCAAGTCTTACTAGGCCTAACCAAGACTATCCTAACAAGCACACATCAATACAAGGCTATACAATCCAACATACACCCGACTCTATATAGCATGCAATTATTCAATACTCAAATAGGCAAGAATTCACATTAGATATACACTAGGTAATCTATTACTTTAAGCTATACATGTCTACACATATATACACATGCATATATTGGTATTCAACATTAGGTCTATAATCATGGCATTTCAATGGCTATATAAACTTATATATTACAATACAATATGCTACCATATATATAATATACATACATAGCTAAGTTAACTATATTCATAAATACTTATTTAAGAGGCTATGTGTGTGTATGTGAACATGGCAAAGGGGCAAGTGAGGGTTAAATGGGCATACATAGTGTATACATATCAAAGAGTATCAAAGTGTAAGTGAACAATGTGTCAAATGTGGTAGTGTCAACATAGTGTAAGGGGGTACATGAGGTAATATAGGATTTGTGTTAACATAGAACATTACATCTCATTAACTTGTATATTGCATACATTACATCTATTATTACATTACATTCATGCTTGCATTCAATCATCATTCATTTATTCTCTTGCACTACTATATGCACCATACATTACATACTATGGAACCTACATATTCATTACAAGCCATACTTATACATGCTTACATTAGATAGGATACTTACACCTCATACATCATTTATTTAACCATTTACTCATGCTTGCATTCTCTATTTAGTTACATAATGTATATACATTAACATGGGTTAAAATCAAATAGAACATTATATTACACAAGGGTGCACAAAATGCATATGCCGAATAGTAACTCCTACTAATAATCAATACTGTACCAACTCAGCATGAATTAAATTCTAGGATTAAAGTATGTTATAGATCTATGTGTTAGCTTTCCGAAACTTCAAACGGATCGCGTTTTCGTTTCCGGAAACTCCCGGAATCGCGAATACACCGAGAACGCGTTTGTCTTTCGTACAGCTGACACTCAAATAATTCTCCAGAAAGTTACAGAAAGAAATAGGCCTATTAATATATGTTTTTGGAAAGCTAACTTCAATACGCTTCTTTTAAAAAAAACGGGAGATTAAACCGAGGTTTGAGCTAGAAGTTATGACATTTCTAAGTTAGGGCTGAAATTAAAAAACGTGGATAAAAATCATGACGGATTTAAATAGTTTGAGCCAAAAGAATACACAATATATATCCTAATTATCCACAACAATAATAGCAATAATAATATGAGGAACCACACTCACAAACTTGATTATATAATCATCATGAACCATTTATTACATATATAAATATAGATACACTCTCATTACAATATATATATATATAAATCTATATATGTAACATGAACACATCCACAACACAAAGGACACTCCTATGACCTCCAAATGGACACAAAATGGACACAAATAGAGATACAACCGTGGGGGTCATTCCTATGGGTTTACAATATTCCTATATGCATGTAGGGGTGGTTTAGAGGAGAGATTATACCTTTTGGAAGAGAGATTCAAAGGAAAAGTCTTCCGACACGACACCGACACGTAGAGATTCCAAAAGGACACGAACGAGCTCCGAATCCTCCCAAACTTGGCTAGCTCCTCCCTTTCATGGAGTAGAGGAGAAAAGAAGAAGATTTGGTGGAAGAAGGAGTTGATTTGGTGGAGAAATGATAGGGATTTGCTCTCTAGAAATTTGGGGAAGAACAAGAGAGAAAAATAGATGGATAATGACAAATGGGAGGCTCAACCCTATCCTTATTGTGGCTGGCCATAAAGGTGGTTTTGTCCTATTAGGAAAAGTCCAAAAGCCCCTTTTCTAGTCTATTTACTAATACATTGGTAAGGGATTAAGTCGGGGGTAGTTTGGTCAATCCTAAAACACTAATCCATATTAATACTAACCAAAATAATTAGTCTAGTCACTAACTAAAATTAATATCATGTGGACTAAAATTAATATTATGTGGGCCATGCCTAACTAGTGTATGGGCCCGCTAGAGTCAAAACTACCCCGGGTCCCCGATACAAGTCGGAATGAGTTAAAATTCGAACCCGACTCAAATAACCCCAAAATATTACAATAAATAAATAAATAATTCCAAAATAATTTTAAAATGAAAAATGACAAAAATACCCCTGTTTCTGGAAACTGGGGGTGACATAATCCATTCATTATTTCATTGTTTGAACGTATAAGGAACTCGAAACGTAAGCTTGTGCCTTAGCACGAGCGTGGAGCACGGTGCGAGAGTTCTCACATTTTTCATGTTCTTTTCCATATTCTATACAAGCATACAAGATGGAATTATTCCCTTAGCTAGGTGCGTTAAGTCATTTATTAGCATGCGCAGTGTTATCGCCTAGTGATTCTAGCTATAGTGTCCGCATTGTTAAGTGTCTAGGCTAAGCAAAGACGTGTTCATTGGAGCCACCAACCTTAGCGATGTTCGCATCGGCCGAGCGATACTCCGAGCGCGCCTTTGAAAGTCTAAGTCTGGATTCATCCTTGACGGGCCAATGTAAGCCTTGCATCGATTCTTCATCAGGTCGATGCCAACTCTTCGGGTCGACGGCTCGTTTGAGTCGTTGCACTTGTCGTTTGAATCGGCGTTCCGCTAGGGCGGAGCGGGTCATTACATAATACACCACTCAAAACAAGTCTCGTCCTCGAGACTTCCTGAGTGCAGGTCATCCTACCATTCCTTAACTCATGTCGTGTACGTATCTTAGACAATTCCTATCGAACGGCTCTATTGTTCGATGGCACCGAACTACACTCGATTATCCTTCCAAGTTTTATGTTGCATGCGTTTGGTGAATTTTATTGAATGACTGTCCATTATTTTAGACTTGATGGTACTTATTCAATTCAAGTGTTTCTTCGACTTGGTTGCCATTTTGTCGTGTCATGGGACTGTAATGGTCGCACGAGGTGCGTTGAAATTCATTAAACACGAGAGTCGTAGGCTGAGGCTAAGTCACACATTCGTTTATGCGCATCTCAACACCCACTTGCAGCTGCATTCGAGTTTATCATATCGCTGAGTTTGGATCATGCACGTATTCAAGGCGTCCCCCGAATACGTACATTTCAACCAAGCTTAGCGATTAGCGAAGTCGGACAAGCTACTCGTGATAATTTTGATTTGCCGATCGTTTTGCTAACTTCGATTTAAAACCGAACTCGTGTGCATCTCACTATCGTTTATCTCGATCATCGAGATGACCTGATTCGCTTCTCAAGCGTTCTTGTCCACGAAATCAGTATGATTTCTTCTTAGCGGGGTCGACCAAGTCTAAGTAATTCCCGTCCGATTCGAGCACCAGTATTGGACTGTCCTCGAGTACGTCTTCCTATCAATGATTCAATTCGTTATCCCAACTTTACTTGCGCATCATCCATTCCTATCATTCACTTCGTTTGGGGCCAATCTCGCCATCGTTCATGCACATTCCCAGTTCCACGTCCTACTCTAAGTCTTATTGTCCAAAGTCTATCGTCCGTCCAGACGATACTGTAATGTCAATCGCACAGGTTCAATCGCTCGGCATAGGGTCATCCGCCTATCCGCTAGGTCAGCTCACAAGGTCATAGGTACAAGTCAAGTTCTCGGTTCATCGTGCAAAGTCATTGCACTACGCTCGCCCCAATCCTATGGTCAAACCATTTTGTTCGTCCGTACGGGAGTTTCTACCCAAGTTCGCTGCACTCAAATTTCTAAACATCAAGCAACGTTCACCCTATTCGCATCAATACATTCTCCATTCCAAGTCCGAGCTCGTTTAAGAAAGTCATCCTACGATAGGTCGTCCCCAATCAAATCCTTGACATGTCAATATCGTGCGTCCGCACTAGCAATTATCGTAGTCTATCTCTTCAAGTATGTTTGCTACAATCCACCTATCCATCCTATCCAATTCACGTAGTCGATCACAAGGTTGTCTAACCTTGCAATATGTCGCGCCCCGATCTCACGCAAGTCTGATTATCCACGGTAGACATGAATCACCATGTCAACATTCCCGCGGAATAATCGTTCTCATCGGGACGTAACTCTTGTGTTGCGTCTAGGCTTACTCATTTTCGATACACGGATTGGGCCTACTCAATCCTCAACTTTACTTCGCCGTCTATCATACGTCCGATCAATCCTCAAATTCGCCTTCGCTTCAAACCACAAGTCGTAGCAATCAAAATTGCCATGTCAAGGAGTTTCGAGTTCGATCATTCCCGCTGGACATGAATCACCATACCAACGCTCACGCGGAACGATCGTCCCAAATCCGACGTGACGCATGTGCGAGGCTGGAGTTGCGCTCGCACAAGACAAGATTGTTGTCGTTGTGGTTATCACCGAACAATCAAGTCACTTCCTTTCTTCATTCCAAACACTCATTTCTATCAAAATTCCCCAACATAGTATCCTTCAAAACAAAACAATAACTTCTAACACGATCATTATTCATCGAATCAGAGTACCCCCGAGTTATCGTACATCGATCTTTGATACGCCTCAATACCATCGATGATGTACATAACCTGACGATCTTCCTTTTGCAACGAATTTCGAATCGTGCAACTTAATTCCTCAATTCACATTGTCTCGTGCTAACTCTCCATCGAGCAACATCAATTTCAATTCCTTAGTCATTCTCGTTTCTCCACTCAACGTTTTTCCATGCACGCTATCTTCCGATCGTGCTATCTTTGATCTCGTCTATGAGTATTTCACCTTAATTCAAGTTTCAATCCAGTCGACTATTTGAAATCGCACGTACGATCTTCTACGTTTCCTCGACCAACACCTCTATTCACTTTATCGTTTCGAATCTCCATTCAACCGTTTCGTAAATTTTGTACTACGCATTCTTAACTCGTCCGAACGATATCCCGTTTGAGACTATCGAAGTCAAAACCAACTAAGCGTTACTCGTTCTAAGGCTTTGCGTGATATCATCGCTTGCCGACATACTCGTTCTATCCGCAAATCCTTTAATCTCGCTCGAACAATTTCGATAACGTCCATACACCACTCAGGGTTCGAGCCACCCGATTAGTCGTCGACACTCACTCTTATTCTTCTTCGAACCTATCACATACACCACTCGGAGTCAAGTCATTCTACAAATCCTCAAAAGATCATTCGATTCCCAATCGATGTGTTCAATCACGCGTTCGCCAATTCCTCAAAGTCTAAGAACCATCTCCCGTGCTCGCTTTAGCGTTGGTCAAATAGCGTCTCTATCGACATACATTCTAAGTCTCACTTATTCTCGTACGAGTGATAGTCGATCTCGCTCGCAAACTCGTTCGCACCAGAAGGTCTAGGTGCGCGATACTCTGCACAACTTAGCCGAAAGGCTGCGTGCATAACCATCCCGTTCGAACTATACTCCGGTCTCGTGTACTCGTCCGCTATTGTCAGCGTAAGGTTATTCAAGTACGCACTGCGTTTGCTAACTTTTAGCATTTTGATTTTCTTCTGACACAAGTACGTCGTGGTTCGGCACAAAGGCCTTCGCCTATCGATCTCGTTCAACCGAGTACTTGTACGAGCTTTTGAAAATATTAAACTTATTGTATGGAACATCCCAAGGCACAACGGGAGAGAGCGTACACTTCTTTATTTCCAACGAGCTTTCAAAACTGAGAAAATCGAAATGAAGTCCAAGGACGTAAAGCCGTGCTCTAATACCAATCTGTCACGCCCCGCTCCCGTAGAAGCGATCGTCCTCGCTAAGGCGTGATGCCGCACGGACCTAGGTTGCGCCCGCGCAAGGCTATGTCCAGAAACGGCCGATTTGAGATAGGCCACAGAGTCGCACAGAGTGTCCCCATTTGCAGCAGAAAGTAAATGAACACAAATTGAAGCGAATTCAAACTCTTTATTGACATTCAAGAAGTTTACAAGCGGCGCTAGGCCGAGATTACAATTCGCTCAAGCTCTCTCTCTCTCTGAAACATAAAAGGCGTGCCAAGTGGCTTACAAGATGGAATAATTCATGACGATGTTCCGATACATTATGTCCTGTATACGGTACTTCAGCTCCTTGTAACACTGCAAGGCTCCAGAGTTGGCTCCGCGCCTTAGCACGTTCGAGGGAAGCTCCGCACCCGATGACGTTTCCTGCGTCCTGCAAGCAGACTGTGGGGTTATCAGTACATTGTTATGCACTGGTGGGGAGGCTAGCTCGCCCACAATGCTATCATTACCAAACACGTTCTATTTACTTTTGTGCACTGACTATCATTCATTGTCTTTCTAATCTTGCCTTAGGATCAGTTTCATGGCATATTTCATAACATATCTCGTGTTGCCAAATTCAAGTGTTTGCATGAAAATACATGCACGACTTACCCATACTTATCGTCCGGCCTTCCCTGTCCAAAGTAAACCAAGTTAGTCAACAATTTTATATATATAACAACTTATCGTCATTCATGTAAACATTCAATTTCAAGGGCGTATCCCTGCCTCAGGTCCTAGCGCGTCGTAGGCGTGTTTTCTAACTCACTTGCACGAAGTACCTTTGATCATTTGTATGTTACATTCAATGTCTGTTCAGAGGGCGCTTCATTCAGTTAACTTAGACTACTTTGATTTCAATGCAAGGACTTGCACGTGGATTGCCACCAGCAAAGCCCACTTAAATCTATATGCACCGGTCGCTGGCATGTCAGCCATTTAGGACATTTTCCCCTTTGGCATTCTCAACTATCAAGCGTGATGGCTGGTACACCTTGATAGACTATTGAAGTACCGGCCCTACGTTTGGTTATGTGCCCAAGCCCGCACACCTGTCCGCCCGTAGGCCATGATTCCGCCTAGGCCGGCCACGAAATCGTCGTTCGTTGCCCTTGGAATCCCTTTTTCACTCGTGCACGAGTCCGTCCACGACCATTTCGTATTTTATTGTCTTTTTTACTTAACGGCTGTCTCTGAGCCGTAGGCTAACCCTTAGCCGTAATACGTTATCGACCAGGTTGGCGGCGGCGACCGTACAGCGCGGGTAGCGAGCCCCGTTGCACGTCCCCGTCATACCTGTCGCTAACCATTCTTTTCTTCCTTTATCTTTCATTCATTCTTTATTTTCTTTCTTTCTTTCACTTGTTTGTTCGTTCATTGATTCATTCACGTATTCATTCTTTCATTCGTTGGTTCATTCATTCACTTATCCATTCTTTTATTCGTTGGTTCATTCATTCACTTATCTATTTATTCTTTCATTCATACATTATGCAACTCCCCGTGCGGGAGTCGCCTTGGCGATCCATCGGTCCCGAAGTCTTTCAATGTTGCTATACTCTACTCGGAACGGCTATGTCGATAGCCTTCCGTTTTAGTGTTGTAATCCATGCATTGTTTCATTGTTTGAACGTATAAGGAACTCGAAACGTAAGCTTGTGCCTTAGCACGAGCGTGGAGCGCGGTACGAGAGTTCTCACATTTTTCATGTTCTTTTCCATATTCTATACAAGCATACAAGATGGGATTATTCCCTTAGCTAGGTGCGTTGAGTCATTTATTAGCATGCGCAGTGTTATCGCCTAGCGATTCTAGATATAGTATCCGCATTGTTAAGTGTCTAGGCTAAGCAAAGACGGGTTCATTGGAGCCACCCACCTTAGCGATGTTCGCATCGGCCGAGCGATACTCCGAGCGCGCCTTTGAAAGTCTAAGTCTGGATTCATCCTTGACGGGCCAATGTAAGCCTTGCATCGATTCTTCATCAGGTCGATGCCAACTCTTCGGGTCGACGGCTCGTTTGAGTCGTTGCACTTACCGTTTGAATCGGCGTTCCGCTAGGGCGGAGCGGGTCATTACACCCTTATGGGGATAGTTGTGTTTGAATAGAAAACAACAGGAAACCCTCGTCTGGATAAATTTATGGAACTGGATCCGAAGTTTGTGGAAGGGGAGGAAACTCAGTTTCAACGAAGCTAACATCCCCCCAAAAAAATTACCTCTTCAAGATAGGGGAGAAACACCGATACCCTTTCTGATCTTTAGGATACCCAAGAAAAACACATTGGATCACCTTAGGATCTAATTTAGAAAGAGTCAGTCAGAATCTCAAACGTAGCACAAGCAACCAAAAATTTTGAGAGAGAGAAAACGGTTTTCTTCCGGAATATAACCGAGAAAAGGGAGTAGTACCATTGAAAACCGACGATAGCATGCAATTAATAAGATAACAAGCAATAAGTACCGCATTCGACCAAAATCTTTTGGGTGTACGTGCTTGAAACATAAGAGCACGTATTGTTTCCAAGAGATGACGATTCTTGCGTTCGGCCACACCATTCTGTTGTGGTGTGTAAGAACAGAAAATTTGGTAGATGATGTCATTCGGTACAGATGAGTACTGAACTCACGAGACAGATACTCACGACCATTGTCACTTCGAAAACATTTAATCGTAATACGAAACTGTGTTTTGACTTCGGCATAAATATTGTACCAAATTTTAAATAATTCAGAGCAATTTTTTATTAGACAGACAAAAGTGACACGTGAGTAGTCATCAACAAAGGTAACAAAGTACTTGAAACCCATCATCGGTTCAACGGACAAGGTCTCCAGACATCAGAATGCACCAACTCAAAAAAGCGGATGCAATTTTATTTTGACTCACCGGATAGAAAACACAGTGATGCTTAGCCAAACGACACGACTCACAATAAAAGTTGACTGGAACATCTAAAAATGAGTATATTTTCTGAAGAGCTTGGATTGATGGATAACCTAACTGACAATATAACTCGAAAGGATCGAATTTCACACCAGCACAAACAACAGAAGAAGGAACATCAAATACGAAAAAGTCTCCAGCCACATATCCCTTACGGACAGTCTTCCCATTTTTCAGGTCCTGAAAAACACAATCATCAGAAGAAAAAAAATTACCGCGCAATACAAGTCGCAAGTAAGTTGACTAATTGAAAGCAAATTGAACAAGTTTTTCGGTGTATGTAATACGGAACTAAGTGATAGTCCGGAAGAAAGACGGACATTTCCTCTTCCAAAGACCGTTAGTGAACTACCATTGGCAACGGTAACATCGAAAACACGACCCACCGATACATAGTTGCGTATCATACCTGCGTCGTCAGTCATGTGAGCATACGCACCAGAGTCAATTATCCATTGCTTCGACTTCACCACACATGTCGCTGAGTACCCAACTGTGGATCCAGATACAGATGCATTACCACGTCGTTGAGCTTGAAAGTCGAGAAAGTCTATGTATGTCTCTGCAGTCATCTGAATAGATCGAACACCATCATCAGGGACATCATATGTTACATTGGCAGCAGATGCTTTAAGATACTGCCACAGAAAATGACCAGGCTGACCACAGTGAAAGCACGTGCGCGATCTTCCTTCATCACGACCGCCATTGCCATATCCCCTATCACGACCAGCATTTCAGCCACCACGTCGTCTACCACGACCACAACGAAATCCCCCACGAGCAGCACCAAGAACAAATCGATCAGCATTAGCATCACCCGGAGTTGTCTCAACAACTTTTCTGTTCGAAGGACACGATAGTGTGCTTCCATCAGAGATGGGACATTAGATCCAGCAATAATCTGAAAGCAAGCAGAGTCTGTATCAGGACGGAGAGAGACAAGATATGTCATGACATGAAGTTGCTCATGTTGAGCTCTTGCTTCATTTATATCCGTCGTTAGAGGCAATATATGGTCGATCTCATCAATCATAGCCTTAAAGGCCCTAAAGTGGTCCTTGTAAGATTTGTGTCCTTGATTTGCTCGGTATACTATAACAACCGAGTCGTAGATACGAGACAAATCGTGTTTTCCATCAAACGCCATCGTTAGGACCTTCTATAATCCTTTACGAAATTTATATTCTGAACAATATCTTCCACCGATAGTTCCATTAAATTTATCAACTGTGTAAACAGTCGACTATCATCTGTCTCGCATTGCTCAAATATGGAATCAGTCACTGCTGGAGGGTTGTCAGTTAGATGTTTTTGACAACTGCATTCTCCGAAACGTTTTTTTTCACCTCCTTTCGCCATGTCGAATAACCTTCTGGTCCGTCCAATTGTCGATCGATAAGACGAATCGAGAAAATCATTACGCCGGTGCCCGTTGGTCCTGCTATTACGTTTTCGAAGTGTCTGTAGCACTATTATTTGCTCTAGTGCTAGTCATCCTACAGTATTTCTGATTTGACTGTAGATTTGTTCTTTCTAACTTGATAATCACATCAACTCTACCAATGCGCTTGAAACGTGGCCAGAACCGGCATGCGCATAAGAAACATAGGTGAATGTGAATCACACAAGTCAAGACAGAGAGATAACCCAGGTGACCCTCTGTTAGAACCTGGTGTGAAGATCAAAAAAAGAAACAAAAATTTATGCAAATCAAGCAACTTGTCGGCTCTTTGTTAAATTTCTGAAGTTAATATTAAGAGTCAGGGGTTCCAGCAAACAAACCAAACGTTTACCCTCTAAGAATTCCAAGCCAATTGTTGAGAGTCAGATGTAACAGCAAACAACAAAATGTTTACCCTCTGAGAATCCAATATTTTTTTTTGGAATTAGGTTAGGATTTTGAGGGGGTGGGCAACGGCTGCGTGGAAAGATCTAGGGTTAGGGTTTGGATCTTGATCCATGGAGTGGGGGGCTTATCCGGGGGGAGGGTTGGTCAGGTCTGACAGGGGAGAGGGGGTGGCAGGAGCAGGGGGGCGGGGGTGTCAGGGGCAGCAGCAGGGGAAGGTGGGGGAGCAGAAGGGACAAGAGAAGACGGGGGGAGGGGGGCAGGGGTGGCAGCAGCAGCAGGGAAGGCGGGGGTCGGGGGGCCTGGAGGCGTGGGAGGGGGGGCTGCTGCATACGCCTTCATTAAATGGGAAGTTACATATATATAGGAGAGGCTAACCCCTCTCACTATTATTCTAGCCAATATAGAACTAAAGTTGAATACCAATACTTAACACATACTAATAATTAACAATAAATATATGTTTTTGATTTGTTTGCAAGCTAGCTATTAATTAAAATCGATCGTTGTAAATTAAATAATGATGACTTTATATTTGGCCAAAATTGGATAATATTGACAGATATTGGGATCATGTTTCAAAGAATACGAGTGATATATGTATAGTAAGTGATTCAGATTTGGTTAGTTAGTTTCTTGGATTGAGAAATTTTTGGAATATGGAACGTGGATTGATGTAATAGTAATTTCTGAGTTAGTAGAATTCTGCTACAATTGAATATTGATGTATAATTGGGATTGGGATGCTGTCGAGTTTGGCTATTTGGTTGATAATTGAATTTGATCTTTTGATAACGATTTGGATTGTTTGAAGTACAACACTTGGGATTGAAATAGAGATATCGATTGGTTTTGGACTATGTTCCTTCGATTCAGAATAGAATGAGGTATAGTGCTTGTATAGGTTCATCTTAGTTCTCAATTTGTTTATTGGTGATGTGTCTGCAGCTTAGGTTTGCTAGTGTTATCTCGCTCAATGAGTTTGAGAAGTATGGTTATGTGCGAGGCATGCTATTAATGGAGACAGAGGATATTGGTTAAACTTTGGAAATGATTGGATTGAGTTCAGTGGTATAAATTGTTCAATGGATTTGACTATGGCGTGGGTGGGCTTGCATTGATTGAGGAAGGAATAAAAAGTTGTGCTTGAGTAATCTTTAGAGTTATGCAACGCATATTCAAGTTGACAATAGGAAAATGCTTTGTAGAGTATATTGAGGTCAACGGTTGAGCATGTTGGTGTAACTATGGATTGGAAGAGAAGGCACATGCATAAAAAAGAAGAAAGTTGCTACATATGTACTTGTTGTGTGCAGAAGGATTTGCGCAAGTGTTGATCATGAATAGAAGATGTTTCGTTTTTGTTTTGGATTTTGATATTTGTTTTGGATGGTCATTTAGACAAAGAATCAACATGGGATTTTGAATTAGAGATTAAGGAGTTTTCTTCATTGATGAGTTGATGTGAAGGAAAGAGTTTATTATGTTAAGTTTCAAGAACGAAACTTTTTCTGAGTGATGTATTATGTAATGCCATGTTCCGCGTGGTGCATTGTCACGCCCCGATTCGTAGAGTCATTTATTCACATAATTTATCTCTTGAAATCGATCGTCCTCGCTTGGGCGTGATGCCGTACAAGTCTGGTGTTGCACTTGTACAAGACAAAGATGGTACATAATCGATTATCTTCAAATAGGAACACATCGCAGCGGCCAAAGCAGACAAATTGAAGTTGATAAGGACAATCTTTCTTATTGAATAGAAACACATCAGTTTCTTTATAGCAGCGGAGATAAAAGGATAACTTGAAGTCTCACAGAGATATACAGAACTTTATTCTCTTTATTGATAATTGAAGAAGAGTACAAGACTTGTATTGAAGTACAATGCTTACATCACATCTCACTTTACATTGAAAGCCAACTGAACAATGTTATATAGCTTACATCTGATACTTTGATACAATGGATTACAACTCGATATACCAACTTGGCTTACAACTCACTAGTACAACTGATTACAATGTTCCATACATTATGCCATTTATAAACAGAAGACATCATCTTGTACAAGGAGAGCTTCTGCATGTCCAACAAATCTTCGATGCCGCGGAACCAATCAAGCCAATCTTCGTGTGTAGAATATCCCAAACATAAGCACCTGCCCACAAAACGTGTGTCAGCACATCATCTATGTACTGGCAAGCAGAAACCAACCCACTCGCCTAAACCAACACTAACTGGTCCATTTTAGCAAGCATTTAATAGAATGATCTTTCTACTTTGGGGCCTAGCATCAGTTTACAGTTCATGGATAATAATCATAGTGAAGCATGTAAACATATTCTTAGCAATATTCATGTGGACATATCATTAGCATTCTTGGTGTTATCATGCAAAGGCATCATTGAGGCATCGTTAACATTATCAGCTTAAACATGTTATGACAATTCTCACTTCAAGCATCACTTAGCATGTATGTTATGTTTGAACAATATTCATAGCAAGGCATCTTTCTAGTATACTGAATTTAACATGTTAAGCAGGTTCTCATATTGAAAGACTACGCATAGCATCATTTACTTGGCATGTTAAGCACGCAAGTTAAACCAACACATATATTGAGTGTATCACGTTTAAGTGATTTCTTACCGACAGCCAACTCCCTCTCACCTGTATAAAAATACAGGATAATATGATATACTTACTCTGTCTGCACAAAACATTCGTTAGCATGCATCCTGACTACATGGTCGTTGGTGAAACTGCACCATAAAGGACTTTCCAACGGGTATTACGACGCACCATTCCAGGATAGGTTGCAAGCCTAGCCGAATGTTTCGTAATATCTCGTGCAACCATAGTACGACCAATGTTTCCTCCCGGGTCGAATCGGTCCCGGTGCCCCAGGTACCGTTTGAGGAAACTTACTCAGACTTGTACAAGTACGTCCATGACCATGCGAATACGTGTCGACTCGATAACACAAATGCATGGTAAAGCAACTGAAAGTAAGCAGAGCCAACAGTTCAACATCTCATCTCAATTCCGAGCCGTGTTCAACGACTAATCATTACCATCATTCTACTTGGTGATCTCCATGATCCCAAACCTCATCATTCTCATTGTTTGTTCCATTGCAACATTTCTCATTACGTTCCTTCTAAGGAGGAACAACAGCATTCATTCATTTCGAAGGGACCTATAACATTTCATTCATTTCATAGGAACAATAGCATATTCAATTCTTTTCTCATGTATCATTCACGCAGCATCTCATTATTCAAGTGATTCATTCATTTCATCAAGATTAAGCATAAGGGACATTATCAATTCATTCTCAGGCATCAAGTTACATTAGCAGTTCGAGTGTGATTCAATCAGCAGTTCAATATTCATATCTTATTCATTTCAATAATTCTCAACATAGACATCTCTATTATTCAGCATCTAAGACATGGAACATTTAGGGACAAATCATAGCATCACGTTATTCCATTTATTAAGCATGCAGGAATAAGGAGGAAGGAGGACAATTCCACTTGCCTGCATAAAAGGGTCTTCTTATTCTGGTTGCACGCATTCCCCCGAAGCGTAGCTCCACCAGCGAGCCACATTCCAACACTTAATCCGTCTAGCCAGCTCAGAGAGAGACTGCATCAGTCTCAACTCTCTTGATCTCCAACACAAGTCACGGTCCAACATTCTGATCCCATCCAACAAGCCAGCCAAATGCCTCGCGCAGAACGGGACATTACATGCATTGGCCTTGTTTATTAGCTCGAAAGCCTGGTTAGACTTGGATTTATGTAGAGGTATCATTCAGAGATATCTATGTGATCGGCATGATGTCTCGCTTCGAGCGGAGTCATTGTGTTGACTTCTTGGTTTGATTATCTGATTGGATTTGTGATGTGCGAGGAATTACAAGACTTGAGCAGTGATGCAAACTTGCCTAATTTGGTCGGATTAGTTAGTTGATGGAGCATAAATCATTTGTATGGTTTTACCAATTAAAAAGTTCGTACATCACATCAAATCATTTGTCTGAGAAATTGTTTGGTATCTACTAGGTCGAGATAGATAGACGTTTTTTCATGGTGGGTAGTTTTTATCATTCTCTCATTTACCTTCGTACTTAGTGAAATTAAACTGTGTTGCTTGCCTTGTTTGTTGTAATCCATTAGTTATTACATGCTAATAAAAAGAACCAAGATAAGAAAAAACTAATATGATTGTTGAACTTGTTGTATAGATACATATCACACAGACTATCATATTGCTGTTATCATATGGAATATAGTGTCGTTATGTTATCTTGTTGTATATCGTATTTTTGTATGCAGAGAACGAAAATGTATAGATGCATGGCTTGGTGCCACGGAGTGGTATGGATGTGGCATAGTATCATGGAGTGTATGGATATGGCTTGGTGCCATGGAGTGGTCTGATGTGGCTCGGTGCCACGGAATGGTTTGGGACCTATGGAACGTCACTCGGAATTTGTTAAGAGATTTATATTGCTTTACTTTAGTTTATGTACCATAGATATGCCTTATAATTAAACTATTCACGTATATTGTATGGTCATAAAAATCTTGTACACAAGGTTTGCCTTTTCTCGAACGGTTGTCGGGACCCTGGAACCGATTCGACCTAGAAGGAAATTACGTAGAACGTGTTTCACGCACGAGATATTGTGAGACCTTCAATAGGGCTAGCTATCCAGACTGGATGGACACGTCGCGATACGAATATTTCGGAACCTTTATTGAGGCTCGCTACCTACACGTAAAGGATCGTTGTCTTACTAGAAAAGTAATCAATGATGGCTTATGATGCCAGTGGCCTTCATATAATTAGTTTACATGCTAATGTCATCTACTTGCAGGCCTAGTAACTTAATCCATAGACGGGCACTTGACACGTTTATGTACTTTATGAAGGCTAACGAATGTCTTATGTAGGGACACGTTTATGACACATTTATATATTATGAATGGTATCATTGTAAGCAAATAAGAATGGTAAGTATTGGGTAAGATGTACTGTGTTGAGTGACGCTTTTATGCTTATAGACACATGTATGTTTATGAATTGTTAATTGATCTAAGGCAAGATTAGAAAGACCACATAATATTTGCCTCCACTCACATAATCAACTTGTTAGTTTTATGTGATTTTGGTTAAGGCCACTCACCAGTGCATTCCCCAATGTGCTGACATCTCAACTTCAAAACTACTAAGAAATAACACTGGAAATACTTAAAATTGTGCCTAAATGTATAAAATATATTTTCTCAAATATTAATAATTTATTAATAATATTTTCTTTCCGATACCAACAAATTCGATACTCTGATCCGAAACCGTGGATATTGTCGATATCGCCGATCCCGATACTCATAGGAATGGTCCGATACTAATTCCGATACCCGATACTTTGTGTAGTGCCCCACTCCCGTTGGGACGAAGTACTATGTAATAGGCTCGTGGACATGGTTGGGAACACAGATGGCTAGTCTGACTCAGCGATGAGTTTGGTATACGAAAACCATGGCATCAATAAAATCGATTTGGATGAATGATACGAGTACCGTTCCAACTAATGGATCGGCTACTGCTGGAATAAGTCCTAGATGCAGTGAACTGTGTCTTGGCGAATGAACTCTAAAGAGCGCGACGCAACCAATCTGTTGTTGATTTTGTTAGTTTTCTTGGCTTTCTGAATGATTTGTTGCTTGGGTTTGATAAATGTGCTTTCGCGTCGATTTCCGAATACGTCTTTGGAAATTTCGAAGGAAGGATTGAAGGAGGGATTCTAATTCGATGCTCGTGCCATTGCAGGAGTTCGTGTAACTAATGCTTGACCGTCGCGAAGCGATCTCCTACTCTCGGTGCAATCTCTTTAGGTGGGTGGTTCTTCGGCCCCTTTATTTTCTACTCCTTCCTGCCAACAAATTCTTAAAGTTCAACGTTCAAATCGATAATGCTAACTGGATGTATGCTTTGCCACTAAGATCAAGAACTTGGGATAATTATATCAACTTAGAGAAATTAACTCCGAATTTATAAGTTTCACACCAAAAAGAGAAAAGATAAAGTTCTAGGAAAGAGATAGAATTTATTCATGCTCTGCAAAACATAATGAAGAAACATTGGTTGCGGTATATTACGCCTCGGAAAATTTGGTGCCTACGGGATGCTAAATCAGAACGTACGGCTTCGGGAAAAAGAACTCTTGCACGAGTAGAAATGATTATGTGGTTTAATAATGTCTGCGCTATGCAATTTACTTTATACATATTAAACTGTTGATACATTCTGTGAAACCCATTTCTTGTGTATTAATTAATATCTGTATTTATATTATTATTAATATTATTATTATAATATTTGAGTGTTAAAATTATTTTAGAAATTAATTAATAACAAGGATTTTTTGTTGAACCCAGACCCGAGCCTGAGCCGAACCCAATCCCATTTTCCTTCTTTTCCTAAAATCTGTTTGGTTAATTATAAAAAAAAAAAAATACATTTGAGGAGCTGGTCCACGAGGGACCAACACTCTCCCACTCTCCAACACACACGTTCACCCCCCTCCTTAACTTACTCCCCTCGACTTCCTCTCGCCCACATCCTTCTTCTAAACACCCCTTCTTATATTTTCCCACTTCTTCCCTACTCCTCAGAACACCAACTCCATCACCACCTCAAACCCCCATCTCCCCTCTCTCCCTCTCAACAACCCTCCTTCCCGAACTCCGGCGCTCTCTCGCGCGGCCCCCCTCCTTCCCGAACCCCGGCGCAGCTCCGGCCGACCCCTCTCCCTCGGCCGCGCCCACCGCTGCCTCGCCGGCACCCAAGCCCCGAGCGGCCGCCCTCTCCGGCCAGCACCATCTCCAGCCGGATTCCGACCCCGGTCGGCCCCTCGCCCGCGTCCGCCGGGTCCCCCATGCCGGCGCCCGCCTCCGCCAGCTTCCCGTGCCCCATCGCACCCGACCTGGCCTCCCGCGGTCACCCCCCAACCCTAGCCGATCCCTCCAGCCAGCGCCTCTCCGGCGTGGATCCCACGAGCCACCCGCTGCCCTTGCTGCTCGGTCCCGAGACCCGAGCTCGTGGTCTCCGACAGCGCGTCCAGCGCTGTTCGCGTTCCCTGTGCGCCGTTTCCATGCTTGGACGTCGTTCCGGCATTCCCGAGTTTTACCGCGGCTCCTGTGCTCTGTTCCAGCAAGCCCGACCTGCTGTCCGCGGAATTTATTCTTTCTTTTAAATCATCTGAGAGCTCTAGCCGAGCAACCCGAGGTATAACCCCTATCCCGCCCATTTTTTATTCTAGTCTATGATGAGAAATAGTCCTCGATTTCCTTTGGGAATTCGGTTTTAGCGACGTCGTATTTTTTTCGGAACCTTCGGAAAGGTTCTGTGGATTATTTTGGATTTCCTGAATATTTCGGGAATTGGTTTTTGGTATGTTTTGGCTTTCCGGATTTTTTCGGTAGCATTCTGTGATTTTTTGGTTGGAATCGGACTTCCGAAATTATTCGGGCCGTTCCGATTATTCTGTGGATTGGTTGTGGACTTTTATATATATACAAATTCGGGTTTTCCCTGGTTTGGGATTTGCAGGAAATTATCGGCGCTATTTCCCAGTTTTTGGGTTGACCAAAAACAGAGGAGATGCTGCCGGATTTTTCCGTAAATTCTAGATTATTTTAAAAATGAATTTAAAATGGATTTCGGAATTTTATTTGATATTTTATTTCGGGTGACGACCGTATCGGTCAATGGACCCGGCTAAGTGCAAACGAAACCGGCTTCGCCCAGACGTTGAGGCATTAGCCCAGCTGAGGATTGGACCATATCTGAGACTCTATATTTTTATCCTTATTTTTACTATTTAATTTTATTCATTTAAAGTTTAGGACTAACGGCAGTTTTGTCTTATTTCAATTTATGTAAATAAATTGTAATGGGCATAAGCCCAGCTGGCTGTGGTCTGTAACTGTATTTGGTAGCGTAGCTTCTGGTTATTTCTGATTTTGCGGGTTTTTGTATTAAACGAGTAAATTTGATAAAAAGTATTTTCGTATAAAAATTATTAAGATTTTTCTCACCAAAAATCTATCAGTTCTATTATTAATTAAAAATCATGTATTTCTCACTAAATAAGAGAATTAGCTTTATATTTATAAACTATGAAAATACCAAGTTTTAACAAATTAATCTGGCAACGACGAGTTTTCCGAATTCAAAAGTTTAAAACGATCTTTTTCCCTCGTACTAATTCAACGCACAATTAATCGTGTTTTCGTGTTTGTTAATTAAAGAACTAAAAATGGATTAGGACACAAATAGAGATTTCAACTAGCGTAGCTAGATTGGTAAACCTGGAATCTGAGTCAATTTCTCGAATGTAGGAATTCGAGGACGATTCTGATTTCCTGTCTCGAAATCTTCTACCTCTCCAGTCAAATCCTTTGAGGCAAGTATAGTTTGTGTTAGTTTACAGTTATTTAATTAATCGCTTTACTGCAAGTTTAAACCACGATGCAAACACGAAACTCTCTCTGAGAGCACTGTAACTACTGGGGACTGGGGGAATAGTGTAATGAGTATGACCATACTGTAACTTTACTGTAACAAATCCCATATCCTTTACTGTAACAAACCAAAGCCGGTCATATTTCATTGCCTGTTCAAATCACACTATTTTACTGCTGAAAACTGTTCGTGTTTAAACTGTTTAGATTTGCATGATTCTATTATTTAATTTAACTGTTAAAAATTAGCATGAATTGTACTTTGTTCCCTCCTGACTGGAGATACATTTTTAGGAGACATTGAGGATGCTGAGCTGTTAATCAGCAGCTACTACGACCCTGTGTTGTACCCGGTTGTGCTACCAGAGTCCCCACAGGAGGACGTTGGGACTGAGGCCGATGATCCGGCTGATAGATAGATTTCCTTTCTCTGCATTGTTGTCATTTTCATTCTGTTATTTCATTTCAGAACAATTTTCATTTGTATTTAAATTTCAAAGTTTAATAAAGTTTCAATTTCCCGATGTTGAGTTGTGACAAATATAGTGTTGTTGTATGGTTACCTGCTACTGGAACAGCTTACTGCCGCCGTCTCAACAACGGTGCAGGCTGGGCATGATCCGGTTCGACCCAATTATTTGGGATCGGGTCGTGACATGTTTTTAGTGGTGGCCCATGCAGGTCTAAACAACAACTTAGAAAAACATACTTAGAAACAATTAGAACATTGATTTGTCACAACATAGGTCCGAATTATATATAAATAAATATATTTTTTGATTATAGACTAGTAGGCTACCTTGATTATGTTTGCACCCTAAACCTTCCAGAATCTAACCAAGGATAAGACCAATCCTGCTGGCGATGAGGTGTCATCTACGGATCATACCCCATCTCCTCAACCAAGTCCAGTGTTTATTCCCTCGCGGCTGATTGACCGTCCCCATGATGCATCCAGTGAAGTTTTCACTACACTGGCGAATCCTATCTCTTCTCAAACTGAGTTGCATTTCCTTGGTGGAGTATCCATTCATGTTGCTCCACCAGTACCAGCAAACACCTCCCAAATGGTTGCCCTATTCCAAGAAATCTTGGAGTTCCAGAAAGCTCAAGTTGAAGCCCAGCAGGAACAGATGAATATCACGAGAGAAGACATGAAGAACGTCAATGATGTAGCCTTAGCTATCTTAAACCAAGTTGGAGCGGAACCTCATCCTAGGAGGGATACCCCTGAACCTAGAAGATATTTTGAGCCCTATCCGGCAGTCATAGCGTAAGAAGCTATTGGTTTGTGACTACTGTAAAAGGCCTGGTCACCAAGCCAATATTTGTCGCAAGAGATTGGGAAAAATGTTTGGTATGTGGATCTGCTGAACATCGGGTAAAGGACTGCCCTTATCTTTCCATCAAATCAGAGCACATATCCCAGCAACACCTGTTAGGCCACAACCTAGGGGCTCTTCCTATCCAGCAGACCTTGCCTCCTACTATAAGGCATGATGCAGACTCGAGGTTCATAGAGAGGAAGCAGTTGGAGACTGCTCATGCAAGAGCCAGAACCATGAAGATTAGTACCTAGGACTACTGAATAGCATTATTTATTGTCATAAGAGGTTGTAACAGGATGTCCTTGGATCAATCATGAGAGTTTTGCTATAATTCTCCACATGAATAAACTTCTTAGTTACACCTTTATGGTAGATGTTTTCCCTGATAGTCTTCCCGGATTACCCCAGAAGTTCACTTTTGACCTAGTCCCCGACTCTCCCCTATTTCTAAGGGATGCTACAGAGTCAACCTGAAGGAGGCCAAGAAGATGAAGGACCAGATCAATGAACTGAAGGCTCTGGGATTCATTCGAGACGGAGCTTCACCCTGGGGAGCACCTGTCTTGTTTGTACCCAAGAAGGACGGAACAGTACGGATGTGCATCGACTACCGGGCATTGAACAATATCACCATCAAGAACAAGTACCCTTCGTCCTGGATCGATGAACTATTTAATCAATTGAGCGGAGCCATGGTGTTTTCGAAGATTGATCTTAGAACTGGCTACCATCGGATCAGAGTCAGGAAAGAAGATATTCTCAAGACGACATTCAACACCAAGTATGGGCAGTTTGAATTCTTGGTCATGTCGTTTGGACTGACGAATGCTCCTGCGGTGTTCATGAACCTTATGAACAAAGGTTTTCCATGAATACCTAGATCAATTGTTGTTGTCGTCATCGATGACATTCTGATCTATTCAAAGACGGAAGAGGAGCACGAAGAGCACCTCAGGAAAGTTATGGAAACTTTGAGGAAGGAGAAGCTGTATGGTAAGCTTTCCACGTGTGATTTCTTTCCAGACAAGGTGGATTTTTCTTGGCCATATTGTCACAGGAGAAGGAATTCCGGTGGATCCGAAGTAGATAGCCGCTGTTGAGAAGTGGTCTATCCCGAGCTCAATTGCTGAAATCAGGAGTTTCTTGGGCTTGGCTGGCTACTACCGGAAGTTCGTGAAGGATTTTGCCAGAATTGCTGAGCCGATGACGAAGCTCACTCGAAAGAATGAAGAGTTCATCTGGACGGAAGATTGCCAGGCATCATTCGAGGAGCTGAAGAAGAGACTTACCACTGCACCAATCCTTGTGCTACCCGCAGGAACTGGTGGTTTCTCAATCTATAGTGATGCCTCATGTAAAGGACTGGGTTGCGTTCTTCAACAACATGGAAAAGTGATTGCTTATGCATCTAGACAATTACGGACTCATGAGAAGAACTATCCCACACATGATTTGGAGCTTGCAGCGGTGATAGTTGCATTGAAGTTATGCAAGCATTACCTTTACGGAGAGAGAGTGAAAATATTTACAGACCACAAGTATAATTTCACTTAGAAGGAGCTGAACATGAGGCAAAGAAGATGGCTGGAGCTGATGAAGGATTTTGACATCGATCTACAGTACCACCCGGGTAAGACTAATGTAGTCGCAGATGCACTTAGTCGATACCCTGTGACGATGTTTTTGACCAAGGAACGACACCTGCTAGAGGACATTGAGAAGCTTGGACTGGAGACTATACTGCCTGGAAGGAAGGAGCTGGATGCTGATTCATTTTTGATGAAGTTGCAAGTGAGCTCGAGTCTGATGGACAAAATCAAGGAGACGCAGTTTCAAGACGAGACACTTTGCAAACTTAGAGATCAAGTGCTGGCAGGAACACTTGAAGGATTCTAAATCGCCAGTGACGGAGCGTTGAAGAATGGTACGAGGCTTTGTGTACCAACTGGCGAACTGAGGATCGAGCTGATGAAGGAAGCACACCAGTCGCAATATTCCATACATCCTGGAGCTAACAAAATGTATCGGGATATACGTACCATTGTTTGGTGGTTTGGAATGAAGAAAGACGTGGCCAGGTGTGTTGCTAGATGTTCAATTTGTCAACAAGTGAAGGTTAACAGACAGAGACCAGCAGGACTACTGCAGCCGCTTGGCATTCCGGAGTGGAAATGGGAACACATAACAATGGATTTTGTGTCGGGACTGCCTCAATCCTAAGGAGGGAAGGATGTCATTTGGGTTATCATGGACTGACTGACGAAGTCAGCTCACTTTATCCCCTTCAAGGTTGGTCTATCCACCGAGAAGTTGGCAGCACTGTACATGCGGCACATCTACCGGATTCTTGGCGTACCGATGGACAATCAGAGAGGACAATCCAGACGTCTGAAGACATGTCGAGATTTTGCGTCTTGAAGTTTAGAGGGTCTTGGGGAGATCATTTGCACTTGGTAGAGTTCTCTTACAACAACAATTACCAAGCCAGCATTGGTATGATCCTATTTGAAGCTCCCTATGGACGTCGTTGTCGTACACCACTTGCAGGGGACGACGTAGGAGAAAGAGTACTGCTGGGCCCTGAGAAGGTGACCGATGCAGCAGAGAAGGTGAGAATGATCAGAGACAAGCTCAGGATTGCCCAAGACAGACAGGAGCTTTGGGTTGATAGTAGTAGTCGACCAGTGAAGTTTGAAGAAGGAGATAGCATTTCTGTGAAGCTTCTTCTACCAGAGGAACAAACAGTTTTGACGGAGCTGGGAATTGAGGCCAGGTACATCAGGCCATTTGAAGTTTTAAGACGAGTTGGAAGTAGCGTACCGGTTAGCTCTGCCAGCTAATCTTGAGAGTGTGCAACGTCTTCTACGCATCACAGCTCAGACGCTACATTCCGGATCCGAGTCACATTTTGGATAATTCAGAGCTGAAGATTGGACTCAACCTTTCAGTGCCAGAGAAACCAGTAGCAAGCGTAGTCATAGGTGAGAAGAAGATCAGAATTTGAGCCATCACGTAAACTCCTATTCCTTATCTTTTCGTTCTAAACTTGACTGATGCTGCTAAATTAGCCTAGTTTTGCAAGCTATCTTTTTATCAAGCTTGATCATGACGGTATTTTATTGGGTGCACCCACTAATATATTGTCTAATCAGGACCGGTGCATGATGGTCTGATCAACCTCGTGTACTTTGGTTCACTTTTGTATTTTTCTGCATGGATGATATCATAAATGAAACTTGTCCCTAAACCGTCTCATCAACGACTGCCTTGGAAATTCTCATTGTTGGACCTGAGTTACGGGCGTAGTACCGTACCTGTTTGATTTGAGTTTACCCCTAACCCTGCCTTTAAATTTTGAGGACGAAATTTTCTAAGGAGGGAAGATTGTGAAACCCATTTCTTGTGTATTAATTAATATCTGTATTTCTATTATTATTAATATTATTATTATAATATTTGAGTGTTAAAATTATTTTAGAAATTAAATAATAACAAGAATTTTTGGTTGAACCCAGACCCGAGCCTGAGCCGAACCCAATCCCATTTTCCTTCTTTTCCTAAAATCTGTTTGGTTAATTATAAAAAAAAATACATTTGAGGAGCTGGTCCACGAGGGACCAGCACTCTCCCACTCTCCAACACACACGTTCACCCCCCTCCTTAACTTACTCCCCTCCACTTCCTCTCACCCACATCCTTCTTCTAAACACCCCTTCTTATATTTTCCCACTTCTTCCCTACTCCTCAGAACACCAACTCCATCACCACCTCAAACCCCCATCTCCCCTCTCTCCCTCTCAACAACCCTCCTTCCCGAACTCCGGCGCTCTCTCGCGCGGCCCCCCTCCTTCCCGAACCCCGGCGCAGCTCCGGCCGACCCCTCTCCCTCGGCCGCGCCCACCGCTGCCTCGCCGGCACCCAAGCCCCGAGCGGCCGCCCTCTCCGGCCAGCACCATCTCCAGCCGGATTCCGACCCCGGTCGGCCCCTCGCCCGCGTCCGCCGGGTCCCCCATGCCGGCGCCCGCCTCCGCCAGCTTTCAGTGCCCCGTCGCACCCGACCCGGCCTCCCGCGGTCACCCCCCAACCCTAGCCGATCCCTCCAGCCAGCGCCTCTCCGGCGTGGATCCCACGAGCCACCCGCTGCCCTTGCTGCTCGGTCCCGAGACCCGAGCTCGTGGTCTCCGACAGCGCGTCCAGCGCTGTTCGCGTTCCCTGTGCGCCGTTTCCATGCTTGGACGTCGTTCCGGCATTCCCGAGTTTTACCGCGGCTCCTGTGCTCTGTTCCAGCAAGCCCGACCTGCTGTCCGCGGAATTTATTCTTTCTTTTAAATCATCTGAGAGCTCTAGCCGAGCAACCCGCGGTATAACCCCTGTCCCGCCCATTTTTTATTCTAGTCTATGATGAAAAATGGTCCCCGATTTTCTTTGGGAATTCGGTTTTAGCGACGTCGTATTTTTTTCGGAACCTTCGGAAAGGTTCTATGGATTATTTTGGATTTCCTGAATATTTCGGGAATTAGTTTTTGGTATGTTTTGGCTTTCCGGATTTTTCCGGTAGCGTTCTGTGATTTTTGGGTTGGAATCGGACTTCCGAAATTATTCGGGTCGTTCCGATTATTCTGTGGATTGGTTGTAGACTTTTATATATATACAAATTCGGGTTTTTCCTGGTTTGGGATTTGCAGGAAATTATCGGCGCTATTTTCCAGTTTTTGGGTTGACCAAAAACAGAGGAGATGCTGCCGGATTTTTCCGTAAATTCTAGATTATTTTAAAAATGAATTTAAAATGGATTTCGGAATTTTATTTGATATTTTATTTTGGGTGACGACCGTATCGGTCAATGGACCCGGCTAAGTGCAAACGAAACCGGCTTCGCCCGGACGTTGAGGCATTAGCCCAGCTGAGGATTGGACCATATCTGAGACTCTATATTTTTATCCTTATTTTTACTATTTAATTTTATTCATTTAAAGTTTAGGACTAACGGCAGTTTTGTCTTATTTCAATTTATGTAAATAAATTGTAATGGGCATAAGCCCAGCTGGCTGTGGTCTGTAACTGTATTTGGTAGCGTAGCTTCTGGTTATTTCTGATTTTGCGGATTTTTGTATTAAACGAGTAAATTTGATAAAAAGTATTTTCATATAAAAATTATTAAGATTTTTCTCACCAAAAATCTATCAGTTCTATTATTAATTAAAAATCATGTATTTCTCACTAAATAAGAGAATTAGCTTTATATTTATAAACTATGAAAATACCAAGTTTTAATAAATTAATCTGGCAACGACGAGTTTTCCGAATTCAAAAGTTTAAAACGATCTTTTTCCCTCGTACTAATTCAACGCACAATTAATCGTGTTTTCGTATTTGTTAATTAAAGAACTAAAAATGGATTAGGACACAAATAGAGATTTCAACTAGCGTAGCTAGATTGGTAAACCTGGAATCTGAGTCAATTTCTCGAATGTAGAAATTCGAGGACGATTCTGATTTCCTGTCTCGAAGTCTTCTACCTCTCCAGTCAAATCCTTTGAGGCAAGTATAGTTTATGTTAGTTTACAGTTATTTAATTAATCGCTTTACTGCAAGTTTAAACCACGATGCAAATACGAAACTCTCTCTGAGAGCACTGTAACTACTGGGGACTGGGAGAATAGTGTAATGAGTATGACCATACTGTAACTTTACTGTAACAAATCCCATATCCTTTACTGTAACAAACCCAAGCCGGTCATATTTCATTGCATGTTCAAATCACATTGTTTTACTGCTGAAAACTGTTCATGTTTAAACTGTTTAGATTTGCATGATTCTATTATTTAATTTAACTGTTAAAAATTAGCATGAATTGTACTTTGCTCCCTCCTGACTGGAGATACATTTTTAGGAGACATTGAGGATGCTGAGCTGTTAATCAGCAGCTACTACGACCCTGTGTTGTACCCGGTTGTGCTACCAGAGTCCCCACAGGAGGACGTTGGGACTGAGGCCGATGATCCGGCTGATAGATAGATTTCCTTTCTCTGCATTGTTGTCATTTTTATTCTGTTATTTCATTTCAGAACGATTTCCATTTGTATTTAAATTTCAAAGTTTAATAAAGTTTCAATTTTCCGATGTTGAGTTGTGACAAATATAGTGTTGTTGTATGGTTACCTGCTACTGGAACAGCTTACTGTCGCTGTCTCAACAACGGTGCAGGCTGGGCATGATCCGGTTCGACCCAATTATTTGGGATCGGGTCGTGACACATTCGCATGGTCATGGACGACTTGTGCACAAGTTAAGCTTTTCTCGAAACAGTACTCGGACGCTGGGACCGAATCGGCCTAGGAGAAAATTATGGAATCGTCAGCGCGAGGCATTGCGAGACCTCCAGTTAGGCTCGCAACCTGGACTGGCAGGGCACGTCGCGATGCTACGTAATCGTCCTTCATGGTGTCAATATCACCAATGACCGCATATAAGATAGATTGCATGCTCACATATTGTCTTGTGCAGATGGTAAGTATTATATCTATTTTGTGCAGGAAAGGATCACGTTCGTGGTAAGATAAGTTGAGATTGGTTATGTTGTTTACTGTTTAAAATATGCCTTCGTTATGAACTGCAAATCATATAGTTCTAAATAGAAAGATCACTTCGTATGCTAGAATCCTTAATAAGCAGCGTCGGTTTAGACGAGTGGATTTGTCCCATCCACTAGCAAGTGTGCTAACCCCCAACTTCCCAGGTGACAAGTGCGCTGCGGGAGCTCGAGACTATACTGAAGCTGAAGAATGGAAGGCGGCCCGAAGCTCTCCTATTTTGAAGTATTTTGAAGTCCAAATCAGATCGAAGACTTTTGTTCAAATGTATAAAGGGGCATGAATGTATGGAACGACAAGGATTATTTCATGGTATCTTGTCGAGAGTTTTTTTTTTGTGTTTCCAAAGACGTAGCCGCAACGGTATATGTAATGTAAAAATGACCTTGCACATACTTTGCAAGTTTTATGAATGAAAAGCTAAATTTCTTCCTATCCTGCGTCTTCAACTCTCTGCACTGTTTATTTTCAACTTGTCGTCTCAAAAGAATTTTCTAATGCACGTTCTTGCCTTGTACAAGTCCAATAAAGACTTGTACGGCATCACGTCCCGACTCGTGGGAATCGATTTTATCTCGAGTCAATGCGAGGACGACCGATTTGGCAAGTCGGGACGTGACACTTTGAACCTTGGACTTTCTGCACAATAATGACTAAGTTATTTCTATTATTTTGGAGGGTTATAACTTATATATAGGAGTTGTTCTCTTTCCTACATAACCTCTTAGAGCCTAAATTGCAAACTTCCTACTCCAAACCTCTCCACTAGCAAGAGCTATTTAATTGTTCTTACATACTTGTGATAGAGTAAATTGAGTGTTAATTTGGATCTTCAGATTGTTGTAGAAGATCACCATTCTCTATTGAAAGAAGTTGAAGTCCTCAAGACTTCGAATCAAAGCTTGTGATGAAGTCGGTGAGTCCTTCGGATCAAAGCTCGTGTGTTTGAAGTTGGTGAGTCCTTCAATCAGAGCTCACAAGTGTAACTATTTTGATAATAGTGAACTAAAGACGGAGAGAGTTCCGGGACTGGAGTGCCTCAAGAATACCATGAAACATCAAGTGTTTGCTCCTTGCATTACTTTCTAGCACTTATTTATTGATTGTTAATTAGCACATTTTAAATGTGCTTAATAGATTGCTAATTAGCACCTTTTAATTGTGCTTAATTTTCGTATAACCCAATTCACACACCCTTTTCTAGGGTGCTTTCAGATGGTTGTACCAGGCTCAAGGGTTTTGCAACTCCAGCAACCAGAAAACAACCAAACATATTAAAGGAAGCTTCTATAATTGTAGTGTATATTTTATAGGGCATTCCAGCATTTATGAGTTGTATCAGATCCAACAGGAAAGGAACACCCAAGCAAAATCATCTCCATATATTGTAATTTCTGAATCATCCATCCTAAACATGAAATTGCTTCAATTGTTGCATTTCTATCGTAGTTTCAAACAAGGTTCTCAATGGTTATAAACATGTTCCTCTTTCAAGCCTTTTCAACTTATCTAGATGTGTGATTGCACATATTAGCAAATTAAATATATACTCATCAGGCTTAGTCATTTAAGTTACCATCTAAACATGACATGAATTTCATGTATCCCCTTGCCCAAATGAATTGATGGTGTAATCATAAAGAAAATTGAGGTGACGGTAACCAGCATACCAATGTAATATATATTACAGATTATTTTTGCACATAAGTACCAAGTTATTCAAATTGTTAAAAGAGTTTGACAACTTGCCTGAAAGTTTGACATTCAGGGAGAATTTCAAAAGGTAGTATATTATGGAAGCCTTAACCTATTGTAAACAAAGTTGAGTAAAATGCAAATGAATTTATTGTGTAATATAGATTTTGAGATACAATTTTGATAAGATTTGAGGAATGTTCAGATAAAGAATAAAAATGATTAATCCATTTCCATAAAGTACAAGGTTCAGCTTGAAAATGTAAGAAAAAAAGGTTTACTGAGAAGGGAGACAGAAATTAGGATAATTTGGGAACTATGAGAGAGGTCCCCAAGGCTTTCAGATATTATTCCCCTATACTCGACCTCTAATTGTTTTTTTTTTTTTGTAAAAGACCATGTTAGTACACCAAAACTCCAGAGTTATGATGACAGTTGAGGGCTAAATATTCATCTATTCCAATACGACATCGCAGGTTGACTATCATTTTGGTTGAGAGCTTGCATTCATGTACTGTAAATTTTTAATACGCTTGAAATGCACAGCAGTGAAATTTAAACCTAGGTTTCTCTAGCGTCATATTAAAGTCTTTGCCACTACACCAAAACTCCAGAATTGTGGAGGACTGACGATTACATATTTATTAATAGTTTTCTTCTCTTTGTTTTACCTGGTCTCTTGAATTATTTTGTTGATACAATTGAGTAACTATACCAAGCAGTTTTTGTAAATACTTAAATCACTTAAATCTTTTATACCCGTATCATTGAATCAGATGCCTTACAGAAACCTGCTCCCTAGTCCCTATAAAAAAGATTTTAGGTTAACATGGAGTACATATATGAGTTTAGAAATCCAGACATGTTCTATAATACACATACACTGCACAGTTAACTTGATTCCTCTTCCTCGCCAGAATCATTTCAAGTCTTGTCCCATCATAATCGAGTCAGTTATGGAGCACAAGAATAACTAAGGTTCACAAGTGGCTGTCAACCTAACATCAACCCTCTACGGTGGGGCAATAATCCTAGCAAAGGTATCTCGGAACAAGTGAGGCTTGCTATACGACCAAGAAGGCCAGGAAGATATAACTACCATTTTCATCTTGCAGTTTAAGCTAATGCAACCAAGGAGCACACCATAGAGCACAGTTAGACAAGAAAGATTCTAGACAGAGTAAGATCATACAGTTTAGGGGGAAATTGTAGTCATCTGGATGAGACATTAAGCCAAAGAACAAAAAGGTTTGATAATCCCAATTTAAATTAATTCCTACCCACCTACAAATTGAACAAGCATACCTACTTACAAAGACAAAAAGATTGTCATAATGTTTTACATTAAAAAAAAAAAAACATTTAAAATGTCTTTTGAATCACACTGGTTGACATTAAGTTTAGCAAAGAAATAATCTAATGGGAAACCTTTTTACTCATGAGAAACAAGGAAATCAGTGTGGGCAGCCAACTGGATGACACAAACTACTATTCTTAATATATATATATTCTAACCCCTGTATGGAACATAGAATTGTGAAATTTGGATATTCATTATCTAAGAATCAAGTGATCAATAATGTATCTCTGAATCAATCTTAAAAGCCATCCATATTAATATTACTTGAAGAATGTGTACAAAAATTTATTTGCATTTGATATTTAAATCACACAGATTTTAGGATGTCCATATGAAGATGAACTGCTTTGAAAGTTTATAGGATAGATGCCACCTTAAACATGTTTCTCATGTTCTCATATAAGAAGGTTTCTCTCGGAACCATTAACAATTTCAGAACACTCATACATAACCCTGATCAATTAATAGATTTATAGATGTGTGAAAGGTTAACTTAATATTTGTAGGATCGTTGAGCCTCTAGAGGGGGGGTGAATAGAGTGCGTGTGTGCAGCGGAATATAATCACCAATTAAAAAATTAAACAATGGCAGATATGTAAGAGACAGTAAATAAAGATAGAGAATTCAAACTCAGTGACACAGCGATGTATACTGGTATCCCTCTGAGAGGCTAATCCAGTCTCGAGTACTCTTGCTCGATGTTAATCCACTATAGCACAAGCTTTAACTGAGAGCTTGCAATCTCTTACAACACCGTGCTTGGTGACAAGCGCACGACCAGCTTCACAACACCGTGCTTGGTGACGAGCGCACGACCGGCTCCAGAAGGCAATTGGAAAACTGGAACGTTTTCTGAATAAACCTTCGATACAACTCTTCAATACCAAACTCTAGATAAAACAGAAACTGTACTGGCTTGGCTAAGAGTCGTAAAGGCTTAGATATGAAAGTAAAAGCTCAGAACACTTTTGATAGAGAAGAGAAGAGATGAAATTGGATTGTTGAAATGAATGGTAATCTCAACTCTATTTATAGTGTTTTTGTGGAACCGAACTCGGACAGAGTTCGGGCAGAGTTCGGATGCTAGGATTTCGCATACGAACGTTGGATGCAGATTTGGTGGGAACTAAAATTCAAATAACCTAGACCGAACTCGGGCCGAACTCGGACCGAACTCGGACCGAACTCGGTCAGAGTTCTGTCAGAGTTCTGCTGGTTCAAAACAGTAAGGAATAAACCAAATTTGCATAGGTTTTGGGCTTTTTGGAATTGTAGATTTTTGGGATACGTAGGTAGGCTTAATTTTGTTTGTGGACTGAGAAAAACCTAAGCCAGTACCGATCCGATTAATCTCACATTTTTCCTAGACTCAATAAAAGGAAAAATACAGAATAAATATGAAAACCAATAGCCCTTTTGATGACGTCTTTTTCCTGACATTGAAGACGCATTTTTTCTTGACGGCAATCGTCCAAAGATAAACAGATCTGAAAATCTGAATACCTTTCGGGGGCTTCGCCCCCGAACCCCTGACGGGGGGCGCTGCCCCCTCGACCCCTGTCCGCTGACCGGGCAGCGGAACCCCCAATGCGAGGCCCCGGATAGGTCGTTGGGCAGTTCAGAGAAAACTCCTTGTATAACGCCGTCTTTGGCCCATTAATAATTCTTTGTTGCATATGTCCTGCTTGTCTGCAAGTACATGTTAGACGAACAAAACAGTATGATGCAGTATGATATAATCATAACAATACGATATAGAACATTTAGGACAATGCTAAGTTTAAGTAGCATGAATATTAGTGACATCACTAGTTAAACTTAATTGATGAGCCATATTCAAAAACATGATATAATTATTGGGCTAACAATATTCACGTCAAAAAATGATGCAGAGTAGAAACCTTCACCTTTAAAGTTTTATGGGGTTGATCAATAGAAGGGTAACAGTTTTTTCGAGTTGACTATCGACATAAGAACCTTATGTGTATTGCATCTTCTGACTTAAAAGATCAGTTGAAAGGTAGCAAGACATGACGTTGGTAATTCATTATGTGCTCCATCAAGTATGGAAAGCTAGAAGTCAAGCCAGGAAAGAGTTTACAGAACAAGGCAAGAAGACACGGGTTTTTGTTAAGAAATTGCATGTGCCATGAAATCAAATGTAACTCCAAATTAAACACTTTTGAACTCTATTAAACGCTTTTGAACTCTATATCGGTATCAGATGCTTTAAAGGAGTACTGGTATGGAAAATTTCAGAAGTTTTGGTGATTTGGATCGGAGTATTGGGTTTCCGTGGTTATCACCAATGGATGAGCCGGTTATCACCAAATTTTAAGATTATATTGGTTTAGTGGTTATCACCAAATTCAGATTCGAAGAGAAGATTTGTGGAAAACCCACCTTCAAAGGATTGTCTTTACAAATTGTGGGTGATGCAGTGTGGATTACCCTATGTTGTATTGGGCGCTAGGCAAGGCGAGGCGAGACCATGCCCGCCTCGCCTAGGCGCGCCTAGGCGGCGCCTAGGCGTCCGTCCAGATTTCTGGGTCTCTAAACCCGTGTAAACATTGTAGGCAGCAACAGTAGCAAAAGTCAGCAGCAACAGTAGCATAAGGCCGCAACAGTAGTAGCAGAAGGCTGCAGCAGCAGTAGCAGATTGCAATAAGAGGGAGAAGACAACAGTAGCAGTAGCAAAAGGCAACAATAGCAGTAGCAGAAGGCAGCAAACATCAGCAATTTTTACAATAGCACCTATTTTAGCAACAATAATAACCCTAAAGCCCAAAAAAAAATATTAGTAAAAAGTCCATAGCCCATCCTGAGATCCACCGCCTAGGCGCCCGCAGTTGTCTCCCCTGGACGAACTTGGGCGCCCGCCTAGGCGCGCCTAGGCGGCCCTCGCCTTACACTGCAGTAAAATATGCAGGTCGAGGCGACCTGTTCAAATCGGGCGCACCTAGGCGTCGCCCGTAACAACATAGGGATTACCAAATGTGCCAAGTACCTTTTTGAGGTTGCTAGACCAAAGCTTTAGTCCTTCATCAGCAAGTTACTTGTAGTGTAATCTGATGGAATAGTAGTTTAAAGATTGACAGATTTCCAGTGTGTTGCAAGATGAGCCAGTTTTCATGAGCCTAAAGAAGTGTGACTTCATCACCTACACAGTACACTTTCATTTTCATTAGCAACACTATTTCATCGGAGGGAATAAAGTGGAACCTAAAATGTTGGGAGGATAAAATGTGGAGCTTCCAAGGTTTAGCATCTTTAAAACGATGACTTCTTATTCGGTTTGCTGATTGCACCATTAACAGACCCCTTTGAAGGAGGTGTGTTCAAGTGGACTCCGAGAGCCAAAGAAGCTTTTAAGTAATCAAGAAGTAGATGTCTGATGCACCCATCCTTTCATTACCAGATTGCAGCAAGGTACCAGAGGGTTGATTTCAATTCTCCGCAGCCTAGAAACTTGGGGAGTATTTAGCCAAACAATGATTCCCAAACATTATACAATGAGAAATTGAACAATACAAGAATAAATTCTCTACATACACTATTGCAGCCACCTCAACATTGGGAGAACTACCTACCACATTCGTGTTGAATTCTTAACATGAAGGTCTCAAATATGTACCATGAAAAGATCAAGCTCAATTGACAGTAACAAATTTAATAAACATACATCGATTGGTTGATGTTGTTTGTGATACATCAAAAGAGGGTCGACAAAACAAGGTGGCAGATACACTCAACCAGCAAGCCACACTTGTGTTGACAACGTCCGTATGTAAGTTTTTAGAAAAACTACATCAAGAAGATGTAGATCTAGGTGGGATATGGGCTCAAGAAAGACTAGATGACTGTGAGGGTTATAAGTTATAAGCTTTATCATGGATCTTTCTTCTAGGGTAACCCACCTTGTACTACAGGATTGTTACCTATAATCGTCAGTGTCAGTATACTGCAAACACGTGTTTGAGTAACAGCCACTCCAAACACAAAATAATTTGTGGCTATAAAAAAAATTTAGAAGAAGCTTTTGAAGGTTACTAAAAGGGGCAACACAAAAAAAAAAAAATAATAATAATAATAATAATAAAAGGGGCAACACAATCAAGACATGATAAAAGGTGCCATGGAAGCAATCAATAGCACACCCATGACATAATTAGACCATAAACACTCCCAGAAAAGGAAAATGAACTTACAAAGTTTCTACTTTACCGTCAATGCAGTGAACACCAGACCAGTTGGATGGATCACTGTCCTCACGATTCCAATTGTTGAAGGCACCATAAGGATCAGCATCCACCTTTGAACGGAATTCCAACAATGCCAGCCCTACGTAAAAGTCACAAAGCAAAAATATTAGCTCATCTTCTGATGAACTTGCAACTCATAGTACATTGTGATTCTGAAAAGTCATCATCATCCAAGCCTTCTCTCATCAAAATGGGCCAAATATGGAGCATAAGAAAGCTCCAGAAAACAATTGATTCAAGTTTTTAAGACCAGCTGGCAACCGTTTGTGTTAGTGCCAAATTCCTATGTGATGTCTCTATGAGCATGAGGGCCAAGCTATAAAACCTAGATGCTAGTTGGTTGGTAGTTAGACATGCCTTTTGGATATGCATTTTTAAGCTCATGCAACAGGGCCGGCTCATCCATTAGGCAAAGGAAGCAGCCTCCTAAGGCCCCACTCTTTTAGGGGCCCCAAAAGTACCGAACTCTTAGTGTGTAGCCACTTGCATATATATATATATGTGTGTGTGTGTGTGTGTGTGTGTGTGTGTGTGTGTGTGTGTGTGTGTGTGTGCAATTTTCTAAGGAAAGTCTGGCTGAAAAAGGAAACAGCCGCTTGCATATTTGTAAAAAATTTAAACATAATTAAATCTATCAAAACTTGGAAAAAAAATATAACCGTTATTGTCTCTTTGTCTCCTCCATCGAAGAAAGATTTAGTCTCTTCATCTTCATCTACTACATAATAAAAACAAATATACATGTGTGCAACTGCTTTTTATTCAAATTTTAAAAATTATTAATGAAAAAAGTTTTTAAATCCACCTATGTAACGTCTATAGCGATATATTACCGGTCTCAAGCCCTGATCAAGGATGAGAATTTGCATATATATTAATATAATAAAATTATATAATTTAATCATGTTTAAATTTTCAAGAAAGGGTTCCATCTTTGGACTTTTTTGCCTAGGGCCTGCAAATGGCTTGAGACGGCCTGTCATGCAACCAAGGAGAACCCTCCAAGTTCCCCTAGACTATAAGCTCATGCAACCAAGGAGAACCCTCCAAGTTCCCCTAGACTATAAAGTATCTAGATGAAGAGGTATAAAATGACACAATTTGGTGTCGTGAATTCATATATGTCCATGGCACATTGTGATTCTGAAACCCTTTTGAGGAAAATAATCTATGGAGTTGCAGACTTAGATGTTGAATGGTAAAACTCTTAAAATGTGGAGATAAACTATCACTAGAATAGACCTTTTGTACGCATGTGAAAATTATCAATGTCAGCGAAAGCATGAAATCTGAAATTGTAATATTATTCTATTAATTTTTATTTGGAAACCCCACGATCCTCAATCAAGTAATCATGAAAATGCATAATCATAGGTAAAAAGAAGACATTAGACACCACAACAATAACATAGTTAGATTAAATAGTACAACTATAGTCGCATGCTTGTCATTTGCAAAATTTTGATTAAGGGTCAAGTTCAAGAACAAGGAGAAAAGTATATATGGAACTTAGTTAAAAAGTTCAGAAAGAATCTATAATACTTAAGAAATACACACACACACACACACACACATAGAGAGAGAGAGAGGAACTATCGGGATCCCCGCTATTAAACATCCTCGAATGTCCCCGACATAGCAGTCGTTTGATCTGTATTTTGGGAGCATACAAATTAGTTCAAAATCTCGCGAGAAATTGAATACGTAAGGAAGTAATATGTACGGTCCAAAAAGACATATACAACGGGTATTGTTTTGGGGACATTCGGAGATGCTTAATAACGGAAATCCCGATATATATGTCAAGACTTGGTAGCTCAAGTGGCTAGAGCGGAGACATAAGATTGAGTGGGTGGTGTTCGAATCCTGGTGGGAGCGAACATGAACAATTATATTTTCCAATATATATATATATATATATATATATATAAAGATGTGGCCTATGAGGTTGCAGGAAGTTGAAACTCCAGGATTGGCCTAAAAATTTCATTTGGTTGTAGGAAGAGAATTGCAATACTGCTCAAAATTCTGATAAAAGTAAAAAAAAACAAAAGCAAGTTCCTGAAATCCAAGGATATCATGCACCGATCTAGTGTTGCCCTATGGATATATGGTAATTTCTATAAGTGGAAAAAGATCATTAACGAAATGGATTTTGGATATTTTAGTATAGAAATAGCTCTATGAACAACTTCTCGAAAACGATAAATTATGCACTTTCATTTTTCAAGTCGTACAGTTGGAGAATACCAATACCCAACATTTCTATACAAAAGGGTGTCCCATTGCCACGAGACTTCCGCTTATGCAAAGTTTGGGGAGGGTCAAGATGTATGTTTTCTTGCTCCCATGTATATATGAAGAGGTTATTTCTGTAACTCAAACCCACATTCCTCCTCCTCTAGGATATAAGCAACATGCCTTCTCGCCACGTCAAGCAGACGCCCTCTATATGTAGTATTCCCCTAAAGGTGAGAAGAACTATGTCGCACGAATACGACACTGAGACAGTATCGATTCCGATGTCCTAGTGCACATTGGAATCCATTTCGTGCCCAACTAATCGCCGGACAACATCTTGAAATCTTTGAACCCTTAATTTGGATCCAAATTGTTATACCTTCCGGATTGAGGGAGAAGCTCTTTTCGCAGTGCAGGTGGAGCAGCAAGAAGAGGGCCCACAGGATCCTCTGCAGTCGGAACCTAAAGCCGTTCCATCTGCTCCTCCTCATCTTCTCACCAAACTAACCGTCTCAGCTGCCGATCTCACGCAATAACAACAACGTATCCATCATCTTGATTTTGTTTACTGGTGTACAAAGCAGACAAGGTGCACGACGGAATGCCGAAGAGAGAGGAAGAGAGGGAGGGAGGAGCAACCGACCGGCGTATCTCTCTAAGGAGCTTCTCGCCGAATTCCATACGCTCCCTCTCTCTCTCTCTCTCTCCTCCCTTTGACTTTTTCTCTCTCTCCTCTCCTCCATTCTCTCTCTCAAACTGACCTCTTCTCCACTCCTCCCTCTCTTTTTTCTCTTTTTTTTTTTTCTTTTTTTTCATGATAGTGGCAGCGGGAAAGCTTCTTTTCTTTTATTTTTTCCTCCCGCGCAATCATCAGGATCGGATGTGCAACCAAAAAAAATTGGGGCAAGTGTTTGACCGTATCTGCAGCTGCTTGCTCCCTCCCCAAATTCATCGTGCTTGCAATGCTGCTGCAACTCTCTCTCTCTCTCCCAAAAATTCCATGCATCCAATACTAAAGGGAAGCATGTAGCCATGGAGCTTGTTATATTGGAGACGCATAGCATGTAGTGTTAGTTGCAGTTGTAACTACCATAATCAAATGTTTGCTACGTCATGGAAGTTCCGAAGGCTCCGAGAATAACTACTAGGAGTCCATTTTTATTCACCCACCAAAATTTGGTGGGATGTTCACTTCCACTTAGCAAATGATATATGATATTTCATCCCACACAAACCAGTTTGTAAGTGGTTTTGTTTACCCACTAAAGTAATTTTGTGCCACATGTCATTTGCTTAATGGGAGGTAAACATTCCAAAAGTTTTGGTGGGTGAACAAAAATAGACTCTAACTACTTGCCATCGAAGTCCCCCTACTTGAAGTTGGATCATTGGAATAAAGTAGTCATGTGCCGACTAAACACCCACGGATACTCTTTTCTATAATATTTCTTTTGAAATTATTGTACACAGATTCTTTGTAAATTTGTAATATTTTACATCAATATAAAAGTTTTTACAACTTTTCGCACGAAAACAAATAATAACTCTGTTAGAAAACACCTACTCCAATGTGTGACACAGGGCCGGCCCTGAGCAATTGGGGGTCCGAGGCAAAACTTCCAAAATGGACCCTCATACATAATATAAAAAAAAGTATAAATAAAACAAAAAATTGTTGTAGTTAAGATTTGAACCAAGGACTTATTAAATGTAAGTCTAGCATTGTAACCACTACACCACAATGTTTTTCATTAAAAAAAAGACACATGATACATATTAGTTCTATTATAGACAGTTACATGTTGGTGTCCCTCTTTCATCGGGGGCCCTGGGCCGTGCCCTGGGCCAAGGCCGCCCCTGGTGTGACATATTCTGACATACATGATACAACTCTGAATGATCATAAAATATAGAAGCAGACGGATTGATGCACAATAACAAAGTTTAAGCTCTCTACTAATATAAGGTGGATTGGAAACAGCTCAAAATTGAGTCGTCGTTTGTAAGTATACATTAATTGAAAATTAACTATTTATTTAACTATTTAATATGATTTACTTATAACTAAAGTACCTTGTATGATTTACTTATAATTAAACTCTAATTCAAGTGGTTAAGGTTGGAACCATTTGTCTTGGTTGTCTATGTTCAAATCCTACAAGATCAGGGCTGGACTTAGTAGGAGGCCCATGAGGCACTTGTCTCAGACCCAAAAAATTTAGGGGCACCAAAATTTTATTTTTTATTATATATGTATAACATATTCCATTGTAATTTGGCACAGTTGAGTTCTTTGTGTGCAACAAATCAAACCAAGACCTTATAATTGGAATACTTTATTAGGGTTTGTAATTGCTCGCT
Organism: Iris pallida; assembly: GCA_029216955.1. Taxonomy (NCBI): domain Eukaryota; kingdom Viridiplantae; phylum Streptophyta; class Magnoliopsida; order Asparagales; family Iridaceae; genus Iris; species Iris pallida. The sequence continues at coordinate 3,908,804 of JANAVB010041220.1, read as the reverse complement.
TGTGGCCGGGTGTACTTGAGGGACAAGCACTTCCCTTTTTATATATTCAAAAGAGGATAAACACTTTATTTCCTATTCTCATTGTTGGCTCCAAGCACTTCTTTTATTTATTTCCTCCTCCACGTTGTTAATTGCTTCGCAAGTGAGTTTAAAAAAAAAAATCTATAGTGTTTGATAAATTTGTTACAATACACATCTATTGGATCTTAAAAGTTCCCTCCATGCTTGATGCATAAGTGCTTCTTAGCTAATAGCTATTAATATTATCATAAAATAACTAAGCAATAATATTAAAAATTATCAAAGCAACCACTATTTATTAATCAATATTTGTGTAAGTGAGTTTTATAATTTATTAATATATTTTTGTAATATTGATGATTAGGTGTGTTATAATTGTTTCTTTTTTGTAATTTATTAATAAAATTTTCCTCCACAAGTATGTTGTAATTGTATTTTTTTTTGTAGGTTCTTTAGAAATAGAATCTCTTTGGTCGGCTCCTGGACTAAAAGACCTACTAGATTCAGTCACTTTTCTTTAGGTGAGTTTTATAATTTATTAATATATTTTTTTAATATAAATTGTTGATTATCTTTATAAGTGGTAGACCAATTTATTGAAGGAAAAAAAATTGTCATTTTATTGCATAGTTATTCCTATTAAGATTGAAAGCAAGTAATAGAGAAACTGAGAAATAAACTATTTTTATATTTCTTGTTGATTGTTTATTTGTTATTAATTATTAGTATTTGTTGAAAAATTATGATAATGTCATTTGATTGCATAGTGTTCGTATCTAGATAAGCAAACGTGCCTATAATAAGAAAACAATTTGGTAAAAAAACATTTTTGTTTGCAGAGCGCTACTACAATATGATATGAATATTAAGCTTTGAGGACACCACTTTTAGAGTTTGTCTCAGGTCTCAAAATCGAAAGTAGAGCACTTTATTGGATGACAATGTTTATAATAAATTTATATTAAATTTCTTTTATTTTTTATTATTTTTTTTACGCGCGTGTAATGCACGTACACATTACTAGTGTTTTTAATTTATCATGCAACTCTCTACTGAAAGAAGCAATATATATATATATATATATATATATATATATATATATATATATATGGGAGCGGATCAAAAGCCTCCCTTAGAAAACCTCCTAAAAATCCCCCTCACTCTAATTCGTAATATTAATGTTAATATTAATGTTAATGTTAATGTTAATATTAATTTTAATGTTAATTTTAGTATTTAATGTTAATATTAACATTAATATTTATATTAACATTAATATTACGAATTAGTGTGATGGAGATTTTTAGGAGGTTTTCTAAGGAGATTTTTTGATCCGCTTCCTATATATATATATATATATATATATATATATATATATATATATATATATATATATATATATATATATATATATATATATATAGGGAAAACGGGATATGAGCCATAGGCTCATACTCTTAAATGAGCCATCCCACGTGGCTTCCATGTAGACCAATAAAATATAGTGACTTGGAACAGAAAATTCAAATAGATGGAAATAAAAGATCTCATAAAATATTTGATAAATAATAACTTACCATATTTTTGTTTAGAAACTTACCAAAAAAATTTAAATAGGAATAATACCATTTGTCCCTCCAAATTAAAATTAAAATTAACATTAAAATTAAAATTAATATTAATATTAACATTGAAATTAAAATTAAAATTAAAATTAACATTAATATTAACATTAAAATTAATATTAACAATAATATTAACATTAATATTAACATTAAAATTAATATTAATATTAATATTAATATTAACATTAACATTATTATTAACATTATTATTAACATTAACATTAACATTAAAATTAAAATTAAAATTAATATTAACAATAATATTAACATTAACATTAAAATTAAAATTAAAATTAATATTAATATTAACATTAAAATTAATATTAACATTAATCTTAACATTAACATTATGGGATCTTTTATTTCTATCGATTTAAATTCCTAGGTAAACATATTTGGTAAGTTCCTAGGTAAAGATATGATAAGTTATTATTTATCAAATCTTTATGGGATCTTTTATTTCTATCTATGTAATTAATTTTTTTTCAAGTTACTATATTTTTATTGGTCCACATGGAAGCCACATGGAATGGCTCATATAAGAGTATGAGCCTATGGCTCATATCCCATTTTCCCATATATATATATATATATATATATATATATATATATATAACAAAACAGTTAAACTTTTAAACTTCAAACAGGACACGTGCATTTTCTCAAACACGACACTGGCACTTCAAACATGACACGAGCACTTACAATCTCTATTTACTTAATATGTGAGATTTTATAGAGCTATCAACATGGTAGACCTCCAAATATTCGGGAATTTAAAAAAGTTAAGAAGCATATTTGAGTAAGGTTTCAAAATTTTACCGAAGGTGGCGGAGATGTTGACCTGGGCGGGCTTGCACCCTTGTATCGTGTAGGGACTGATGTTGATCCCGTTGATCTTAACAGGATATTTCATTCTCTTATCTAATCAAACATGATACCAAATAAAACAAACACATGAATCAATAAAAAAAAAATGAAACTAATGAAAATTAGTTTGTTAAGCATATATCAATCGTGTTGATAATGTGTCTCTGTATTTGTGCGGTATAAAAAAAGAAAAGAAAATCACGATAACATGATACCAGACAAAACAAACACATGCGTGCTAGAGCTTTGTATCGATGACCTATTATAGTTAGTTTATTGACTAAGAGATTTTGGAAAAAAAATGGGGAGAGAAATTCTATAAGTTACCCAATATATATTTATCTATTTTTTAATTGGGATCCGGATTCTCGTTGTCGCAAAGGTATCCAATATATATATAATCCAGCTTAGGCTAGATTTAGATATTCTTATTGGAGGCTATTTCTGTTGGGATTTTGGCCATTGTATTTAGGGGTGGGCATACGGGTCTAGGACCCGCGGGTCCGACCCGGCCCGAACCGTAATTTGCTCAAACGGGACGGTTCCTCAATTTTTACAAGTAAACGGATCGGGACGGGGCGGGTCGTGTTAAATTAACGGGACGGGGCGGGTTGCATTTTACAAATAAACGGGGCCCCGGCCCGGCCCGTTTATTTTTAAAAACTTAAAATTTATAATATTTTGATTTTTTTTTTTATTTTACAATGTTACTTATGTAACATGTTCGTCTGTACTCTGTACAGTGTACTGACTACTGAGTCTATACTCTATAGTCAAAGACTCAAAGAGTCTGAGTCTATACTCAAATACTTAAACTGTTAAACAATTAGACTAAGTCTGAGTCTATAGACAAAGACTCAAACCCTAATTTTTTCATTCTCAATTCTCAAACAGACTCAAAGCAAAGGAAGAAAGGAGCTGCCGTGAGCCGGCTCTAATTTTTTCCCCTCTCTCTCTCTCTCTCTCAAACTCTCTCTCTCTCTCTCTCAAACTCTCAAACTCAAAGCAAAGGAAAGGAGGAAAGGAGAGGACTGAGGAGTCCGAGTCTCCGACGACGCCCCCCGACGCCCCGACGCCCCATAGAAGGTTTGATTTTGACTTTCGGCTGTGTTTGTGCAAAAATAAGTTAGGTTTAAGATTTTTTTTACTACTGAGGATGTGCTTTTTAGGGTTAGGGTTTTCTCCCTTTCCTCCAAGATTAATATATAGCCTATACTGTATCAATTCTTTTGGTTCAACTTAATAATGTATCAACTTTAATTCCTCTAAGAATTTCTCTTTCAACTGGTGAAATCCAAAAGCAAGCATTTAGATTCCAACGTTCATCCTAGTAAATAATGTTATATTCTATAGTAAATATTGAGGGAACTTATTTCAAGTAACGGAGACATCATATTTATTAAGGAAATTAAAATCCTAAGGAACTCATGAGTTCTTAATTTTAAAGATTCCACAATTGATAGCAGTTGAAACTTGAATTACATGCATCTCTCAGTTCTTGATTTTATTTTGTATGGGCGTATGCGTATCTAAATATAAAGAGTGATGCTGTATGTACCTCCAAAAATTGTATCCCTTTATGTCTCTCCGCCACGTGGTACTTCCTAATTTTATTAGACAATTAGACATTTGTTATTCGTTTGTATAATAAATTTCAGTAGAAAAATTTGTACTTGTCAGTTGGCACTTGGCAATTGGCACTTGGCAGTTTGAACTTTGCACTTTGTTTTATATTGTTTTCAATTTGAACTTGGCAATTTGAACTTTTCATGTCTTGGCAGTTGGCACTTGGAGTTGGCACTGTTGGCAGTAGGCTCATTTGGCCATTAGTTTAGTTCTAATGTTCTATGCATAGCTGATCCTGTGGATTTTGTGAATGCTCTTTTGTGAATGCTCTTTTTCAAAGTATTTTGTGAATGTTCATTTGATTTATATCATTCCAAATTGGTACTGCAAACTGCACTTGGCAGTTTGAACTTTATAATTTATATCATTCCAAATTGGTACTGCAAACTGCACTTGGCAGTTTGAACTTTGAACTCTATAGTCTATATCATTTGCTCTTTTGTGAATGCATAACTTTATTCATTCCGTTTGGTACTGCAGTGCAAACTGCCAATTTGGTTTGGACCCGCTTGGACCCGTTTGGACCCGTTTGGACTGCAGTGCAAACTGCCAATTTGCTCTTTTATGGGTTAGTACTGAAATTCATGGGCCCGTTTGGACCCGCGGGTCGTTCAGGACTGGACCCGTTCCAAACGGGCCGGGTCCAGTGCGGTTCCGATTTTTTTTTGGCCCGGCCCGCCCCGCCCCGCCCAAAAACGGGTCCAGTCCGGGTCTATAAAATTTGGGCCCGGCCCGACCCGTGCCCACCCCTAATTGTATTGTAAATTTTAGTCCCAAATCGGCTAGACCAAAAAAAATGTATCTCTATATATAAGCTATGTTTGTTTAGAGATGCATAAGTGGTATGGAGGTGCACATGGGTGTGCCATGTGTGGGTATTTTTTTAAGGGAGAATTTATGGAATGCCCAAAAACTAAAAAAGTTTTATGTAAAACCCACCGCTAAAAAAACTTTCATCTTGTGCCCAGAATTAGAGAAACTTATCCAAAGCGGGTTCCAAATGACCCTTTTGCCCTTCCTTTTAATTTATTGAAAACACCCACGAAACTGCTCTTAAAAAATATTTCGATACTTCATCTTCTTCCATACGCTGCTCACTTTCGAATCTAGGTTTTCTCCTCAAAAATTTTCAAAAACTCATCGGAAAATTTCGGAAAGACCGAGACAAACGGCAAAAGTGCTAAAACGGAGGTCCAAACATCATTTTTTTGCGATTCTAAAATTTCGGAAGGCCGTCTAACAAAAAAATTGTTACTTTCAGTTTCCTCAACGATACGCTCATTTTGCGACAAACGGGACCTCGTTTCGACCTCCCAGTCAAAAGTTATGGCCCTCCAAAGTTTCAGCTAACCATAAAATACAGCAGAATGGCCATTCTCCGTGTTAGAACACAAAAAATGTTAATTTCGCATGAGAGTGGTCATTCTCCGTGTTAGTAACACGGAGAATGGCATTCTCCGTCTTAATTACACGGAGAATGACCATTCTCCGTGTTAGTAACACGGAGAATGACATTCTCTGTCTTAATTTACACGGAGAATGGTCATTCTTCGTGCTAAATTACACGGAGAATGACCATTCTCCGTCATAATTTAGACGGCGAATGGCCATTCTCCGTCTTAATTTATACGGAGAATGCCATTCTCCGTGTAATTTAGCACAGAGAATGCCATTCTCCGTGTAATTTAGCACGGAGAATGGTCAAGAATGACCATTCTCCGTGTTAGAAACACGGAGAATGCCATTCTCCGTGTTAAATAAAACGGAGAATGATATTCTCCGTGTTAAATAAAACGGAGAATGACCATTCTCCATATAATTTAGCACGGAGAATGGTCATTCCAGTGTTAAAACGCAGGAGAATGGACATTCTCCGTCATTTTTTACAACGGAGAATGGTCATTCTCCGTCTTTTTCGACACGGAGAATGGTCATTCTCCGTGATATTAACACGGAGAATGACCAATCTCGTGTTAACATGGAGGAGAATGGTCATTCTCCATATTAAAAAAGACGGAGAATGACCATTCTCCGTGTTAAAACTACGGAGAATAGCTATTCTCCGTACTAAAATGACGGAGAATGGCCATTCTCCGTCACTTTACCACGGAGAATGGCATTCTCCGTGTTAAAACCCATAGAAAATTGTCATTCTCCGTGGTTTTTAAAACGGAGAATAGTCATTCACCGTCATTTTAGCACGGAGAATGGTCATTCTCCGTGGTTTTAACACGGAGAATATTTTTTTTAGAAAAATTTTGTCAGAAATAAAGAGTTTCGTTCTTCTTTCAAAACGATGATAATCCTTATGGAAAAGAAGAAGAAAGATCTTTATCTCCACAATTAACCTAATCGTCAGAAAACTTCAAATGTCTCCACGATGAAGATGATGATGATGGTGATGATGATGACGAGCGATGATCTGAGTTCGACTGAAGAAAAGCACACCGAACTACGAACGATCTTTGCGATCTCTGCTGAAGATGAGAGCAATGAAATTCAGATTTCCCGTGAAGAAGAAGAAGACGAAAATCGCAATCCAGATCTGAGTTTTTTGAATTCAAATACATATAGATGACCAATTCGCGTGGAGGGGTAGTTTCGGTATTATAAAAATAGCAGTTTCCAGCAGGTGGCATCTAAAAGGGAATCTTGGAATATTTAACGTGAAAATACTTAATTCTGAGTATTTCATAAAACTCATCCAGCGGGTGGGCATTTCATAAAAGCCCACCCCGAAATTGGGTTTCTCAGCAATTTTCAGTTTTTTTAATTAGAAAAAAGGCCAAATCAACAATGAAGCTTTTATGCTTTTTGTTCTTGGGAATTAACTTCCAATAGAGCTACGGGGCTTAGCGACTCGAACTCATGAGGCATAATGTAGCATTTTGTTGGCGCACTTTGCACTTTGCATCGTCGTTAGGCGCATAGTGCGCTTAAGTTACGCGAGCTCCAAAGTTTTCTGTCGAACTTGCTGGTTCCTGGAAGCTGTTCGTGTGGGGCGAATCAAGCTTTGAGCAACAGTGATAATTTACCCCAGCAGGCTGTTCTTCCATTTATCGTCTGTCATCCACTTCGCTGCTGCTGCTAGCAACTCGATTTGTACTTTATTTTTAGAAGTACTATAATCGTTTGTTGCTATTACGAAATCTTCTTAGATTTTCGTAATCCAGAATCCTCCAAGGATCTCTGTCAAGCACTTTCTTTGGAGTGTTGCTAGAAACATTGTTTTTACAATTGTTTTATTTTTTCAGTTTTTTATCGAAAATTGTGCCCTGGGACTAACAATCTCAAAGCTTGATTCAAAGATGGAAAACTTTTGTGCTTCGCTAGTCAATCCTAACTTTTCAAAGTTAGAGCAATTTGATGATGGGCACTATCAAATCTGGAAAAGAAAGGTTTTCCTCAATATTCAGTTCTCTGATGTTGATCACGTGCTGTTTGAGGAGGAACCTACTGTTCCAGAAACTGGACCTGCAGCCACAATTTCTGCGGCTACTAAGAACCAGGCCAAGTGGAGAAGGGACAATAGCATTTGTAGGCTTATGATCCTAAATTCTATGGAAGATTTTCTTGTAGAATCATATTCAAAGAAGACTGTTGTCAGAACGATTTGGGAGTCTCTTGAGAAATTATACGAAGATGATAAGAACCGCAGCAAGATATTTTTAGTTGAAAAATATCACAAGTGGTTCTTTGAAGACGAGAAGCCAATGCTGCCGCGGGTAAAGGAGTTCCTAAAGCTGCGACAAAAGTTGGATGACGAGGCGATGCCCCTCCCCGACAATTTTGTTGTTGGAGGGATCGTTTCTAAGCACCCCGCTGGGTGGAGCAAGTTCTATGCAAACATGTATAGAAAAAAGTTGGAGGTCAGTCTGGAAGATCTCCTGTAGGAAGTCTATATTGAGGACCAGATGCGGGTTCAACTGAAGGTGGACTCACTGTCCAAGCGATTGGCTAACGCCAATTTGGTTCATACCAAGGAACCAAAGAAAAAGCATGTGGCTTCCCACAGCAAGAAGAATGACCCTAACAATCTGAACGTGAAGGGGACTTCAAAAGAAGGCAAAGTCTCAGATGCCTTGTTTTAAGTATGGCAAGAAGGGCCACTTCAAGAGTGAATGCAAAGCAAAGACCAAGCAATCAGAGCAAGGAGAGCCTAGCAAGGTTTCTATGATCACTGCCGTTGTTGCAATGATTGTACAGGTCGATGCGGTGGGGGCTGACTCTGACTGGTGGGTAGACACTGGGGCCACCTGCCATGTCTACTCTAGCAAGGAGTGGTTTACTACCTATACACCAACTTCTAAAGTAGTTATGGTGGCAAACTAGGCACAAGATGAAGTGCTCGGGATCGGGACGGTGGTTTTGAAGCCGACTTCGGAAAAGTCTCTGACGCTTCTAGGTGTGAAGCATGTACCTGCTATCGCAAAGAACCTGATCTCGGGAGGCCTACTCTGCAATGCAGGCCTCAAGATGGACATCAATGCTGGCCAGATGGTGATGTCCATAAAGGAAACATATTTCGGGAAAGCTTTTTATACCGAAGGAATGTTTAAAATTCAACTTGTAAATTAGCCCAATGTAATTAATGCAATCACTCATTCTGCTTATACTCTTGAGTTGTGGCATAATAGGCTAGGACATGTTTATTGTAAACGAATAAACAAAATGTCTAGTCTATGACTTATCTCCAAATGTGGGGGTAAGGTAGAGAAATGTGAAGTTTGTGCTCAAACGAAGATCACAAGGAAACCCTTTCCTCGGGTTAATCGAAGTACAGATCTTCTGGAGTTGGTACACTCCGATATCTGTAACTTCAAATAGTTCTCTACAAAGGTCAGGATGAAATATTTTATAACCTTCATCGATGACTTGTCAAAGTATGCGTTCGTTTACTTGCTGAAGGCCAAAGACGAAGCATTCGAGAAGTTCAAGGAGTTCAGGGCCGAAGCTGAGCGGCAGACTGGACAACAACTCAAAAAAATAAGAAGTGATCGAGGTGGAGAGTACATATCTCATGAATTCACATTGTTCTAAAAAGAACGTGGAATTGTCAACGAGACTACGGTTCCGTACTCTCCTCAATCAAACGTAGAGCAGAGAGGAAGAATAGAACGTTGACAGAAATGATTAACTCAATGCTATTGACTGCGGGTCTTCCAAAGTGCTACTGGGGAGAAGCTGCATTGACGACCACTTTTATTCTAAATAGAGTACCTTATGCAACTTTGGATGTTACTCCTCATGAACTCTGGTTCAAAGTTAGACCTAACTTAAATGTCATTCGAGTGTGGGGGTGTCTGGCATATGTGAATCTTCCAGATCTGAATATCCAGAAGCTTGGGACAAGGACTACAAGGACGATCTTCTTGGGTTATGCCGAGAAGAGTGATGCTCGGAGATTTTTTGATATTGAGTCAAATCATATCATTGAATCTTACGACGTAGAATATTTTGAAGATGAATTTGCAAGGCACAAGAACATTGTTCTTGCGGATATTCCGGAGAACAATGAGGGTGCGCAGAAAACTGAAGTTTTCAATGAGGATGTAGTCCAAGAAGATGTTGTTGTTGAAACAACGGTTGAACCAGAACTCGTTAAGCCGTCAGCGAAGCGTGTGAGGAGGCCGAATGACTTCGGAAATAACTTTTTCACCTATCATGTGGAAGCAGATCCGCTTACCTATGATGAGACGATGAAGACCAGAAACGCAATTTTATGAAAGGAGGCGATTGACAATGAAATTGATTCCATCACCTCAAATAACACTTGGGTGTTGGTTGATCTTTCTGAAGGAGCGAAACCCATTGGATGCAAATGGATCTTCAAGAAGAAGATGAAAGCAAACGAAACTATTGACAAGTTCAAGGCTAAGCTGGTAGCCAAGGGGTTTTCTCAGAAGTAGGGGATCGACTACTTTAACACGTATGCTCCAGTAGCCCGGATGACCACCATCAGAATGTTGATTACTGTTGCAGCAAGACATATGATGGTGATACATCAGATGGATGTGAAAATAGTTTTTCTAAATGGCGAGCTGACCGAAGAGATTTACATGCAATAACTAGAGGGATTTGTCATCAAGGGTCTTGAAGACAAAGTCTGCAAATTGGTAAAATCCTTATACGGTCTTAAACAGGCTCCCAAGATGTGGCATGAGAAATTTGACAAGGTTATAAGGTCAAATGGCTACATGGTCAGCGAGACGGACAATTGTGTTTACATAAAGTTCGATGATGGAAGAGGTGTGATGGTTTGCTTGTACGTGGACGACATGCTAATCCTAGGTACGGATATGGGCTGTGTCACGGAGACAAAGAAGTTCATCTCAAGCAAGTTCAGTATGAAGGACTTGGGAGAAGCTGATGTGATCTTAGGGATCAAAATCATCCGGACAGACACTGGACCAGCGCTGTCGCAGTCTCCTTATATTGAGAAGATGATCACACGCTACGGGTATCAGGATATTCCAGGGATCGATACGCCTTACAGGTGTGATCTGAAGCTGAAGCCTAATTCAGGGAAAAACGTCAGGCAGCTGGAGTACGCAAGCATTATCGAGAGTTTGATGTATGCTACTTCTACCACAAGGCCTGACATATCTTTCGTCGTGGGAATGCTGAGTCATTTCACGAGCAACCCAGGCATTGAGCACTATAAAGATGTGAAATGGGTTATGAGATATCTCAAGAAGACTCAGACATATGCACTGCACTATAGCGAAGATCCGTCGGTAGTGGAAGGCTTCAGTGATGCCAACTAGTGCTCAGAGGTAGAGAGCGAGAGGTCCACAGGTGGATTCATTTTCATAATGGGTGGAGCTGCTATATCGTGGAAGTCGAAGAAGTAGACTATGCTCTCGCGGTCATCCATAGAATCTGAGTTCTTTGCACTTGATACCGCAGCGGAGGAAGCAGAATGGCTTCGGGAGCTCATGTATGATCTTCCAGTAGTTAGGGCACAAATACCGGCAATATCGATATACTGCGACAACCAGGCGACTACGGCGGTGGCATCAAATGACCTCTTCAACGGGAAGAAGAGGACTGTGCGGTTGAAGCACAGAGCAATACACGATGTCAACAAGAGAGGTGTTATTGCAGTGATTGATGTTCAGAGTCAGAAAAACCTGGCAGATCCGTTCACCAAGGGCCTCAAGCGCCATCTGATCGATAACACAACAAGTAAAATAGGCTTGAAGGCATTCTGATATTGTGTTATTGTATTCCTACCATAAAGTTTTATGCTATTAGTTCAAAGAGAAATCTACTAGGCATCTAGTTTTTGGTTCAAGGGAGGACCATTAACCGGAAGAATATCAGAAACGGTGGGTACATGTCCTATAGGGCATAGAGAGGTTACGGACCTACAACCACTTTTGTCTAATGTTCTTTTCTGCAAAAAATGGTTCATGTGGGAAGGTTGGCTTAAACGCCTTAATAAGTTCTCAGGCAGAGTGAATGCCTGGTGTGCTTTACAGGAAGCACGGTAGCGCAGCACTATAAGGAGTGAAACTCCATGCTATAGTGGGGTGATTCCACCATGAGGTTCCCGAAAGGGGTAATGCCTCGGCTTTGCGAGCCAAGTCACAGCGCACTACCAAAATAAGTCATATCAGCGACGAAATTAGCGACGCCGACTTAAAACGTCGCTAATATTTTTGGATTTAGCGACTCCTAAAATATGCGTCACAATACGTCGCTGGTAGCGACAAACAGCGACATATTACGACTACATTTAGTGTAATAAAAAACAACGTCGTTGATTTGTCGGAAAATGTCGCTAGTTTTATTCAGCGACGTTTAGCGTCGCAACGATTATTAAGTCGCCGAATATTAAATGATTACCGACGCTTTGCGACGTATTTTCGGACGTCGCTAATTTCTGATAAAAAGGGTTTCCTCGGTTCGACTTTTCATTTCTCCCTCTCCCCAAATTTTTTGTTCCCGCCCCTCTTCCCCGACCTCGACGACAGCCACCCCCTTCCCTCCGGCGCCGCTCATCCTTCTCCTCCATCGCGAGCCCCTTCTCCTCCCTCCGGCGAGCCCGTTCTCCTCCTCCTCCTCCTCCACCACGAGCCCCTTCTCCTTCTCCACCGCGAGATCCTCCTCCTCCTCCTCCTCCACCACCGTGAGGAGACTGAAGGTAAACCCTAACCCTAATTGAGGTATTTTTCGTGTCCAAAATGGACACGGAGATACATTACGACCATGTGTTCACTGATACAGTGTGTTCGTGAGATTTTGGACACTTTGTGTCCATTTGTTGGACACGTGGACACCCCCAAGCTTGTATATATATATGTATTTCACCTCTGTACACTTAATCCCCTCCTCCTCTACTACCGAACTTGTCCTCCTCCTCCTCCTCCACCACCGCGAGGAGACTGAAGGTAAACCCTAACCCTAATTGAGGTGTTTTTCGTGTCCAAAATGGACACGGAGACACATTACGACCATGTGTTCACTGATACAGTGTGTTCGTGAGGTTTTGGACACTTTGTGTCCATTTGTTGGACACGTGGACACCCCCAAGCTTGCATATATATGTATTTCACCTCTGTACACTTAATTCCCTACATACACTTGTGTATTTTCGTATTAATTTGGATTTGCATATTGGGTTTGGGTTTCGATATAGTGTTTGATACATTGTTTCACCTTGCAACATTCCTACACTTATTTTAGACAACAAGTATATGAACCAATTAGTCAACATCTATTTGTTGAAGTATGGTACTCCATTCTTCGTAAGTTCTAGCTATATATGTCTCTCAAGATCCAATACTCAAAAATCCCAAGAAGAAGAAGAAGAAAAGAATAAAATAACATCGCTCAACACCCTATGATAACTCTTTGTAGAATTGTGTTAAAGTGTGAGTTCTACAGTATGAGTTCTACAGTATGGTTCTCTTTGTAGAATAAAATGACATCGCTCAACCCTATCGATCCTCCATACAAGTCTTCCTTCATCTATTGCCTTAAAGTGTGAGTTCTACAGTATGGTTCTCTTTGGTGAATTGTGTCTTATTATAGTCCATGCAGCCATTCGACTGGCGAGGCAGAAACTATATAGTCGTAGATAAAGTTGACTGTCATCCGACCCTCATCCCTCGGCAATGATGATACGACAACCAACCGGAGAGGCAAGGACATAGTCCCTGCATCCATTTGGATTAGTAAATGTTAATATGGGGTTTGGATTCATGGTGTATATGTTCACTGTCTCAAGGACATAGTCCCTGTAGCCATTCGACTGGCGAAGCAGAAACTATGTAGCCGTAGATAAAGTTGACTGTCCTCCGACCCTCATCCGTCGGCAATGATGATACGACAACCTATCACTATATCTTATATAGTAGTAGATGATGTCTTAGTATTACATTATGTGAGTTCATCTTGATTCTGTTACATTCTTCAGATACTAGATACGATAAGAACATATACTACACCATATGTACAGAACATAGATGATTCATACTAATGTATGCTTGAATGAATCTTGGGTTGTGTTCTGAGCCATCCGTTCTCATACTTGAGAAAAAATCGAATTTTTCATACTTTATCGGCTTTCGAAAATGTACTCAAATTACATGATGGTTCCTTTAGTTAGCTTGCTTATGTTACAATTATATTATTTGTGACTATCGATCTTACCAGATGGCACCCATGACCCGAGGAGCGGCACGTCGTTTGAAGAAAACAGTGAATGCTGAGGTAGCTCCTCCTACAGTTGAGGAGGAAGTGGCACCGGTTGCTAGTGAGACCGGGAGTTCTATTCATCCAGCACCGGTAGCTAGTGAGACCGAGAGTTCTCTTCATGCAGTCCTTGCAAGGGACGACATCTCTCCTCGCGCCAAAAATCTCGCTTTTTCGAGGTGGTTGCGTGAACGTATCACTGAGCATTTGCGTGAGCAGCGTGGTTCTCATTAGCTATTAGTACTTATTTGTATTGGACTATTTGTATTGGGTTGTTTTTGTATTAGACTATTTGTATTGGACTATATATATGAATTAGAACTGTGTCAATCTCTGGATTATATTGGACTACGACATGGTGATCAGGATATAGTCCCTGCAGCCATTCGACTGGCGAGGCAGAAACTATGTATCCGTAGATAAAGTCGACTGTCCTCCGACCCTCATCCCTCGGCAATGATGATACGACAACCAACCGAAGAGGATACTCTGAGAGATCCATCTAAGAGGGACGTATACTCTGAGAGATCACCTTTACAAGAATTATATCAGTAGTGGGATTGAGTGTTGGAGGAGATATTATCAGAGTATACGTCCTACTCAGATGGGTCTCTCACCGTTAATATTTTTTTCTGACGGCATGGTGGATGTGCTCCCTCAATAGATTCTTGCTACGAGCCAAAACTTTGTCCCGGAGATCAAGTGGACATCTTTGGTGTAGAGTTCGAGTGAGAGGTTCCTGACAGCATGGTGGTCTCCTTTGTCAAAGTATCCGTGCTCATCCCACATTGGTTGTGGGACGAGCACAGATACTTTGACAAAGGAGACCACCATGCTGTCAGAAACCTCTCACTCGAGCTCTACACCAAGGATGTCCACTTGAGCTCCGGGACAAAGTTTTGGCTCGGAGCAAGAATCTGTAGACGGAGCACATCCACCATGCTGTCAGGAAAAAATAGTAACGGTGAGAGACCCATCTGAGTAGGACGTATACTCTGATAATATCTCCTCCAGCACTCAATCCCACTACTGATATCATTCTTGTAAAGGTGATCTCTCAGAGTATACGTCCCTCTCAGATGGATCTCTCAGAGTATCCTCTCCGGTTGGGTTGTGTTCTGAGCCATCCGTTCTCACAGAGGGTCCTATTTTGGATTCTATATTTTGTATTTTGGTTTCTGTATTTTGTATTTTGGTTTCTGTATTTTGTATTTTGGTTTCTGTATTTTGTATTTTGGTTTCTGTATTTTGTATTTTGTATTTTGGATTCTGTATTTTGTATTTTGGTTTCTGTATTTTGGCTCTAGCTCTATTTGTACTAATCTACGGTACGACATGGTGATCAGGACATAGTCCCTGCAGCCATTCGACTGGCGAGGCAGAAACTATGTAGCCGTAGATAAAGTTGACTGTCCTCCGACCCTCATCCCTCGGCAATGATGATACGACAACCTATCAGAATCCTCGACTCTCTTTCGCTTCTTGGATATTGACCCAGCTTCCAATCTCTCATTTCCCTTCGGGTCCACTCTACTCCCAATCTCTTCCTCTTTTATACACGGATCTACAGAATCAATACCATCCAAGGAAGGCAAAACTGAATCAGCATTGTCTTCCGGATCGTCCTTATCAAGGCATAACGGGCTGCTCAGCGTGCCCAGCTTCTTCAACTTCTCGCTGGCTGCAGAGTTGAAATGGGAACGGGTCCTCTTTGTCGGCCTGGAGCTCTGACTCGCACTCGTCGCTGCGCTACCGGTTTCCTCTTCTCCTCTGACGTGGGTCATAAGAAAAGAAATTTTGTACCTCTTCTTCACATAAACATCATTGTCGCCTTGTACTCGAGCCTCCTCGTCTGTGACGCTATCCGACTTCTCGGTGCCTACATTGTCACTCGAATCTCCCGTTCGACTAGTATCGTCCTCTTCTTCGCCTGTTTTTTCGCTCCATGTCTTGCAATCATCTGCTATCACCGCCGACTCATTCGACTCCTTCTCCGATGACTCCGAGAAGTTGGATAGCGTCACAGACAAGGAAGCTCGAGTACAAGGCGGCAATGATGTTTATGTGAAGAAGAGGTACAAAATTTCTTTTCTTATGACCCGCGTCAGAGGAGGAGAGGAAACCGGTAGCGCGGCGACGAGTGCGAGTCAGAGATCCGGGCCGGCAAAGAGGACACGTTCCCATTTCAACTCTGCAGCCAGCGAGAAGTTGAAGAAGCTGGGCACGCTGAGCAGCCCGTTATGCCTTGATGAGGAAGATCCGGAAGACAATGCTGATTCAGTTTTGCCTTCTCCTCTCCTCCACCATGGCTATGGACCCATCTGCTCCTCCCTACTTCCATTTTTCTTATTTGACTCTCTCAGGCACATATGATATCCAGCTCAAGTGTAGAGTCGGGGAAGAAAAAGTGGACAGAAAGAGGAGGGGGAAGCAGCACAGCCGGCGGCATGACCCGGAGGAAGTACAGAAGTTTTCTTCAACATACGTAGGAGAACTATAAGGATATATCTTTTCACAATATGTCATCTTGTCAAAGACCCTTAATGTGACAATCATGTTACCGCGGTGTCGGAAGACTAACATGTCATAATTTTCTAAGCCGTGTGTTTTGACATAATCCTCCCAACTCTTTCCTCCTATGTCGTAATCTTGCATTATTACATAGAACTGAAATCCGGTTGGAGGATTATGTCAAAACACACGGCTTATAAAATTATGACATGTTAGTCTTCCGACACCGCGGTAACATGGTTGTCACATTAAGGGTCTTTGACAAGGTGATATGTTGTGAAAAGATATATCCTTATAGTTCTCCTACGTATGTTGAAGAAAATCTCTGTACTTCCTCCGGGTCATGCCGCCGGCTGTGCTGCTTCCCCCTCCTCTTCCTGTCCACTTCTTCTCTCCCGACTCTACACTTGAGCTAGATATCATATGTGGCTGAGAGAGTCAAATAAGAAGAAGGGAAGTAGGAAGGAGCAGATAGGTTCAGAGCCATGGTGGAGGAGAGGAGAAGGAAAATGCTTGATCAGAACTTGAGGTGGAAAAGTTGTGACGTTGATAGCGTGAGAGAGGGAGAGGGTGGAAAAGATCTTCTCCCCCGACTCTACACTTGAGGTGGATATCATATTTTGGTTTCTTTATTTTGGCTCCAGCTCTATTTGCATTAATTTACGGTACGACATGGTGATCAGGACATAGTTCCTGCAGTCATTCGACTGGCGAGACAGAAACTATGTAGCCGTAGATAAAGTTGACTGTCCTCCGACCCTCATCCCTCGGCAATGATGATACGACAACCTATCACTATATCTTATATAGTAGTAGATGATGTCTTAGTATTACATTATGTGAGTTCATCTTGATTCTGTTACATTCTTCAGATACTAGATACGATAAGAACATATACTACACCATATGTACAGAACATAGATGATTCACACTAATGTATGCTAGAATGAATTTTGGGTTGTGTTCTGAGCCATTCGTTCCCATATTTTGTGTGATTGTTGTAGACTTGGTTATAGGGACTGAAACCTGTGTTCAGCGAGAAATGGACATTCTGTGATTGTTTGGATCCTATTCTACAGTGAGAAATGGTTATCTTTTTAAACTGCAGGGAGAAATGGATATTCTGTATTTTATTTTTTTATTTTTTTTGCAGATTTAGCGACATTTACCGACGTCCTCCAACCCTCATCCTTCGGCAATGATGATACGACAACCTATCACTATATCTTATATAGTAGTAGATAATGTCTTAGTATTACATTATGTGAGTTCATCTTGATTCTGTTACATTCTTCAGATACTAGATACGATAAGAACATATACTACACCATATGTACAGAACATAGATGATTCACACTAATGTATGCTAGAATGAATTTTGGGTTGTGTTCTGAGCCATTTGTTCCCAAACTTGGCAATTAAGCCATTCGACTGGCGAGGCAGAAACTATATATCCGTAGATAAAGTTGACTGTCCTTCGACCCTCATCCCTCGGCAATGATGATACAACAACCTATCACTATATCTTATATAGTAGTAGATGATGTCTTAGTATTACATTATGTGAGTTCATCTTGATTCTGTTACATTCTTCAGATACTAGATACGATAAGAACATATACTACACCATATGTACAGAACATAGATGATTCACACTAATGTATGCTAGAATGAATTTTGGGTTGTGTTCTGAGCCATTCGTTGATAGCGACTCCGAAAGTATGCGTCACAATACGTCGTTGATAGCGACAAACAGCGACATATTGCGACTACCTTTAGTGTAATAAAAACCAACGTCGTTGATTTGCCGGAAAATGTCGCTAGTTTTATTAGTTCTGCGACGTTTAGCATCGCAAAGATTATTACATCGCCGAATATTAAACGAATACCGACGCTTTGCGACGTATTTGCGGACGTCGCTAATTTCTGATAAAAAGGGTTTCCTCGGTTCAACTTTTCATTTCTCCCTCTCCCCAAATTTTTTGTTCCCGCCCCTCTTCCCCGACCTCGACGATAGCCCGACCCCCTTCCCTCCGGCGCCGCTCATCCTCCTCCTCCACCGCGAGCCCCTTCTCCTCCCTCCGACGAGCACCTATCACTATATCTTATATAGTAGTAGATGATGTCTTAGTATTACATTATGTGAGTTTATCTTGATTCTGTTACATTCTTCAGATACTAGATACGATAAGAACATATACTACACCATATGTACAGAACATAGATGATTCACACTAGTGTATGCTAGAATGAATTTTGGGTTGTGTTCTGAGCCATTCGTTCCCATACTTGGCAATTAAGCCATTCGACTGGCGAGGCAGAAACTACGTATCCGTAGATAAAGTTGACTGTCCTCCGACTCTCATCCCTCGGCAATGATGATACGACAACCTATCACTATATCTTATATAGTAGTAGATGATGTCTTAGTATTACATTATGTGAGTTCATCTTGATTCTGTTATATCCTTCAGATACTAGATACGATAAGAACATATACTACACCATATGTACAGAACATAGATGATTCACACTAATGTATGCTAGAATGAATTTTGGGTTGTGTTCTGAGCCATTCGTTCCCATACTTGGCAATTAAGCCATTTGACTGGCGAGGCAGAAACTATGTATCCGTAGATAAAGTTGACTGTCCTCCGACCCTCATCCTTCGGCAATGATGATACGACAACCTATCACTATATCTTATATAGTAGTAGATGATGTCTTAGTATTACATTATGTGAGTTCATCTTGATTCTGTTATATCCTTCAGATACTAGATACGATAAGAACATATACTACACCATATGTACAGAACATAGATGATTCACACTAATGTATGCTAGAATGAATTTTGGGTTGTGTTCTGAGCCATTCGTTCCCATACTTGGCAATTAAGCATGTGAAATAGAACTGATTATGTTTAGTTTGTCTTACGATACAGATTTGGACATTGCTAGAATGATTGTTGTAGACTTGGACATTGTGTGAATTTTGGGTTGTGTTCTGAGCCATTCTGAGAACTGGACATTGTGTGATTGTTGTAGACTTGGTTATAGGGACTGAAACCTGTGTACAGTGAGAAATGGACATTATGTGATTGTTTGGATCCTATTCTACAGTGAGAAATGGGCTTTTTAAACTGCAGGGAGAAATGGACATTCTATATTTTATTTTTTTAATTTTTTTGCAGATTTAGCGACGTTTACCGACGTTTACCGACGTCCTCTGACGTAATTTTGCGTCGGTAAACGTCGGTAGATAATTAATATTATCCAGGCTACTAACGTTTAGCGACGTCAGTATATGTCGGAGGACGTCGATAAACGTCGGTAATTATCCCCAGGAATTCCCAGGATTTGCCGATGCTTTGCGACTTTGTACATGTCACTAAATCACCGACGACCCGACGGTAATTCGTCGGTAAATTTACCGACTCATAGCGACACGAAATATTACGTCGCAAAGAGCGACGACACGATGGTAGACGTCGGCATTATACCGACGTATAAATACGTTGGCGAACGTTGGCAATTGCGACGTTTGGCAACGTTTAGAAGATCAGCGACTTACATTTCGGCGACCAGTCCGAAACGTCGGTAATTTCGTCGCTAAATATTTTTAGCGACGAAAATTATTGTTTTAGCGACGTCTTTAGGCGTCGCTAAAATGACTTATTCTGGTTGTGGCGGCGTAGCACCGCAAATAGACAGGTAAACTAATGCTGTATGATGAAATTAAAGAGGGGTAGTCAGCACTACAAAGGGGAGGTGTTTCTCATGTTACAGTGGCACGACACCACGATGAGGTACCCGGATAGGGGTAAAACCTCGGTCTTGCAAGCCATGTCATTGCGACGTAACACCACAAGGGAGCCTAAGGCTTCATGCTGGGTAGTATGGAACTACAAAGATGTGACCTCATGCTACAGTAGTATAATACTACGATGAGGTTCCCGATAGGGGTAATGTCTCGGCTTTAGGCCATGTCATTGCGACGTAGCACCGCAAGGGAAGCGCAAGGCGCTTCATGCCACGTCTCTTTAATAAAGAACTCACCTATAGTGTATAGACAGAGATAGCATACTGTCTATTGAGGGTAAACTTGTAGATGTCTAAAATTATACACTGAAACTAGGCTGACACGGGGCCTTTAATGTGCAGTCAGAAGCACATGTAACTACATTATGTGAGTGGAAAGAATTTTAGCTATGCTGCAGAATTCAATGCTTAGTCCATTCTTGTATTATAGTCTGTTGTTTGGCCCATGCGGAAAGATTCAAGTCGTCAGCAACATCTCTCCTAATGCATGATGGACAGTTACTATGGGGAACACTCAAACCCATATATAGAGATATGTGGAAGATTGTTGGGATTTTGGCCTTTGTATTGGAAATTTGAGTCCCACATCGGCTAGGCCAAAAGAAATGTATCTCTATATATAAGCTATGCTTGTTTAGAGATGCATAAGTGGTGTGGAGGTGCACATGGGTCTGCCATGTGGGAGTATTTTTCTAGTGGGAAAAAAGGCCAAATCAACAATGAAGCATTCATGCTTTTTGCTCTTGGAAATTAATTTCCAATGGAGCTAAGCCCCGTAGGGGCTTAGCGACTCGGACTCGGGCTCATGAGCTCATGAGGCATAATATGGCATTTCGTTGGCGCACTTAGCACGACAGCATCGTTGTTAGGCGCATAGTGTGTTTAAGTTGCGCACATTGCACGTGCCTCTTGCGCAGCCGTTCGTACGGCAGTTCGCTGCCCGTTTGTGCGGCCAGTTAGCGCAGCCAGATGGTGCTATCGTTTGCGTAGTGGTTGGCGCAGGGTGCGTGCGGTGCGCAGGAGTCGTAGGTTGCACATGTGGTACAAGTACGCGCGTTGTGCTGGTCATACGGTACGCGTGTTGCGTAGCTCTGTGCACGAAAGGCGCAGGTGGTGCAGCTTGCGTGCGTTGTGCGCCATTCAACTCAGATCGTGTCTGTGCACGATTGAACAGTTACAGCATGTTCGGGACAGTTTCTTCCCACATCCCGAACATGTTTCTAACTGGGTGGTTACAGAGCGGGGCTATAAAAGCTTCTCTGCTCTCTCTCAGAACACAGAAGGACAGAAGTGTTTTTTAACACAATTCCTTACGAATTTCACAGAGTTTGAGAGAAGCAGTGCACCAGTGCCACTTAGCACAGGAGTCCTTGCGCCATCCGAGGAGGCAAAAGTGCGGAGTGTTCACTACCAAAATAAGTCACATTGGCGACGAATTTAGCGACGCCAGTTATACGTCAATAATTTTAGTGTATTTAGCGACATTTTATAAAGACGTCGCTGAACGTCATTATCAGCGACGTTTAGCGACCGTTAGCGACTCACATTGTGGTTTGAAAAGCTGATGTCACGGTCTAGTCGCAGAACATCGCTGTTTTGTTTAACTCAGCAAAGTTTTGCGACTCCATATTAGGTACATCGCTAATTTTTTTATTGAACAGTGATGTTTAGCGATGTCTACTACGGTCGTCGCTAAAATGTTTCATATAGGGTTCTAGCTGATCAATTTTTTATTTTCTTTCACCCAAATGTTCAATCTTCTGCTCCCCAAATTTCTCTCCGCCTTCCCTCTCCTCTCCGGCGACCCCCTCCCTCCACGACCCCCTCTCTCCGACGGCCCCCTCTTACAGCAGCCCCTTCTTACTCCGCGTGCCGTCGACATCCTCCCCGCCGTCGACATCCTCCCCGCCCCCTCTTTTCGGCGACCCCGACCCGACCAAGGAAGGTATAACCCTAACCCTATCTCCCTTTTCCAGATACGACACGCTGACACGATATATACACACACATTAATACGACACACACGCACACACTGACACAGACACACTTTGACACACACACACACACGACACAGACACACACACACACACACACGCACACACGCTGACACGACACAACCCTATCTCCCTTATATATGTAGGTATATATAAGTGAAGATATATATATATGTATATATATATATATATATATATATATATATATATATATATATATATATATATATATATATATATATATATATATATATATATTAATGGGAGCGGATCAAAAGCCCCCCTTAGAAAACCCTCTAAAAACCCTCCTCACTCTCGGCCGTAATTTAATGTTAATTTAATGTTAATATTAATATTAATATTAATGTTAATATTAACATTAATATTAATGTTAATATTAATGTTAATATTAATATTTATTTTTATTTTTATATTAATGTTAATGTTAATGTTAATATTAATGTTAATGTTAATATTAATTTTAATGTTAAGTTTAATGTTAATTTTAGTATTTAATGTTAATATTAACATTAATATTAACATTAACATTAACATTAACATTAACATTAATATTAACATTAATATTAACATTAAATTACGGCCGAGAGCGTGGGGTTTTTTTAGAGGGTTTTCTAAGGAGGGCTTTTGATCTGCTTCCTATTTTAATATATATATATATATATATATATATATATATATATATATATATATATATATATATATATATTGTATCTTATATATATGAAGCTACTGTCACAAATGAATGAAGGGGGAAAATCAGATAATGGGAAGGGGGAGATGTGGACTAGTATAGGTTGGAGTTGGAGACTGTATGTCCATATATATATATATATATATATATATATATATATATATATATATATATATATATATATATATATATATATATATATATATATATATATGAATGTATATATATGAATGTATAGAATGTTAGAGTGTCTTTTTGACTAATTCAGTGAAGGCGGTGATGTGGACTGGTATAGGTTAGAGTTGGGGACTGTATGTCCATATGAGAGTATATGTCTTAATAGTAGTGTATCCCATATATAGTATAGTATCCTATATATGTATTGCATAAGTAAGAGTGTATAGAGTGAGTATACTAGTAGTATATCGTAGTATCCTAGAGTGTATAGAGTGAGCCTTCCTACTTTCTTTCTTCTAATTCGGCTCATTCAGCCGACTATTACGCATCATATATATGATATCTACCTCAACCTAGCTAGAGAAGTGTGAAAATATTAATATTAACCAAGGTTTACAGTATCGGTATCGGTATCATGGATCTCATGGATAATGTGTATCTATCTTTGCAGAATTATTGACAATTAATGGATATGAATTACTATCTGCGGCATCGTTCATGGATGTACAATCGTCATCCTGATGACATGTACGGTGTGTGAGATGAATTTATATAGGGGTAGAGTATTTCCTGCAGTTCGCCAAGGCGTTCTCTTAGTACATGGACCGTACCAAAATTAAGTGTCCATGTGTGATATATCGCAACATGAAATATCATCCAGAAGTGGACGTGACATATCATTTATACTCGAGAGGTTTTATGTCGAATTACTATCAGTGGACCTCATACGGAGAACTTGTGCCTTTAGTATCGGAGTTAGAGCCTAATTTGCCATATATGGATGCCCATGGCCACGCTGGTTACGACGAAGGGTGGGTGAACAAGGTTTTTGATGCTGCGGGGCCTAGTTTCGATCCAGACAATCATGATGCGGCTAAGGAGGCACCGAATGCTGATGCTGCAAAGTTCATGGAGTTGCTGGAGAATACAAGGACTCCTTTGTATCCTGGTTGTGAGGATCATTCACCTTTGGAGGTGGTTATAAGACTGCTGAGCATCAAGTCCGATTTTAACATGTCTCAAGAATGCTACAACCGAATCATCGAGTTGATTATATAGATCTTGTCGGAAAGTGCAAAGTTATCTACAGACTTCTACCGGTCTAAGAGGATGGTGAGATCTCTCTGGATGGGATACGAAAAAATTGATACATGTCACAACGGGTGCATGTTGTACTACAAAGACGACAAGGATAAAGATGCATACAGATTTTGTGGTGCTAATCGCTATAAGGCAACAAGTTCAAGTAGGACTCCCGGTGCAAGGAAGCCTACCGACTTGATGTACTACTTGTCGTTGATGCCATAGTTGTAGAGGTTGTTTATGGTGAAGGAGACTGCAGAAAACATGAGTTGGCACAGACGGGAACAAATTAAAGGAGTATTGGATCACCCATCTGATGGAGAAGCATGGAAGCACTTTGATCGAGAGTATACATATTTTACTTCAGATCCGCGTAATGTCAGATTGGGTCTCTCCTCCAACGGTTTTATCCCATTCAGACTTTCGGGGTCCCAGTATTCGTGTTGGCCCGTGATCGTCGCTCCGTACAATCTACCGCCTTGGATGTGTATGAAGTCTCCGTATATATTTTTTACCATTATTATTTCGGGTCCGAACAATCCGAAGAGGAACATCGATGTGTATTTACAGCCATTGATAGATGAGTTGAATCAGCTGTAGGAAGTAGGTGCCAACACCTACGATATTTCTAGAAAGCAGAATTTTCAGATGGCGGCCGCACTGATGTTGACCATCAACGACTTTCTGGCCTATGGAATGTTATCTGGATGGAGCACTCATGGTCGTCTCTCATGTCCGTATTGCATGGACCGCACGAAGGCTTTTCGTTTGAAATACGGAGGAAAATTATGCTTCTTCGATTGTCATCGACCGTTCCTGCCGAAGGACCATCCGTTCCGGAGGAACAAGAATGTTTTTCGTGCCGACGTTGTGGAGAAGGCCAATCCACCGCCAAGGTGGACCGGAGACACGATATGAGAGGAGGTCAAGGATTTTTCAAGTGCTATCGAAGAGCCTACAAAGGGATACAAGTATGATGAATTTGGTCGCACTCATAATTGGACGAAAAGAAGTATATTCTGGGACCTGCCATATTGGAGCACCAATCTGATCAGAAATAACCTTAATATCATGCATATCGAAAAGAATGTGTTTGACAACATAATTAATACTGTGATGGACGTAAAGGAAAAGATGAAAGACAATCCCAATGCCAGGTTGGACTTGGAAGATATATGCAAACGTCCTGTATTGCATTTGATAAAGGAAGGTAATAGAAAGTATAAGCAGCCTAAGACAATTTTCTCACTAGACAGGGAGGATAAAGGAAGATTTTCACTACTAAAATCTACTATATTAGCGACGTAATTTAGCGACGTTAGTTAAAATGTCGCTAATTCTTGCAATTTAGCGACGTTTACGTTAAATGTCGCTAATCGTCGCTATTAGCGACAAAAATTACGACGTGCCAGCGACGTATATTAACTAAATGAGCTTTTTGTCGCTAAACGTCGCCATTATGTCGCTAATAGCGATGAATTTAGCGACGTTCCTCACAACATCGCTAAATTTTAATTAAAATCCGCCCCCGGATTCATTTTCCCACATTTCTCATTTTCACTCTCTCACTCTCTTTTCTCACTTTCCCCTCCGACGCGGCGAGAGATCCTCCCTCTCCGGTACGTAACTCCCCTCCTCTCTCTCTATTTTGGTTTTGGGTGGTTGGGGGGGTGCGGGTGGCTCGGAGGGAGGGGCCCGGGGGGGGGGGGTGCGGGTGGTTGGGGGGTGAGGGGCTGGGGGGGTGAGGGGCAGGGGGGATGCGGGTGGTCGGGTGGTGAGTGGGGGGTGGCTGGGGGGAGGGCAGGGGGGTGAGGGCGGCTGGGTGTGAGGAGGGAGGGCTGGGGGAAGGGTTAGGGTTAGGGTTCGGGAACATGTTTTGGTGGGTAAATGGGTCATAGGGAGGCTCGGTCTGTGCCTTGGCACTGTGTCTGCATTGCCCTGCTATACAGGCATTGGTTTGGGATTGCAAACTGTTGATTTCACTTCCTATTTACCTAGATTGCTTTGTCTAACCTCTGCACACTTGTCCCATAGCTCTGACCTGTGAGCAGTGGCAAATCAAGCCATGCAACACCCTCACATGTCATGTATTTTGACACATACACTGTGATGTGTTAGTGAGATTAGAGTTAGTGATTAGGGAGCCTAATGGTTAGATATGGTGCCAGTTGATACCAAGTAGAGAATTTTGGTGACGAGTGAGCCTTGGCATGACCTTGGCAGTCCATGTGAGACTTGACCTTGCATATGGCTGTAAGGATGTGAGTATCAGACTTTAGATGGTGGTATCAGTAGGTTTTAGATGTATCAAAGGTTAGTATAAGTGGATTAGAGAGTTTAGGAGGGGGTATCAGAAGTTAGAGTGAGTGTAATGTGTGCTAGTGACCAGTGTGCAGTACAGAACATGGGAAGGGGTTTTTGGAGTACCTGCGTGCAGCAGGTTGAGTAGAGGGTTAGGCTTAGTATCCTAAGGGGTGACCTGTGCACTAACGCACGAGTTATTTAGGGACCAATTGGACCAGGTTGGCATAGGCCATGTTAGCCTGCACTTAGTGGCAGCAGGACATAGAGAAGTGGCCTTCTCTGTACAGGCAGCTATTGGGGAATAATGAGATAATCAATTAGAGTAGGGAGTTAGGAAGAGTGAAAATATAGAGAGGGTGCACAGATTTGGTTTGACTCATGGTGAGATATGTGCCTCAGATGTTAGGATGTAGGTATCTGAGGTATCAGATATTAGGATATAGTCTCAGGAGGATGTGGCTTTGAGAATATGTTTAAGGTTTTGAGAAAGGAATTGCAGGGGAGGGGTCTGATACCAAGTATCAGACCACCTGTGCAGTGAAGGAGTTAACTCCTTTGTTAGGAATGTGAGAGGTAATGTTCAGATATATGTGAGGATGAGTGGTGTCTGCATAGAGTATCAAGGGTGTCTTGTGTGTGTAGTTGATGTGTTTGTGTTAGACAAGTAACAATTAGGAGGTAGGTAGTGTGTTTATATTTCTTGCATATAGGAAGGCTATTTGGTCCAGTTATTTGAGTGTGTGTTGTATCAGGTTTAGATATGCAGGGGAGTCTCTGTCCAGAGTAGCCAAGAGGCATAATGGCAGTAGCTTGGACCCATTTGGCAATACCATTTGGCCTTAGGCCAATATGGCCAGTACAACAGGAATTTGGCTCTTAGCAGCTAAGTTGGTTTGGCCATGGGCCTATAAAGTTAATGTTAGTGTTAGTAATGTGAGTTAGGATTCTGAGTGTATGTGAGAGGAGTGTCAGACATTAGTGTCCATGTGAGGCCATGTTGGTCTTGGCAGTATTAGGAGTGAGGGATTAGAGAGGGAGAAAAGTGGGCTACTGTTAGGTGTGCCATGGGTTACTGTCAGTGGTAATGTTGTGTCTTAGAGTGTCAGTGAGCATGAGTCCAAGTTAGAACTAATTTGAGGTCCAGTTAGAAGTGAACAAAGGTGAAGTTACAGTTAGTATCCATAAGGGGGAGGGAAGTACAGTGGATGTAAGGTCTTAGTGAATTCAGTGAGAAGGAGTAGTCTACTGGCTTAACCTTGTACTACAGCAGAGCATTTGAAATGCTGCCCTTGTATGCCTTGCACTTGCTTGGCTTGTCCTCAGCAGCAGCAAATCAGAGCTACAGCAGTAGCATGGTAGGAACCCCCTATAATGGCTTGATTACATGTTTAGTTTCTTGGATCACTTGTGTCACAGGCCTCTAGGACAGCCACTAGTGCGCCCGGCCCCGCACAGACTGAGGAGTCGCTGTTAGCCTAGCAGAGTATCGATGCGCAGATCGCAGCTCTGCGTGACGAGATACTGCAGAGGATGGCGACGTCGCAGTCGCAGCCGTAGCCGCAGCCGTATACGGATGATCCTGCGCTCATCTCACGTTTTGAGAGGCTTGAGGAGACGACTGAGGCGCTGCGACAGATTTCCCATGCTACGTAGGAGACTACGCAGCGGTTGGTCGAGCAGATGCAACAATTCTGCGAGATGGCTATGGAACGACCATCTGGTACGTCGGGAGCATCGTCTATATCCGGCAGTGCATGGGAGGACATGCTCGTCAGCCTGTCACCGGAGGAGTATCAGACGATCCTTACGTTGCGACGACAGTCATCTGGTGGCGCTCCTCCTCCAGCTCCGGCTCCAGCTCCAGCTCCAGCTCCAGCTCCAGCTCCAGGCGATCAGTAGTTTTGTTTTTACATTTTCGGACTTTATACTCTACATTTTTACTTTGTATATATTTGAGGATATTGACTTTGTTCTTTATATTTGTACCTTATATCAGCTGTTGAGGATATTATTTTTTCTTTATATGTTTTGTCTATTCTGGAATGTATTGTGCGTGCCGGTGTTGAGTGTTCCACCGAAGGGGTCGGCGAACCCAGGTGTATTTCTGTATTCTGAATTCTGGATTTCTGTTCGATTCTGTATTTTGCATTCTGGATTCTATATTTTTTTTAATTTTTTTCCAATTTAGCGACATTTTTAGCGATGTTTACATACGTCGCTAAAAGTTAGCGACGTTTTTAGCGACGTTTATATACGTTGCTAAAAACGTCGCTAAATTGCTGACGTGGCAGACAATCTGATGTCACCACATCATCGTAAAAATGTCGCTAATCGGCGACCACAAAGAAACGTCGTAAATAACGTCGCTATTTAGCGATGTTATGACTGTCGCTAATTTACGTTGCCATAACGACGTTTTGCGATGTTTTTTCGATTAGCGACACGCTTTTTTCGTCGTTTCCAAAACGTCGCTAACTTAAGTTAGCGACGTTTTGACCGAGATTAGTGACGTTTATAAACATCGCTAATCTGACAAATTTTTGTAGTGTTTGTAGGTGGATTCAGGGCCTAAAATTTTCTGACGATACGTGTCGAATTTAAGAAGATGCGTCGACCCAAAGGAGAACAAATTGATGGGTATGAAGAGCCACGACTATCACATATTTATGGAGAGGTTAATTCCGATTGTATTTCGGGAATTATTACCGTCGATCGTTTGGGATCCATTGACAAAGCTAAGCATATTCTTTAGAGATCTTTGTTCTACTAAGTTGCTTGTCGATCATCTAGAAAATCAAGAGAAGGACATTGCAGTAATACTGTGCAAGCTTGAGAGGGTGTTCCCTCCTGAGTTCTTCGACTCCATGGAGCATTTGCCAATTTATCTTTCCTATGAGGCATGTGTTGGTGGACCCATCGGTTATCGATGGATGTACCCGTTTAAGTGACATTTGAACCACCTAAAGAGAAAGGTAAAAAACAAGGCTTGGGTCGAGGGTTCTATTTGTGAAGCCTATGTTCTCGAGGAGATTACAAACTTCTACTCGATGTATTTTAAGCCACATGTTGCTACTAATAGAACAAGAGCTCCGAGAAACGACGATGGATATCTTGAATCTGTAATGATGCAATACTGAAAGTTTTCAATGCTTTCGGAAAGCCTTCGGGGAAAATAAAAAAGAAAGATATCTGAATGACGAGGAAGCAAGGGCTACTCAGTTATGTATATTACTCAACTGCGACGAGAAGTGGAAAAGCTTGAGGGGTAAGTAACTAATATGTCCATACATGTAATATAGTATCAAATATTATTATTACACTAATTGGTCGATGTGTTATTATTTTCAGCATATTTAATGATGGGGTAAGGTCGAGTAGACAATACATAACGGATGAAGAACTAGAACAGGAAATGAGACGTCATTTTCCTTCATGGTTGAGTGCATATGTAAGATGCTCAGTAATTACTTTTCCTATATGCACTTTGTACAGTAATTAACAGAATGCTGAATTAATTTCTTATCTTGTGGTATTTAGGTCGATCGTTCGAACGCAATACTAGAGAATGAGTCTATTAGAACTCTAGCCAAGGGGTCCATCCCGTCAAAATTTGGCCAAGCTATTGTGTGAATGGGTTTAGGTTCAAGTCAACAAATGCTCCGATCAGAGAGAACTTTCCGGATCTTGATTCGACTAAAAATAGTTGTTTATGTATTCGATCTACAAACTATAAAGATGTCGATCCGGACAATGATTTCTATGGCGTCTTACGGGATATTGTGGAGTTGACATATAACTACGGCATAGTGCCGGCTAGGATCGTGTTGTTCAGGTGTGATTGGTTCGATCCGATCCAAGATAAAGGTTAGAAAATTGACAATCATGGTCTTGTGGATATTAATTACCGGCGTCGATATCCAGGATACGAACCATTTGTCCTACAAAGTTAGGCTCAACTAGTTTACTTCACTACTTATCCTAGACGGGGAACGACAAGGTTGGACTGGTGGATAGTATGCAAGACTAAAGCCAGAAATACCTACGATGTTGACGAAATAGCTTATCAGGAGGACGAGCTACCTCTCGTAACAAATACAGTTGACGTGGACACAATGGAAGTTTCATATTACACATCTAATCATGTAGAAGAGATAGAAGTATCCGAAAAGAAAAACGAAGTAGATGAAAGCGAAGATGAGGAGGAAGAGGAAGATGAGAACGCGGAGGACGAAGAAGTTGAATTTTCAAAAGATGATTGAAAATAAAATAAAATCTAATTAATTTCCATACAACAATGAGTCTTCCACATTACACGTCTAATACTGTCATTTTGTTTAATCCCTAATTAATCTCCATGTTTCCATCAATCTTACCAGATGGCACCTATGACCCGTGCACGTCGCTTGAGAGAGATACAGATGGCTGCTGAGGAGGTAGTGGTACCTCCTGCTACTGAGGAGGTAGTGCTTCCTGCTGCTACTAAGGAGGTAGTGGTACCTAAAGCAGAGATGAAGGTCAAGGAAGAACTACCTCCTACTATTAAGGAGGGAGTGATTCCTAAAGTTGAGATAGCTATGAAGGAGGAGGTGGCACCAGAAGGCAGTTACACCGGAAGTTCCAGTCATCCAGCTCCTATGGATACTGATCTTGCTGGCGTGGATCCTACTTATGCACAGTGGCTGAGGAGGGAGATCTCTCTGCGCCTGCGTAGAGGGTAGAGCAGTATGATATGACTTTTGACCGAATTTGTTTTCGGTAGATTTATTTCTAGGTTAGCCTTGGATGTTTTTACCACTCTTGATGTTTCTTATTTTCTAAACATGGTTATAATCTAGACTTGGATGTTTTTGGATGCTATTATCTAGACTTGGTTATTATCTAGAAATTAACGGAGGCTTGCTCCGGGTCTATTTTTATAAATTATGATATGTTAAATGCATGGTTATTATCTCGAAATTCAATAGAGGATTGCTCCGGGTCTATTTTTATAAACTATGATATGTTAAATGCATGTTTATTATCTTGTAGACATATATTTCTATCCGGTATGGGAGGACGCAGAGGATCGTACCCCCGTGGTGGTAGAGTATCCCGTGGAGATAGAGGTTCCACCAGTGGACGTCGGAGTGGTGCTCCGTTAGTGGATGATGGTGTCGGTCTCTCGTCTTCTAGTACTCAAGTGTACCAGCCACTCAGATCTTAGTCTGCGTCGACGGTACGTAGCGGTACTCCTGGGACGGATAGTTCTAGGCCTGATACTATCCCGTCCAGCAGCATTCCTCCTGTGGACGGCACTATGGAGACGGAAGAGAAGGTGGAGGAGGCCACACCTACGCCGTCTCCATATGATCCGAGCGATCCCCCATGCGCCCCTCCGGATGAGACGAGGATGGAGATTTGGTCCGACGGGCCTACAAAGTAAGTTAATTAGTTAACATTTATATATACTTATATCTATATATTCATAAATTTAATTATCGTTTTGTAGATATCGTCCCCCGTCAGTTCAGAGGGCATTGGGGCTATTTCTGAGGTCCAACTACGGGGCCCTTGGATCAACTACTCGGATGCCTCGGACAAGAGGAAGGCATTTTGGTTTACCCACTTCAAGGTAACTAAAGTATATTGCTTTTAGTATAAATAATCTTTTATGCATATTATATAACTACCTAATTTAATTCTTATAGAAAATATATTTTTTATCCACCATATCGGACTGAGACGATCGAGAAACAATTCCCTGTCGTTGCCGTCAAGTTGATCCGGGATGCGATCGATGACCAGAAGGCTCGAGATTGCTCCGGAAAGACAATCCAAGGTTGGATCACATCCAAGTAGTGGACTGCCATGAAGGCTAGATTCGACGCTCATAGGTACAAGGAATGGTCGGAGAAGGCGAAGGCGGTTAGGACGAAAGCAAGGAAGTGGTGTGGTGACTCGATTCCCATGACGGAACATTTTCGTCGCCTGGTATGTGTTTTACTGTAATATATTATTTTAATAAAAGTAGGAATAAAATTTCAATGACAAATATATTATTATAACAGATAAAGAGGGGGTGAGAACCCCAATATGGTGACCGTCTTCCTGGCCACCCATCGGAAGGACAGAAAGTTCATCGATGATCGGGCCACGCAGATCTATGTAAGTATTACTTTACGTGTCACTAAATTTAGTATAACTTAAGAAATCTATAATATATATCCATAGATGTGAAACAAGAATAGTAGTAAATATTATGCTTATCGAGATACGCACTTTTCTAGGAGGAGTATTGTAGGCTAGAGCGTGAGATGTCTAGTGCATCTACGGATGGAGGGGTTGGTACTTCCTGCAGCCCCCTCCGACTCGGACATTGGACGAACTCTGTATGACCGCCGTTGGTGGTCTTCAGAGGGGTACGTACTACGTATGGGATCCTACGACGCCTTTATGGCGATGCAGTCGTCCAGGGCCCCCTCTGCCAGTGTGCATTCCCCACACCCCTCACAGAAGTCGGTCCGAGTGGAGGAACTCCGTCGCCAGCTTACTGAGCTCCGTGACGAGCTGTTGTGAAGGATTACGGAGCAGCCTCTCAGCTGCAGATGGATGATGAGGCCCTCACCACACGATTTGATACGTTCGAGCGCACCATTAGGGAGACGGGCGAGAGGACGGATCGTGCCGTTTAAGCGGTACATGAGAGGACGGATCTTGCCATTCACGCATTGCACGGGTCGCAGATGGCCATTGGCGAGCAGGTTTCGAGGTTGGCGGCTGTTATGGATTTCACCAACCCCAGACTGCTAGCCATTGAGAAGACACTTCCTGGTCGTGCTTCGGCATCCACACCGACTGCAGCGGTTCCACTGCCTCCTCTTCCGTCTACTAATGAGTCGTTACCGGTGATGCTGACCCCGGTGCAGTATAGGTTCATGATGTCCCAAATACCGTGACTGCCTACTCCTCCTCCTCCTCATCCTAACCATGTGTAACGCTCCAGTCCCAAAATACGTAGGAGTAGGAACGTAGACATGCCATCTGTATACATACGAAGTATATGGACCGTCGTACGTATACATAAGCTGTAAAATGTAGTAACCAAGCCACTAAATCTCATCTACAAAGATAAATAATGATATAAAAGCAACTTTGAATTTTTCATGTATACAATCGTTGGGCGGAGACAAATCCACTACCAACTAATTTAAATAAGGAAGAATTATACAAAGAAAGTGATTTGCTCGAGCGAGGAGATGACAATCCAAAAGCAACATCTCGAAGAAATAGAGATGATCATGGCCACGGCTAGAACACCTGTAAAAGACAAGAACACACACCTGGCGAGACAACAAGGTCCTCAGAGGGGCGTAACAAGACACAATAAACATGCCATATAAATACTGAATATAAAATATGCCACAATCAAAGAAAGTGACAAGACATAAATAAGGTAACCTAACCGTACTAAAGTGAACATGCAATTGAGAAACAATCCTTCGACGCATGAGCCCTGACTGTAAATGGGATCTGGTATAGTCCCCACTTGGGCACCAGTGACCTAAGCGCATGACGTTCAAAAATGACAGTGGCAAACCTGAGGGGCTAATCATACCCGTCCCTCCAGCGGAGCTTTCGGGTTACAAGGGAAGTGCAATCGAAGCCCATACATCAGGTATTGTCCTCCCCACCCAATGTACCTATCTAAGTCGCCTCCACGACCATGTTTTTCTACTAACTGCTAAGTCTCATAACATACCTCTATTAGCAGTTAGTCCTAACGCATGCACATGGGGGATCAGCCCACATGCAAGAACCTCTACATGCTACTCATCTCACACATCCTCGTGGTACAACTGTGTCAAGGGATATGCAATACACTACAGATGGTAGTCCCTTAACTCTAGGTCCACATGCAATCAAAGGATAATAACAAATAAGCTAATATCACTGAACATGTAGTAAATCTAGAACTGTAAGAACTGGAAATAAAAAACAGTGATATGTAAATAAATAAATACATACTGAATATAAACAGTTTAATGGCAAGGTATCTTGCCTGGTGTGTCGTCTGGTGTGGTGCGATAATCCGACAAGTCATGTTTGTCCAGTAGCCATGTTCGATGTGTAATGGTCCAAGAGTCACGAGGAAATATGAACGTGTCATTAGTCAATATTTGTGATGATAAAAGAAAAATGGAATACTTATACTATGATGATTGAAAAAGAAAATAGATTTCTATTAGCTAAATATATTTTTAGATAATAAATCTAAAAGAATTATTTTAACTGAAAACTGTTAAAAGTTGTTTTCTAGATGAAGACTACAATTTATTAGCAAAACATAGTTGTGAAGAAATATATATATATATATATTTTTAATTTATTTTAACTGATAAATACAAGGCCAAGGCACAAACTATATTTATTAGTTAAATATAGATAATATTTGAAAACTATTTACAATATTATTTTGGAATATTTATATCTATTAAAACTTATTTACAAACCTTATATGAATTTGTTTGAAATAGAAGAGTCAAAAAGAACATGTACCTTAATATATAAAGAGCTCATATAAAAATTCTTTTACTTATATATTAATTAAATAACAATAAAATTTTGAATATATCTAAGAGTATTAATAATCTTCTCAATTAATAATAATAATCAATGATAATAATAATAAATATAATAATAATAATAATAATAATAATAATAATAATTAATAATAATAACATATAATGTAATATAATAATAATAATAACAGCATTACTGTTCTTTAAGAAAGAAACTGTTCTTTAAGAGTGGAGAGAGAATAATGGGGAAAGTAGCTCGGGAGAGGAGAGGGGTTCTCACCGATCGGCTCGTCAGCTCGTCGTCGACGAAGCACGGGGGAGTTGGATGCGGCGGCGACGGTCATCCGTGGGGCTCTCGGTGGCACGGCGGCCGGTGGAGGCGGAGAGCGCCAGATCTGGAGCGGAATCGGCGGAGTTGGGCGCCTGCGTGGAGGCGACGGCCGTGAGGGCACGGCGGCCGGAGGAGGTGGCGAAGGGGGCGGCTGTGCGAGTCTGAGCCGGCGTGCATGCTCAACAGGGGGCGGCTGTGAGATGGTCGGCACCCGCACGACGAGGTCGGCACACGGTGCCGGGGTGGCGATGAGGCGCTGTGGGGCGAGGCTAGAGGCGGATAGGAGCGGCCTGGACGGGGAGGACGGGAGTAGTGAGCTCGGGAAGGGGAAGGGGTCTCCGGCTTGCGGGTACGCGAGCGGAGGAAGTTTGCTCGGGCGGAGCCGAGCGTGGCGCTGGGGATGGTGGCGAACATCAAAATTCGACGCTAGCCCGGGGAGTGAGCCGAGCGCGGATTCGAGCGGCGAGGAGGCGTCGGATCCGCGGTCAGGTTAGGATCCTCCCCTCTTCTTTTCTTGTGGTGTGGGGGTTTTTGGGGTCGCCGGCGATGGACGTCGGTGACGGTGGTTGTTGTTTGGTGCTTGGGTTCTGTGGTGGTGGAGATGATGGCTACGGGGTGACGGTGATGATGATGGTGCGGGGAGTTTGGCAAGGGGTTGGTGGAAGTGGGCGGTGGTTGCGTCGGGAAGGGATGGTGGTGTCAGCGGGTGGTCCTGCGTGCGGTGGCGCGGAGGAGTTCTTAGATCTGGAGAAGCGGAGGACGGCGGGTTTCTGTCTAAGTTAGGGTTAGGGCTAGGTTTTAGGATTTGATTGTGTCCGGTGTCGTGTCCTGCGCGACACGAATTCGGATGTCCGGGTGTGTCAGACACGGAATTGGAAGAATTGTAAATGTAATAGAAAAATATAGTGGAGGGGATGAGTCACAGACACGATGCACCTGTTGTGGAGATTAGCTTGGTAAAATTTATGGATGAGTACCTCTCCTTATATAGGAGGTGGGAATTCTCAGTTGGATAGGGATTGAAAGGATTTAAATTCCCCCGTAGATAATATCATATTAAATTAAAATTCGAATTAAACTTTAATCGTTCAAATCCGAATCAAACTTAGATAAAATCTTCCTTTAATTTAAATTCACATGAAATCTTTTCTAATTTAAATTATCAAAATAATTCAAATATTAAATAAAACAAAATCTAAAATATCTTTTTATAAATATTAAAATATAATATTAATTAATTTCGAAAATCAAGATAATTAAATCATAAAATAGCTTTTATAAATAACAAAAATATATTGATAACAAATTTTCAACTTCGCAAAATATTTGGAATACGTTTCTTATAAACCAAAATCTTCAATAACTACTTATTTTTAAATGACGAATAAAAATAACTCTTTTATAAAAATTATTTATCACATTTATTTGAACATGTACTTTCCTATAAAAATAAAAATTTATAAAAATATTTTTCTAAATATGTACCTCGACACATATTCGTACTCGTCGAACAAATACGAAATGCAAATCTCGCACGCTACGCAATACAACAATACGAACTCATATGTGACGTGCAGGTACGAAGTACAAAACAAATACAAAAATATTTTAATAAAAAAATCGTAGTAGAAATTTAGGGGGGGTTTACATCCTACCCAACTTAAAAAAAATTTGTCCTCGAAATTTAGAAAAAAAATTAGGGTAGGTAGGGCGAAGGGGATGAAAGGAGTTTATGGATGAGGAATCACGATTTAATTCATTAGACGACGAGAAGAAACGACATTCAACGAAAAGTAACAATTTGATAACTTAAAAGAATAAATCGATGGTGTAGTTTTGTATTGATCATGCACATGACATCCTTCTGTGTCTAATTCGGTCATACTGCTATCAATCCTAGAATCACCAAGATCTCAAAGATTTTTAATAACTTCCTCTATCTCATTCTAAGACTATTAATTCAATATTCGGGTTGCGTTAACTATCATTATGATCTTCGAGTAATCACTATGGTTTTTATTAGTAATAAATCTTCAAAAGCTTCGATTTCTTCTCAATATTCATATTCCATAAAACTTCAATTTTTCTTAAGACACTTTCTTTTTCTTCTTTATTTCATTTGATGTTTCTCCTTAAATTAACTCACAAAATTTATATTCCTAAAAAAATATTCTCAATTCCTGTATCTTACAATTTCAATACGTACCAAAGTTTTGAATTCAAGGATTCTAGATTCTTCTTCTTCCATCATATCTATAAATAGTTTTGTTCAACTAAAATTTGTCCTCATAATCTCTTTAAAATTTAAATTTAATAAATTAGTCGGAGCAATCAAACTCTATCTTAGTCATGAATCTTCATATTCGTAATCATCATAAAATTTTCCTTAGGATAACAAGAATTTCCACCTTTTAATATTGGATAGCTTCGAGATCTACTACATCAACATCCTACTTATCACCTCATAAAAATTTCTCAATAATGGGTTTACCCTGAAGAACCGATTCGTCTCCTTTGAAAAATGATAGCACCTCTCTCAATTTTGCCACAAAATCCCACTTATGCATATTTAATCACATTAATTAATTATATCACTAATCTCCTCGATGAGCTTTCTAATCTAACCTCTACTAACCGAGGGATGTCATGGTCAAAGTTCATCTTTACATAAGATATTCATAAATGGAACAAGGTTGCATAAACTAGGAGGAATCGTAGTGAAATACGGGTGAAGCAATTTAATCGGAAGGGAGGAAGTAGGGTTGTTAATGTTGCATGGAGAGTAAAAGGTGGCATGGGTCTAAGTAAATGAGATAAGGCATGAAATAAAAGGACAAGGGTTAAGCAATCTAGTTAACACACCAAGTTATGCATAATAAGGAATTAAGTAGGTCACAATCAGTATCGGGTCGAAAGACTTGAGTCAATATTTGATCTCCAACCGAAGTCATAAAGGACCATAATATTATGGTAGGGTTTATAGCAAGCCATTTTGACTCGAAAGTCGCATCATAAAAATAGAATACAAGGGGACGTGTTTTAGTGGGACATGATATACCTACATGAAGGTGAGCTCGTCTAGGTCTTGCATGTAAAATTTATTGGAAGGAAAAGTCTAGTGTGGTGCTCTAATATCAAAGTCACGATAGGGAACGCCAAATAATCAAAATAGAAAGTGGGTTTTCATAAGGTACTAATTAATGCACAAAAAAAAATAAAAAAAAAGGTTAAAGCACGAAATAAAGATGATTTAGGAAATCTCGTAGATCAAGTTAAGATAAGTTAGAGACACAGTTTCCAAGGAGAAAATAGTCTCATAGGTAAGGGTATGGTCAAGAGAATGATTTTAATCATTTCTAAGTTTCAAACAATTAGATGTCACGAATAAAGATCTAGATTTGAGGAAAGGTCGAGTGGGTCAAAGATATGTTCATCGATTTGGTTGATGACTAATTGTACTTGTGTATATGCAATATCATAATCATAGGTAGTATGGCAATCTAATGTGGAATACTTTTATCTCACTAGGGTGACCTTACTTGCTTCTTGGTTCTCTACCAATATATGATCTAATCTAAAATTTCAAGTTCCTCGAAAGTTTCTCAATAAAATTTCTAAGATACTCCGCCAAAATTTTCAATTATCTTAGACTGTCAACTTGAATCAAAAATTTCTTAAATCTCTAGTCAATCTCGAAACAACCCTTGTATGTTGCAAATCGAACATACCCCCCTTTTTACCAAAATTTAAATATCAATAATCAAGGCCTTAACTCAAAATCTAAACAACTTTATAAATCATAGATCATATGACACAATTTAAAATTTGAAATTTTTTTTCCTTCAAAGTCGATTTCATATCTTCCAAAATATCTTAAACAAATTTTTTTTACCATCATCTCTTCAAACTCAAAATTAAATAAACTTATAAATCGTACGACTCAATTTAAAACCTCAAGTTCTCTAATAAACCATAAATCATAAACCCTCCATATCCTCTAGTTGTTTACGAAATCATAACTTATAATTTAAAAATCTTTAATAAACTTTGAGATAAACTTTAACATATTACAATCCAAACTTGAACTTAACCGTAAATCATGTGTCACAATTTAAAGATGTTTCTCAGATTGGTTTCATATCCTAATAAATCATAAACTATTTCACAATTTCCAAAAATCATAAATCATAAATTTGTTTTCTCGATCTAGCTGTCCTCTTGTGTATACAACCTTGTAATACCAAAATAAAATTTCAACTATCCTTTTGAAGGCGGTAATATGCTACTACCCAACTTGGAATTAACTAATCCTTAAAATCATACTTTTAGGAAAATAAATGCCTCTATAACTCAAATAAAATCTCCATGCATATTAATTGTCAATGTAACCTTCTAGCCATGTGTTTGACCTATGAGCATATACTAGTGTAGCCATCTTACTAAGCACGAAACTAAGAATTTACAGTAGAAGGAGTCAAGCAAGATGCAAGTCAAGAAGGTCGAACGAGAGTTCGGAATTTAAAGTCAAGAAAGGATGTCAAGTAGGTGGATGAGATTCTAAACTCTAATCCTATATTGCAGGCCCGTTCGGTACAGTCATATAACCGAAACGGCAAACTAGACCTGTATGGACCACCACAAAAATATGTAATGCTCCAGTCCTAAAATACGTAGGACTAGGAACGTATACATGCCAGCTGTATACATACGAAGTATATGGACCGTCGTATGTATACATAAGCTGTAAAATGCAGTAACCAAGGTACTAAATCTCATCCACAAAGATAAATAATGATATAAAAGTAACTTTGAATTTGTCATGTATACAATCGTTGGAAGGAGACAAATCACTACCAACTAATTTAAATAAGAAAGAATTATACAAAGGAAGTGATTTGGTCGAGCGAGGAGATGACGATCCAAAAGCAACATCTCGAAGAAATAGAGATAATCATGGCCATGGCTAGAACACCTGCGAAAGACAAAAACACACACCTGGCGAGATAACCAGGTCCTCAGAGGGACGTAACAAGATACAATAAACATGCCATATAAATACTGAATATAAAATATGCCACAATCAAAGAAAGTGACAAGACATAAATAAGGTAACCTAACCGTACTAAAGTGAACATGCAATTGAGAAACAATCCTTCGACGCATGAGCCCTGACTGTAAATGGGATATGGTATAGTCCCCACTTGGGCACCAGTGACCTAAGCGCATGACGTTCAAAAACGACAGCGGCAAACCTGAGGGGCTAATCATATCCGTATCTCTAGCGGAGCTTCCGGGTTACAAAAAAAGTGCAATCGAAGCCCATACGTCAGGTATTGTCCTCCCCATCCAATGTACCTATCTAAGTCGCCTCCACGACCATGTTTCTCTACTAACTGCTAAGTCTCATAACATACCTCTATTAGCTGTTAGTCATGACGCATGCACATGGGGGATCAGCCCACACGCAAGAACCTCTACATGCTACTCATCTCACACATCCTCGTGGTACAACTGTGTTAAGGGATATGCAATACACTACAGACGGTAGTCCCTTAACTCTAGGTCCACATGCAATCAAAGGATAATAACAAATAAGCTAATATCACTGAACATGTAGTAAATCTAGAACTGTAAGAACTGGAAATAAAAGAACAATGATATATAAATAAATAAATGCAGACTGAATATAAACAGTTTAATGGCAAGGTATCTTGCCTGGTGTGTCGTCTGGTGTGGTGCGATAATCCGACAAGTCATGTTTGTCCAGTAGCCTTATTCGATGTGTAATGGTCCAAGAGTCACGAGGAAATATGAACGTGTCATTAGTCAATATTTGTGATGATAAAGGAAAAATGGCGTAGGAAAATACTTATACTATGATGATTGAAAAAGAAAATAGATTTCTATTAGCTAAATATATTTTTAGATAATAAATCTAAAAGAATTATTTTAACTGAAAACTGTTAAAAGATGTTTTCTAGATGAAGACTACAATTTATTAGCAAAATATAGTTGTGAAGAAATATATATATATTTTTAATTTATTTTAACTGATAAATATAAGGCCAAGGCACAAACTATATTTATTAGTTAAATATAGATAATATTTGAAAACTATTTACAATATTATTTTGGAAGATTTATATCTATTAAAACTTATTTACAAACCATATATGAATTTGTTTAAAATAGAAGAGTCAAAAAGAACATGTACCTTAATATATAAAGAGCTCATATAAAAATTCTTTTACTTATATATTAATTAAATAACAATAAAATTTTGAATATATCTAAGAGTATTAATAATCTTCTCAATTAATAATAATAATCAATGATAATAATAAATAATAATAATAATAATAATAATAATAATAATTAATAATAATAATAACATATAATGTAATATAATAATAATAATGACAGCATTACTGTTCTTCAAGAAAGAAACTGTTATTTAAGAGTGGAGAGAGAATAATGGGGAAAGTAGCTCGGGAGAGGAGAGGGGTTCTCACCGGTCGGCTCGTCGGCTCGTCGTCGGCGAAGCGCGGCAGAGTCGGATGCGACGGCGGCGGTCGTCTGTGGGGCTCTCGGTGGCACGGCGGCCGGTGGAGGCGGAGAGCGCCAGATCTTGAGCAAAATCGACAGAGTCGGGCGCCTGCGCGGAGGCGACGGCCGTGAGGGCACGGCGGCCTGGGGAGGTGGCGAAGGGGGGCGGCTGCGCGGGTCGGAGCCGGCACGCATGCTCAACAGGGGGCGGCCGTGAGATGGTCGGCACCCACACGTCGAGGTCGGCGCACGGTGCCGGGGCAGCGCTGAGGCGCTGTGGGGCGAGGCTAGAGGCGGATAGGAGCAGCCTGGACGAGGAGGACGGGAGCAGTGAGCTCGGGAAGGGGAAGGGGTCTCCGACTTGCGGGTACGCGAGCGGAGGAAGTTCGCTCGGGCGGAGCCGAGCGTGGCGCTGGGGATGGTGGCGGACATCAAAATTCAACGCTAGCCCGGGGAGTGAGCCGAGCGCGGATTCGAGCGGCGATGA
This sequence comes from Iris pallida, assembly GCA_029216955.1. Taxonomy (NCBI): domain Eukaryota; kingdom Viridiplantae; phylum Streptophyta; class Magnoliopsida; order Asparagales; family Iridaceae; genus Iris; species Iris pallida. The sequence goes on along the minus strand of JANAVB010041220.1, from coordinate 3,866,436 downwards.
GGCGTCGGATCGGCGGTCAGGTTAGGATCCTCCCCTCTTTTTTTTTGTGGTGTGGGGGTTTTTGGGGTCGCCGGCGATGGACGCCGGTGAGGTTGGTGGTTGTTTGGTGCATGGGTTCTGTGGTGGTGGAGATGATGGCGACGGGGGTGACGGTGATGATGATGGTGCGGGGAGTTTGGCAAGGGGTTGGTGGAAGTGCGACGGTGGTTGCGTCAGGAAGGGATGGTGGTGTCAGCGGGTGGTCCTGCACGCGGTGGCACGGAGGAGGTCTTAGATCTGGAGAAGCGGAGGACGGCCGATTTCTGTCTAAGTTAGGATTAGGGCTAGGTTTTAGGATTTGATTGTGTCGGGTGTCGTGTCCTGCGTGACACGAATTCGGATGTCCGGGTGTGTCGGACACGGAATTAGGAGAATTGTAAATATAATGGAAAAATATAGTGGAGGGGATGAGGCACATACACGATGCACCTGTTGTGGAGATTGGCTTGGTAGAATTTATGGATGAGTACCTCTCCTTATATAGGAGGTGGGAATTCCCAGTTGGATAGGGATTGGGAGGATTTAAATTCTCCCGTAGATAATATCATATTAAATTAAAATTCGATTTAAACTTTAATCGTTCAAATCCGAATCAAACTTAGATAAAATCTTCCTTTAATTTAAATTCACATGAAATCTTTTCTAATTTTAATTATCAAAATAATTCAAATATTAAATAAAACAAAATCTTAAATATCTTTTTTATGAATATTAAAATATAATATTAATTAATTTCAAAAATCAAGATAATTAAATCATAAAATAGCTTTTATAAATAACAAAAATATATTGATAACAAATTTTCAACTTCGCAAAATATTTGGAATACGTTTCATATAAACCAAAATCTTCAATAACTACTTATTTTTAAATGACGAATAAAAATAACTCTTTTATAAAAATTATTTATCACATTTATTTGAACATGTACTTTCCTATAAAAATAAAAATTTATAAAAATATTTTTCTATATATGTACCTCGACACATATTCGCACTCGTCGAGCAAATACGAAATGCAAATCTCGCACGCTACGCAATACAACAATGCGAACTCGTATGTGACGTGCAGGTACGAAGTACAAAATAAATACAAAAATATTTTAATAAAAAAATCATAGTAGAAATTTAGGGGGGGTTTATACCAGACGTAGTAGTCCTTTAGTGGACTTATTCATTTGTTGTGTTGGTGACCCATTGTTGGGTCATTATGTATTTATTTTATACACTTACAATTTGTGTTATGTTATGTTGAATATTATCGAACACACTTTTTATAGCCGTTTGATAGTTGATTTGTATCCACCCGGCTATTGCATGTCTTTCTGATCGTTAAATTCTATTTATTTGATTATTGGTAGTTCTTTTTTTATTTGTCTCTATATTGGTTTATCGGTGTTGAGTGTTCCACCGAAGGGGTCGACGAACCCAGGAAAGTCTACGGAGGGTTGCTCCGGGTCTATTATATGCAAACTGTCACTCTAAATGCAGGTACAATGCTATCATGCCCCAATACCGAAATACTGAGACGGACTAGGCCAGCTACACCGTATGAGGTATATAAACGTCATATGGCGATCGTGGCTGTCAAGAGACTAGGGGGTGCATGCTACAATCAGGTCTCCTATGGTCCCACAAAGCATCTATGTCTCAATCAATCAAAACAAGAAGCAGTAAATAATGATCATATAAGACAAAGCAGTAAGGCGTCCTCGACGCTTCATCAAAATGATTCATGAGCCTAGCTATACAAAATGATGAGCTAGTTCCGAGAGTCAATAGTACATAACTATAGTCAGCTGCAGTCTGATTTAATTATAATTATGTAAAAGGAAACTAGTGTCCAGAACTGCCGGCTAAACAGGTGCCGGTGGCTAAACGCCAAGTACAAAATAGAAGATATCAGAGCAGTGAAGAAGAAACCCACTCATGGTCCCTGGCGCCCATCCTCCTGCTGTGCACCATTGTTCGGATAGAAAGCTGGATCCTCTGGAGCTGCTACGAGATCTGGCCAAACAAAACCAGCGGGGTCAGGCCCCGAATAGCAAGTACCACAAGGAAGCACAAAAGAGTGAGATAAACCCAATGAGTAAAATAAGACCTGATTCACGAGTTATAGGCTTATACCATATCATCAAGACAATACGACACCCTTACAACAAAATAAGGACAAACGGTGCCAATATCGTACCGAGATAAGATACATCCTATAACTATGGGCAGGTAAAAGGCCTTCTGATCTCGACTTCGGTCCACAGCCTATCGCATCACAATAGCCCAATCCAACACCAAACAAGGACATGGGTTGGACCACGCACCACGATAGTCCATGTTTCTCAGTTGCTAACAAAAGATAACATATCACAAACAAGTCGGCTTACAAGCGGCCAATCAATTCTACGGCTTTCTACGATTTGCCTGGATTATCCCAGTAATGCAATATAGGAATCCTCAGATCGTGTCAACCCAGCAGGGCTAGCCAATGCCATATAATATACATATACATATAGCACTTTAATTATGCACCGGTCCCCCGTAAGGCTACCGTGCTAAAACATATAACACATAGCACGCAGGAGTCGGATATAGTCATCCACTATAGGCAGATGAAACTGTATCCGTAGCGGCTAACCCGACACGTTAGGACTGGACCTTGGGTGGCTAGTATGGCACGATCTCGGGATTCTGTTCCCTCCCAATGCTTCTACCGATTTAAGTGGCTTAGATTAACCCTATCTTGATATTGGAATTACATGTCGTGGTCACATGGTCATCCTCCTGTATGTCGTACCATAGTACGTGTACCCTAAGTATGAATCCACATCGGCTCAAGGAGTCCCAAATCTAGATCCATGCTTAGTGTAATGCTTCAAACAACAATCATTATACAACGATATTATTGCTGACCAATTATCCTGACTGTGCTGGAAAGTACACATGTATTGACATATAACACGAATGATCACTTAGCACGTAGAGTCACACCTCAGTGCACTCATTAAATAGCACCGCAGTGCATACTTAATATTGTATCTCAATACACACTTAGAAAAGGTACCAGCACATACAAAGGTAATCTGGTCAGGAACATGGTCAAGTCAGGAAGTCACACGGACCTCTCGTGACATAAAAGTCACACATGAAATCTGGTTAAAGTGAAACATGAAGATTCTTGGAGCCAACACAAGGATCTACCACTTCCATGTTGGAAGTTGGGAGAAATTCTAGCCATAATGCAATCAATAGGACACAAAATATACAAAACTACCAAAGTAGGCCCTATACGGCCAAGGGTGGATGGGCTCATGCGGCTCAAAACGAACGGGTCCATGCGGCTGAAGGTTAAAGGTTCATGCAGCAGAAAGGATGCGCGCTCATGCGGCTGGGAATGGACGGGCGCATATGCGGCTGCGGAAGACCAACGTCATGCGGCCAAGCGATGCGTGCATATGCGGCTGCGAGGGAGCAACCCCATGCGGCTGAGGAAAATAACTTCATGCGGCCAGGAAGGGGAACATGGGTTATGCGGCTCAGAACGAACGGGTCATATGCGGCTGAGAGCATGTGGGTCTATGCGGCTAGGAATGCGGGTGTTCATGCGGCAAAGGGTTCAAGGACAGCTTATGCGGCTAAAAACTGCTTATGCCTATGCGGTACGATCTCATGCGGCTAGAAATGCTTATTCATATGCGACAATGAGAAGCTAAGTGCCAAGCGGCTCAAGATAAAGTTTTATGTGGCCAAAAAACTGCCAAGCGCCATGTGGCTAAGACTGCTTATGCGGCTGAAACTGCCAAGTGCCATGCGGCTAAGACTGCTTATGCGGCTGAAACTGCCAAGTGCCATGCGGCTCAGACTGTTTATGCGGCTGAAACTACTTATGCGACCAGACTGCTTATGCGGTCAGACTGCTATAAGCCACGCGGCCAGGGGAAAACTTGTCGCATGAAGGTTCATGCGGTCAAGCACTGTTCTTCTTCTCCACTTTTCGAGAAGAAAAACTATGGAAAGCCATGGCTTCAAAGCTTCATAACTCCTGCATCCAAGGTCAGAATCCAGACTTTCATAGGTCAAAATGGGGCAGAAAGAAATTTTTTACAACATGGAACCATCAAAACTTGAGAATAACAAGGTTAGGTAGATCAAAACCAAGAAAAATAAAAATGACATAAACTTAGATCTACATGAATTGAGCCATGGAAATCAAAAATGCTAAGTACTAAACTTGTAAAGGATGACGAGAAGAACAATATAGACAAATCATATCAAAAAAAATCAAGAAATAAAAAATACAAGAATGTCTCCATTTGGTGCAAGATGTACTTGCTTATTGGTTGGGAGAAAAAGAAATGAAAAGAGTGAATGAGGAGAGAGAGTGAGGAAGAGAATATATATAGGGGTTGGGTTGACTCAAAGAAAACCCTAATCTCAAGCATGCTCTTAACCATGTGACTAATGACATGTTAATTGCTACATGATACAACTAATTAAATTAATTAAATAAATAAAATCCTAACCACAACACGGTTCAGAAATTCTATCATCGAAATAGTGAACCACGCCTACAACCAAACAAGGACAAGGGGTGGTACACTAATCCGTGACGAGATACTGTTCCATGCCATGGCCAGTTACAAACATATGATATATACAATCAAGATATAGGTGCCAGATACCATATACAGAAAAATCAAAAATTTATGTATTCCGGGAATGGGGAGTGACATCTCTACCCTCATTAGAAGAATTCTGTCCTCGGAATTTTGATAAGGCTAGTCGAACGCGCTCTCAGATCACGAAATACATTAATGACATATAGCAAGCACAATTATCAAACAACACATGGCACATGAACAGTTTAAGAAAGCAAGAACAATTAAGTAAAAGCACAAACAATAATCATACCCTAGAAGGAAATGATCGGAGACATACAAATAAAATATGCCTCTCAAGTCAGGTAGGAATTCGTCCTCGAGGTCCTACACTGACTCCCAAAATAGACAAGGGTCAACGCTTGAGATAAGCCGGTACCAATGACTAAATCAAGAACGAGACTCTGCCCAGGACTTACTCTCGTAATCAAGACACATGATGAATATCACATATCACATCATATGAGAGCAGATGAGTGAGACGAGAAAGTCGCATTCACTCTTCGAATATAAAACTCAAGGAATTATAATAAATAATACTCAAAACTTACCCAAAATCTGACCGCCTTCAGCCAACCTCTGCTCTAATACTCCAAATTCTTTTTGCCTCTGTCCCTGCCTTCCCTGGCCCTGCTGTCCAACCTGATGTTGCGCTTGTCGGTACATCTGAGCTTGCGTCAGTAATAGGCGCTGGACTAGTGGCCTCACTGCTAGTGCTGGCCCTTGATACGTTGCTACTTCTGGAGCTGGCAATGTCGGAAACCGTTGAGCTGGCCCTCCTGGCCTCTGTACCTATGGGCGTGTAGCTATACGATGGTCTGAACCTCCAACCTCAAGCACTGCCCATTCGCTAACCGACACACTTCCCGAGTGTGCCCTCCCTTACCACAATAAGTGCAACCCAGTGGTGCCTCCTGACGCTACTGGTGTCTCGGTTGCTGCTGTCAAACTGGTGCAGTCATAATTGTCGTGACTGGTGCTGCATCACGAATACGGACGCCAGGCGCTGGTGCTGACGTCCGAGGTACTGCTCCTCCTCCAGCACTCTGCGTATGAGACCTCTTCTGGCCTCCAGTCCTTGCTGATAATCGTTGAATTGTAAGCTCGTGCCTCCGAGCCGCCGTCAATACTGCATCGAATGTCTGGTAGTCGTGCCCCTCGACCAGCTGCAAAATCTCTAGGTGAAGTCCTTGCTGGAACCTCATTGCTCTCTGGCTCTGTAGCCACCATCATCCGAGCAAACCTACTTAACCTGCAGAACTCTGTTGCATAACCATCCATCGTCTTACCAGCCTGCTTGAGACTGATAAACCTCTGCTGTAGCTCATACCGCGCTACCACGCCAAAGTACTTGGCCTTGAATCTGGTACTGAAGCTATCCCAGGGAACGTGATGCCTCATTCCAACCTCTTTCGATGCCCACCAATCGTGGGCAAGATCCTGAAGTAAAAGTCTGACCTGGTCAACCTTCTCTTCTGCTGGAACCTTTGCTGCGGCCAATATGGCCTCTGTATCCTGAAGCCAAGCATCCGCCGTGATGGCATCCTCCGTACCGTCAAAATATCTCGGGTTAAGTCGACAAAACCTTCCGGACGCTCCTGAATCATTCCTGACACTTCTTTCAAGGGCTAATTGCAACCCCTGATTCAGTAGCACATTCTGTTCCTGATGTCGGGTTTGTTGTTGCTGTTGGGCTGCCATCTGACATTGCTGGGTCTCCAATAACCTTCTAATAATCTGCAATAGTGCCGGCACGTCTAGTGCTACTGGTACTACCGACATCACTGGAGGTACGGGATCCTCTGGCCTCTGTGGCTTAACTGGCTCATGCTCGGTAACATTCTCGATGTAAATCTGTCCAGGTAGAGGGGCTACCCCTTGCTGATCTCCAACTAGTCCCTGCTCTACTGGATTCTCTTCCATGTCGGCTCCTCCAATAGCCGAGAACGATGTGTCCCTAAAGGAAAGGATACAAGGTATCAAAAGACAGGACAGGAAGGAATCGAGGATGATAATCAAGTTAGCAATCAAGGTGAGAGAAGGAGAAGACGAATCAGGAGATCAAGAGGGATATATTTTGATTGAGACTCCTAAAATCGCAACACCCCACAAGTCTGAAAACAGACCTGCATGGGCCACCACTAAAACCTTGTCACGCCCCAGTACTGGAATACTGAGACGGACTAGGCCAGCTACATCGTATGAGGTATATAAACGTCATATGACGATCGTGGCTGTCAAGAGACTAGGGGGTGCATGCTACAATCAGGTCTCCTATGGTCCCACAAAGCATCTATGTCTCAATCAATCAAAATAAGAAGCAGTAAATAATGATCATATAAGACAAAGCAGTAAGGCGTCCGCGACGCTTCCTCAAAATGATTCATGAGCCTAGCTATACAAAATGATGAGCTAGTTCCGAGAGTCAATAGTACATAACTATAGTCAGCTGCAGTCTGATTTAATTACAATTATGTAAAAGGAAACTAGTGTCCAGAACTGCCGGCTAAACAGGTACCGGTGGCTAAACGCCAAGTACAAAATAGAAGATATCAGAGCAGTGAAGAAGAAACCCACTCATGGTCCCTGGCGTCCATCCTTTTGGTGTGCACCATTGTTCGGGTAGAAAGCTGGATCCTCTAGAGCTGCTACGAGATCTGGCCAAACAAAACCAGCGGGGTCAGGCCCCGAATAGCAAGTACCATAAGGGAGCACAAAAGAGTGAGATAAATCCAATGAGTAAAATAAGGCCTGATTCACGAGTTATAGGCTTATACCATATCATCGAGATAATACGACACCCTTACAACCAAACAAAGACAAACGGTGCCAATATCGTACCGAGATAAGATATATCCTATAACCATGGGCAGATAAAAGGGCTTCTGAGCGCGACTTCGGTCCACAGCCTATCGCAGCACAATAGCCCAACCCAACAACCAAACAAGGACATAGGTTGGACCACGCACCACGATAGTCCATGTTCCTCAGTTGCTAACAAAAGATAACATATCACAAACAAGTCGGCTTACAAGCGGCCAATCAATTCTACGACTTTCTACGATTTGCCTGGATTAACCCAGTAATGCAATATAGGAATCCTCAGATCGTGTCAACCCAGCAGGGCTAGCCAATGCCATATAATATACATATACATATAGCACTTTAATTATGCACCGGTCTCCCGTAAGGCCACCATGCTAAAACATATAACACATAGCACGCAGGAGTCGGATATAGTCATCCACTATAGGCGGATGAAACTGTATCCGTGGCGGCCAACCCGACACGTCAGGACTGGACCTGGGGTGGCTAGTATGGAACGATCTCAGGATTCTGTTCCCTCCCAATGCTTCTACCGATTTAAGTGGCTTAGATTAACCATATCTTGATATTGAAATTATATGTTGTGGTCACATGGTCATCCTTCTGTATATCGTACCATAGTACGTGTACCCTAAGTATGAATCCACATCGGCTCATGGAGTCCCAAATCTAGATCCATGCTTAGTGTAATGCTTCAAACAACAATCATTATACCACGATATTATTGCTGACCAATTACCCTGACTGTGCTGGAAAGTACACATGTATTGACATATAACACGAATGATCACTTAGCACGTAGAGTCACACCTCAGTGCACTCATTAAATAGCACCGCAGTGCATACTTAATATTGTATCTCAATACACACTTAGAAAAGGTACCAGCACATACAAAGGTAATCTGGTCAGGAACATGGTTAAGTCAGGAAGTCACACGGACCTCTCGTGACATAAAAGTCACACATGAAATCTGGTTAAAGTAAAACATGAAGATTCTTGGAGCCAACACAAGGATCTACCACTTCCATGTTGGAAGTTGGGAGAAATTCTAGCCATAATGCAATCAATAGGACACAAAATATACAAAACAGCCAAAGTAGGCCCTATGCGGCCAAGGGTGGATGGGCTCATGCGGCTCAGAACGAACGGGCGAATGCGGCTGAAGGTTAAAGGTTCATGCGGCAGAAAGGATGCGCGCTCATGCGGCTGGGAATGGACGGGCGCATATGCGGCTGCGGGAGACCAACGCCATGCGGCCAAGCGATGCGCGCATGCGGCTGCGAGGGAGGAACCCCATGCAGCTGAGAAAAATAACTTCATGCGGCCAGGAGGGAGAACAGGGGTTATGCGGCTCAGAACGAACGGGTCATATGCGACTGAGAGCATGTGGGTCTATGAGGCTAGGAATGCGGGTGTTCATGCGACAAAGGGTTCAAGGACAACTTATGCGGCTGAAAACTGCTTATGCGTTATGCGACACGATCTCATGCGGCTAGAAATGCTTATGCATATACGGCAATGAGAAGCTAAGTGCCAGGCGGCTCAAGATAAAGTTTTATGCGGCCGTAAAACTGCCAAGCGCCATGCGGCTAAGACTGCTTATGCGGTTGAAACTGCCAAGTGCCATGCGGCTAAGACTACTTATGCGGCTAAGACTACTTATGCGGCTAAAACTGCCAAGTGCCATGCGGCTCAGACTGCTTATGCGGTTGAAACTGCTTATGAGGCCAGACTGTTTATGCGGCCAGACTGCTACAAGCCATGCGGCCAGGGGGAAACTTACCGCATGAAGGTTCATGCGGTCAAGCACTGTTCTTCTTCTCCACTTTTCGAGAAGAAAAACTATGGAAAGCCATGGCTTAAAAGCTTCATAACTTCTGCATCTAAGGTCAGAATCCAGACTTCCATAGGTCAAATTGGGGCAGAAAGAAATTCTCTACAACATAGAACCATCAAAACTTGAGAATAACAAGGTTAGGTAGATCAAAACCAAGAAAAACAAAAATAACATAAACTTAGATCTACATGAATTGAGCCATGGAAATCAAAAATGCTAAGTACTAAACTTGTAGAGGATGACGAGAAGAACAATTTAGACAAATCATATCAAAGAAAAATCAAGAAATAAAAAATGCAAGAATCTCTCCATTTGGTGCAAGATGTACTTGCCTATTGGTTGGGAGGAAAAGAAATGAAAAGAGTGAATGAGGAGAGAGAGTGAGGAAGAGAATATATATAGGGGTTCGGTTGACTCAAAGAAAACCCTAATCTCAAACATGCTCTTAACCATGTGACTAATGACATATTAATTGCTACATGATACAACTAATTAAATTAATTAAATAAATAAAATTCTAACCATAACATGGTTCAGAAATCCTATCATCGAAATAGTGAATCACACCTACAACCAAACAAGGACAAGGGGTGGCACACTAATCCGCGATGAGATACTGTTCCATGCCATGGCCAGTTACAAACATATGATACATACAATCAAGATACAGGTGCCAGATACCATATACAGAAAAATAAAAAATTTACGTATTCCGGGAATGGGGAGTGACAAATGCTTTATAATGTAACTATCATTTATATAAAAAGCATACATCATTCTGTTTATTTTTTTGTATTTAGCGACGTTTAGCGATGCTCAGCGACGCTTTGCGATGCAAGATAACGTCGCTAACATGTATCAGAACGTCGCTAAACTGAGAATCAGCATGTCGCTGAACGTCGCAGAACGTCGCCAACATGCTGACGTGGCCAACATTACAGGTCAGCAACTTTAGCCAGTCCACGTTGCTATCTTCGTTGCTAAGTTCGTATCAGCACGTCGCTATGCAGGTATCGTAACGTCGCTCGTTGTCGCCAAACGTCGCTAAAATGGTGAAATGGAAAAATGTAATTGCCAGATATCGAGTCGCTAAACGTCGCTAAATTTTGCAAACAACGTCGCTAATTGTTGAAAGTCAGCGACTATTAGCAACGAATTATTTCGTCGCAGATTAGCAACGTTATGTCGGTAAACATCGCTACTTGTGAAAAAACCTAGCGACGTTCTGCGTCGCAGAAATACGTCGCTATAGCGACGAAAGGCGACGTTCTTCCTGTTAGCAACCATGTTTTACGCGACATCATCCAAACGTCGCTAAGTTCGTCGCAATTTTACTTTAACGACGTTTTTTTTATGTTTAGCGACGTCTTCTGACGTCGCTAATGTGACATATTTTGGTAGTGGTTCCAAAGTTCTCCGTCGAACTTGCTGGTTCCTGCAAGCTGTTCGTATGGAGTGAATCAAGCTTTGAGCAACGGTGATAATTCACCCCAGCAGGCTGTTCTTCCATCTATCGCCTGTCATCCACTTCGCTGCTGCTGCTTGCAACTCGATTTGTACTTTCTTTTTAGAAGTACAATAACCGTTTGTTGCTGTTACGAAATCTTCTTAGATTTTCGTAATCTAGAATCTTCCAAGGATCTCTGTCAAGCACTTTCTTTGGAGTGTTGCTAGAAACATTATTATTACAATCATTTTATTTTATCAGTTTTTTATCAAAAATTGCATCCCGGGACTAACAATTTCTGCTGCTGCTGCTTCTTTTTAAACAGTCCAAGGGTGTTAGGTAACAATTAAAAAAAAAATCGAAAACTACTTCAATTTTGAAGTAACTTTTAACAACAGCTTTCTACTTGTTGCCAAAAACTGTTTATATTGTCAGTTTTTGAAAAACAACAACAATTTCAAATCAAATATCAGTGAAATCCGAAACTTAAGAAACTTTAACCCCTCTGAAATTAAAATAACTAAGTAAATAAATACGGAATCCCACAAGAAAAAGAAGAAAAAAAAAGGAAAAGAACAAATATTCCAGTTTATATTTCATAAATTAAATTAGATTTTGCAAACCCCCAAACTTCTGGCCGGCAAAGTGTGGTCGGTCGAGGATGCAGTCTAATGTTGTCGTTAGGATACTGCAATCTTCCAGAATACACGAGATGTTGCTCTCTGACCAAAATTTATGTTTATTCCTGAAGCAGACTGGCCAGCGTGTGGCCAAATACTGAATAGTAAATAATAAATAATAGATGCCCACCACCACAAGTATAGGGTTATTGGACAAGGAAAAAGAGGATACACACGAAGAGAACAGGTTGGTGGGCAACCCTATTTGAGTGTTCCACACACGCACAAGCAACCCTTAATCCTCGAACCTACCAATGATCTGAAAAATAAATGCTCACTATTGACCAACCAAAATTATCATATATATTAAGTCTTTTAATTGGGCAAATGATAAGCACGACAAGGACGCTACACTTTTGATAGTTATTTATATATTTGAAATTGTCAAAAAATAAAAAAATGTAGGGTCACCTGAAAGTCCTAATTTTATGTGGACTATCAAAATTTTGTGCTTTCAGAATTATCAAAATTTTGACAATTCTATTATTTTAAAATTGTTAAAATTTTGACAGTTTTGGATATATACATATCAGAATTTTGGTAGTCATAAAGCTGTCAAAACTATAATGTTCTCTAACAATTTCTAGAATCTTACTATTTGGCACGTGCCACGTCACGCATACTCATGATGTACACGAGTGGGATCAAGTCCGACGGAACAGCACGACGGAGAAGGTTTGAGTTGTCCGTGGCGGCGAGAGTCGCGGAGCAGGAGTGAGGGAGGGGATGTCTTGCTCTGACGACGCCGCCGTACTTTACCACACGTGCAGAACAGGTGTAAGACCGGAGCGAATTAGTGGCAATTTGTATACTATTCTTGTCATTTGCCTTTAATTGGGGGCGTGCACGCCTCAAAAGATTTGAACAAAATGATTTGATTATCCGACCATGGGACCGGTCGACTTGGGGAGGGGGTCCACGGACTCGTTGTGGGTTGCCCCGTAGTAGGGAAAATCAAAAACTTTTGCGTATCACTTTACTCTAGAACCAAAAGTGTGTCGCTATCGCATGTGGGATGTGTCTAGCCTCATCATGCGAAGAATCATGCGTGTCGGTCGATGCGCGAGCGAGGGGCTAGCTCCCCATCCATAACATTCTTACGTGCCGACGTGTGGTGTGGTGATGTGGAAAAAGTATTAATCTTATTAATATTTTAAGTTGATAAATTGACACTATCAATCATGAAGAGAGAGAGAGAGAGAGAGAGAGAGAGAGAGAGCCCAACCTCCACAACAACACACACCGCCCAATTACATATGATGGTACTTTGTCTATGTAATGTAGCTACTACCCGACTCTACTCAGAATGTCGTGTCCTGGAGTTGGATGGACCATGCACTCACCGAACGCTTCAATGAATCTGTTCCAATAAGCTTTTGCAACTCCTCCCAAATGTATATCCATACGTGTGCATGCTCGTGGACACTAGCGAATCCAGAATTATAATTTACTAAAGACACAACTATAAAGGAGTTTAAAAACGTCTTCAAAATTTTTTTGGGAATACAATAATATCACTAAAAAAAAAACACTAGAGGCCCCGCTCCCCAGTGCCTCCCATATTGATCCGTCACTGTTCGTGGGACATGTTCTTTTGTTACGCAGTATGGGACCACAATCGTTTTATTTGTCACATCACTATTCTTTACATATATATATATATTTCTAAAATGACCGATATTAAAATTTTGATATCAAAATTACTGTTTACATAGGCTAATGAATAATAATTTCGAGACATAATTTCTAACATTCGTCAATTTTAAAATTCAAATCTTTATATCCATATATATGTGAGACCCTAAAACTAAATAAATTATTTTAATAAGAACCGAGTGAGAGGTTGGGACAATCGAGTCGAGCCAGGATGACTTGTAAGTAGGAAATGAGGCATACCTGCAACATGAAAAAAATAATTGAGTAACCCAATATGTGAGAATCCAGTGTCGTAATACGGGTTACTGCACAAGATTAGTACGTGGAGGATTAGTCAGGATCTAATATCAGACCGAAAAAACGTAATCGATGGACGACAAGTGAACGTTTTAGTTCCGAGGAATGGAGATACAAGACAAGACTATTCAATCTTGTACAGTTTCAAACCAAAGTACCAAAACCAGATTAAATAAAATCAAATAAATCCAATCCAAACCGAAATGTGTACAATCGAGTTCATCAGTTCGGTTTATTCATTGTTGGGATTCTTTACTGTTTAGTGGGTTAAAATATATCAAAACGTCGTAAATTCGATAAATAATGCAAATCAAAAGTTGTGATCTAATGAACATAGTAAAAAAAATGTAATTATGCTTGGGGTTTCTTTTCTCTCTGAGAGGTGACAAGCAAGAGAAAAAATGAGAGGAAAAAATCGGATAAGTTCTAACATTTGATATGTACATTAGAGTTAAATGTGAGGGTATTTATATAATTTAATTAATTTTTATTCAAATTTTTGATCTTTTCGGTCGGACCAATCAAAAACCTAAACAAATAACATAACAATGATAGTTCCATAATCGAACCCCAACTACACACTTTCTAAATCTCTAACAGAATCCTCATTAGGTTCGGTTTGACTCGATTCTCAGTCCAAAATTGAATAATATTTGGTTCGTATAATGATCGGATTTGACATATCTTTACTGTTATAAAGAGTTTTTGAAATGACCTAAAATGAATCGTGTAAGTCGTATGCATATCCTCACATAATTAACAAAAAATATATATTTTTGACTAGAGTTTGTAAATATTGGAACTCACACAACATACCGACAGAGATTTCGTCCATCGGTCTGCCGAAAGTCGAACAAGTTCCAAAAAAATCTTGCTAGTATATACCTGCACAGATTTTTGTCGTTCATGCATTCAATTTTATAACTTATTTGAATTCCATCAGTGGGACAGACGAAATATTTTGTGGGTTCGAATATTTGTAAACTCTTTTTCTCCTCGGCCTATTTCTATTTTCTTTTGCTATATAATTTTTTCTAATCAAAACAGTCTACAAGAATCTCAACATTCGAAACTAAAAAAACTATAATAAGTTATACTAAAGTCGAGCCATAATTCAATATATATCTGCCAGCTTACTAGTAGAAACACACAATATCCAGACAAACCCAGTATAACGATGTTATACCAGCACACTATTTATACCGATTATGTTATTTAATCTTCTATTGATATGCCAACAATAATTATTATTAGTAATGTTTAAATAATTTTATTAATATTAAATTAAACCTCCAATCAACCTAGAGAAAAACTAGCTCTTCGTTAGCTGCTAACATTTGGACATAGAACTACTTGAACCAATCCATATAGCCTGAAAGGTTTGCAACCAATCCAACCCGAAGGTCAATTCTACGTAGTCGAAGTCGCACCACACCACCAGAGTCGCACCACATCCGGACCGCACCTGCACTACACCCACCCAGGGCCTGCCCATGAGGTTGGATTGCCTTAGTCAGAACTAATTTTGGTTCTCCTATGCTTTTGACTTCAAAAAAAGATATAAGAAAATACAACAAATTGAAAGCTATAAATGTTGTGCCCAAGAAAATAAGGCCAATGATTTTTGACAAACTCTAAGAAGTCGGTTGTCTACGTTTCTGACAACAACGTGGAGCTCGGATTCCGAGTTTCTCTTCTGACTCCTGAACTACTCGAGACCTTTTCAATGAATCTCAAAATATGGATATGGAAAATTGCTAGTTCAACTGACAATGAGGAGTTTGGGTGGACCATAAATGCTCTATTGCAGAGAGTTGGAAACTTAGAGGTCGGGAGGGTTGTCCTAACCAGTGGGGTTGTCCAAACTCGATGGCTTGTCTGGCTTACTCCATGGCTGACCATGGACGTCCACCTCCACTGCACTTAATTCCCCCACAGAGAATTAAAATTTCATCCCCGTGGCTCGAATTCGCAACCGCCCAGGGGATATGCCTCCCACTTAACCACTTGGGCTAGAGCCAGGGGCGGATCCATATGGCCCCCAGTGATTTTTTATATAAAAAAGGCATGCTTCATATAATGTTTTAGAAAGAAAAATATAGTTGCTTAGTAGTATTACAAATGACATTATAGTTAAATACTTTCAAAGTATGAAAACTCGTAAAAATAATTACGAGATATAATGCTATTGTATAAAAATAGCATTATTTAATATAATATAATATTATTATATCTTAAAAAAATTGGAACTTTGTTTCTGAACTCCCTTATCTTGTATCCCAATAGATTGTAATTTTGGATCTGCCATTGGCGAGGGCTCCTCGGTCGGTAGGAGATAGAGAGAGAGATGATCAATGTTAGTTGATGGGGGTGAGTCACTAATTTATACATAATTCTTAAAGCTTGGTAAAGCAAACTATACTGGTTCGTGGAATGGAAGGGAAAGGAAATCAATTCCTTGGCATTTTCTTTCCTTTAGGAAATTACAATTTTCATGATTTTTCTTTTCGATGTTTGGAAATGTCAAGAAATTTGGAAAGGAAAGTGAATACTTTAATGTGGAAAAGTGATTCCTTGTTTGGATGGATGGAATCACTTTTTCTCCTATTTTTTTCCATTGAGAATCACTTTCTTTTCTCCTCAATTCCTTTGACACCCAAACATAGGAAAGTAATTACTTTTTATTTTCCAACCCGATAATTCTGCGAACCAAATGAGACCTTAAGGATACACAAGATACTGTTGCGGCGGACTGTCGAGGGATGATCCGACACTTCAAGTGAGGCAAGGGTTGGTTTCTTACTCAATTCATGCAGGGCTATGTTTAATAATCTAAAGACCATGTATAAATATTAAAATAAATTACTCTCTCTAAAAAGATATTTTTTGAAATTTTAATATCATATTACTACAGTGCCTAAGAGATACAAAGGTCTAAATTTTAAAATAAAAAATTTACGTTAGTAATATTTATGAAGGTTAAAATTTTTGAAGCCTTCCGATTTTTTTGACCTTATGTGATTCTATATCTTGTACATGCTCAGAAAGAAGCTAGGGTTTTCGAAGACTCTAGAGGAAGAAGGAGAAGGAGAAAACAAAAGTAGAAGACTCTCTCTCTCCCCCTCATAGACGCCTATTTATAGGCATGAGCCACGCGCGTGAATCGATAAAGCTGACATCAGCAAAAACTCTTCGGGTCTCGTGAAACTAACGACTGCATATCTTCCCAAAGATTATCATTAATCTTCTAAAATTTGAGGCTTTATCTTCTTGCATAAAACCGAGAAGAACATGTTCCCCCACAGCAATGCGCGAAGCGGTCATGCGCCCAGAAGAGCCATACGCCCAGACGAGGACATGTGCCCAGAATAACGACTACCCATGCTTCTTGTTCAAAGTATTCCAAAACTTGGCAGAAAGTTTTGAAAACTTTGAAGAGGGTCTTGTAAAAGCATGAAATTTCAGGCACATCTAAGGCCGGAACTCCTATGCGCCCTAACTCTCATGATCCAGAAACAGAATACTTGGCACAACAGAAAACAGCAAAGAAGTAGAGACATAAATGGGGCTTTTATTTCATATGAAAGTTTATTACATCTCTTTTACAAAGGAGAATTCTTTTACAAAAGAGAAAGAAAATCCTAAAAGCTACAACCAGGCGCATCATTTCAACATACAACCAGGCGCGTCACTCAAGTGCTACAGCCAGGCGCATCATTCCAGTATCTCAGCGTATGCGCATGCCCGTGCATAGTCTAAGCGAATCACTTCCTCGTCAGCATGCGGGCACTCTAGCAGGAGGAGTGCTGTTCTAGCCTAACCAAATCGGGGCACGATAGCCCCGACCTGCGACTTTTCCAGTATAACAATAATCGGGGCACGATCGTCCCGATCTTTGCATACAACAGGCACCTTCAGCCTATGTCGGGACACGACGATCTCGATATTTGGATGCAACAGGCACTTTCATAGGCTTGTACGAAAACATGGCTGATGGTGAATAAACCAACTCGGCACATCTTCGTCTTCGTCGACTCACCTTGGTAGGGGACCGATCGAGTTCGTCACCATGAAGAAAAGCTAAGTAAAATAAGAAACAAAACTCTTTACAAAGCTATTTATAGGCCGGGATAACCCTCGCCCATGCGCCAAGTGGCAGTCTCCTCATATTCTGTGCAATGAATTTGCATTTAATGCCAATGAATCTGCCACTTCGTATTCAGCCAAGTCAAAACAGCCATTAATGCCTCGAAGAACTCAACAAACGGACTAATAAGGATGCGCCATATGGCAGATACGCCGTCGGCACCATGCGCTCCGTATCGATGTGCCCAATGGAACATAGACCCATGTGCCTAGTGAGGCACAAATTGATGTTCCCACTTCAACTTGTCACCCATCAAGCATTTAAAGCTATATAACAGAGTTGGAAGCACGCTTCCCGTAGACTGAACAGTTGGCATCTTTTTGCATAAAATAAAGAGCCGCCAACGTTATCTTCATCATTACATTTTGTCAGCTATCGCTGTCCTTGCCACGTGGCCGACCGATCACTTGCATGCGCCTCCACAGCCATGCGCCCAGAAGTTTGCATGTGCCTCAAAAGTCATGCGCTTCCAACTTACTCCTGATCCCAAAAGACAGAAGTTAAGTCCCTGCATGCGCCTCCATAGCCATGCACCCAGAAGTTTGCATGTGCCTCAAAAGCCATACTCTCCTGACTTACTCCTGATCCTAAAAGACAGAAGCCAAGTCTCTGCATGCGCTTCCACAACCACGCACTAGAAGCTCTGCATGCGCCTCAGAAGCCATGCTTCCAAACTTGTCTGTGACCTCTGAAAGTCATAGACCAAGTTGTCCCATACGTCAGATCCTAGGCGCATCCTGACAGATCATCCTCTACCAAATCTGAGATCATTGAGACATGAACACGTGCCACATGTCATTTGACTCGGTTCTGCCTATGAATTGGTGCTAACCACCCAAGATCTCAGCAACGGTCGAATCTTCGTAACTGCTACGTGTCAGCTCCACTACAGCCTAACAGTGCAGTTCAAACAAGATTCAGCTTCAACTCAGGATGAATCGTCCATGCGCCCCACAACATCAGCCATGTGGCATCCCCACGTTCAGGTGCGTCCTACATAAGCGCGCATGAGCAGACCAGTCTGCTGCCTATAAATAGAGGGATCATTCCTTCATCCACAAAAAAAAGATAGATAGATCATCATATCTACCTACAGAGATGAGAAGAGACACGTAACGTCTACTTCTCCTCCAAACGCTCCGACATCCAGAATAGCACAGACCTCCAGAGAATCCAAGATCATCGTCAGATCATCAATGGAGTCAACACATTACCACTTGCTCCACCGATACAGTTTCCAGATAAAAATAAAAGTGTACTCCTAGGACTAAGTCTAAGTCCTACATTATATACTGTTCTGTTTGTAATTAAAATACCAAAGTTTTAATCAACAAAACCTTGTCGCATTTTTTATGGCAAACAAGCTGGCTACTCTGCTGGAGACTTTTTTCTCTTCTGACGAGAAAGTTGTGTCACAATCTGATGACATCAAACTTGGATCCTCCCACAAGACACTCGTGGTGTTGCTCAATCAACAGGCATATGAGGAGTTTATCTCTTAAGGCAGCGCAAGTCCTTTGAAGTGCTTGTCAAAGCTGATGAAGACTCGCCAAGTCTGGGTACACAAAAGAGATGCGTCGAGCACCACCACTGAAGGGGACGCGCTACCGTAGCCCACCCTTCCTGCTGACGTTCTCAGTAAGAAAGATGCGCCCGCCAGTACAGCGCATCTTCCAGGAAAATGCAGTGTTGACTGCATTCCCCAATTGTCCTCTTCCTAGTCGAAAAAGATGCGGCGACGAAACAAAGGCGCATCCAGCTTTCCGTACATGAACTCTGGCGTGCAGGAGAGGGCCTCTGTCTTTGACAGAATCACTCGCTGTCGTGGCGAAGATGAGTTGGATTTTGAGTACTATACGCCTTCGTGGGCTGGTACAAAGAAATCCAAGACAGCACCGGCCATGCGCCCCAAATGTGCTACGCCCACAGTGAACTGGAGATGCGCGCTCAAAATTATGCTTACTGCCGATGGTAAACTGTAAAGAGTCGACTCGAGTGCATTTACGCCAGATATGAGACGACTCTCAAAGTCTTCGTTTCGCTTGGACGCATCTTCTGCGCTTGGAACCAAATCGTACGAGGCAAAACTTGTGACTTTGAACCCATGCGCCCAAGTGGGTTGTGCGTATGAAGTGGGTTCAAGTCGCTATACGTGTTGATCCCCCACCAATGATCTGGGTGTATCTCATGTGCTGGAACTGGATCAGGGGGTGCAGCATTCACATGACCACCCCGACACTTGGCCTTGCCATGCGCCTGAAGGGGGGTATGAAAGTGAAACTCTCCCCTCATGATTTTCGTAATGTGATCACTCACAAACACAGATCAGGAAAGCTAACCATTAAGCACGATGCACCCCTTGCGGGGCACACCTGTGCCATGGTCACCATTAACTGCTGCTGTTGCAAAACAATAGCTCCATCATCTAGGCAGTTTGTGTTCCAGCGACTATAATCTATTGCACCCATCCGACATCGTCTCGGAAAGAAGGAGCCAATTGAAGATGAGTCAGAGCCTAATGACGCTTCTTGCCATGTTGTCCCCAACTCCCATTTATCGGGGAGAAAGACAACCACCAATCCCTCGACCTCAGCAGCATTGTCCAAGAGTCAGCCGAGGAAAAGCAAAACGATAGTCTCGTCCTCAGGGGTGTTTGAGAGCACCCGGTCAAGGAAGAAGGTTCCAGCGGAAGCATCAGATGGGAGTGATCAAACTCCTTCTATCCATAACAACCCTCTGCTTGAAGATGAGGACGTTCTCTAAGGAACCGACCTCGAGGTAGCTGGGGGTAGCCAGTATGAGGTTTTAGAAGGAGAAGCTCTTCCGCAGAAAAGTGAGGTCGAAAGCGAAGCCTCAACCGATCCATCCACTTCCACCCATGTTATGCCAGTCTCCATGGCTGGGGTGGTGATGAAGAAGAGTCAGATGCACCAGCTTCGTATATCGTACAGCACATGGACACCCTAGAAGGGAGCCTCAAAACCCTCTCTACCACCATACAATCCTTGACTCAAATGGTATTTGAGATTTGGACTACTCTGGCATCTCAACCATTAGCAAGGGAACCTATCTTCACTAGTCCCGATCCAGGGGACAATGAAGAATCAAGTATACCCCCTCAACGGGTATCTTTGGGTGCAGATCATCATACTGTACCTCAAACATCGGCTCCTTCAAATGTCGAGCTTCACACCTTATCGCCCTTACCGGCTCCCAGTTCTACAGAAGAGCTGGTTGACATGATCAAAGATCTGCACGAGCGCTTTGAAGCACGAAACAAACAGGAAGAACGTCAGAAGATGGGAATCCAGTAACATTACCCTCTCGAATGGAACAAAGTGGTTTACCCTCCCAAGTATAAACCACAAACATTGACGCCATATGATGGGAATGACTCTCCTTGCCAGTATCTAACCTACTTCCAGTCTCAAACGGGACATCTCCCAAAGGAAGACGCCCTTCTCACCAGCCTATTTGTTGGGGCATTAAAGGGAGTCGCTTACGACTGGTACTGCGATCTCCCTGACCACTCCATATCATCCTTCGATAACTTGACACGCCTCTTCCTCGACCAATTCTACGACAATAGGAAGGACATGACCATATCATCTCTTATAGAAGTGTGCCAGACAAAGAAGGAGACTGTTCGAGCCTTCATCGAACGTTTCCAACAAGCATGCTTAAGGTTGCCTTCGGGTATGCCAGAACATGCACTGATCGATGCATGCAGCATGAACATGACTCCTGTAATCAAGCTCTGGCTCGACTCCACCCAGCCTCCCGATTGGAGTTCATTGATCATCAAGGCCGAAGCTACTGAGAAGAAGGCACGTAATGGTCGCCTTCTGGAGGTTAACTTCCTCGCCTTTAATGAAAAAGAAAAACAGTATGCTACCAGCAACAGTGGGCGTGAAGCGAAAGGGAAGCAGGCATTGACTTTCAACGCTTCAAAAAGCATGCAGGGGCCTACTCAGAAGCCTCCACCAGCACCGAGGCCGAAGGAGGTCTACTCCTTCAACGACGAGGACACCTTAAAACTCTTCGAGATGCTGAAATAGAGCGACAAGATCAAGTTGCCTGATCCTAAGTGTCCTGACGAGGAGGGCAGAGTGGGCGACCCGAGGTACTGTCACTACCATCGGTTCATTGGACATCCAACTCAAGTCTGATACATCCTCAAGAACTACATACAATGCATGATCAATGCGAACGTCATCTCAGTCGATTACGAGGAGAAGATAGTCTCAGCCAATATGGTGTCGCTCCCGTTCGGCACCTTACCGCCTACTACAACTCAAGATGGTATTGTCCCTATCCCGAAGGCAATAATGGAGGTGTTCAACCTTCCGCCGACTCGTGACAACGTGAGCGGACTGATTCCACTCACCACATCTCGGGAGGAGATCATATGTCCAGATCTCGCTCTAGAACTGACTCAACCGGGGGTACATTCTACCTCCAAAGCTAAAGACAAAAATTCCAAGTCTTGTCGAATGGTGACCTCCTCCCCCAAGGAGGCACTTCTTGTACAAACGTGTTCACAGCAGAACGCTCAGCCTGAGGAAGCCCATGTTGAAGTGGCACCTCCCGTCACCACCTTGGATGCTCAAGGTGAAGGTCCTTCCCAACTTTTAGCAGCTGACAAACAGAAGCATAAGGAGGCCCACTTCGACAAGCCTCTACGAAGAGACAACGCTTCGGGGTTAACCAAACCCCACAACTTTGACATACTGGCACAACTTTCTAGTACTCCAGCTAGGCTGTCCTTGTTCGAGCTCCTCCGTCTGTCTAAATATACTCGGGAGGCTCTCTGCGAAGCCCTGAAGGACGCTGAGTCTTTCATCAGTCAGGTCAAGCAGCCTGAGGACGATCCAGCATCATGTCCATACTGCCATAGTGTGGGGGAGATCATCTCCAACATTACAATCACTCAACAAGACATGCTGCTCAAGAACAACAGGCACAACAGACCACTGTATTACACATGGTACGTTGGTGCCATCAAGGTGGATCGAATGTTGATTGACCCGGGGTCTTCTCTCAATATTATCCCTCGAACTCTGCTCCATACGTTAGGAATCCCGATGCATCATCTGACGACATCCCACACTATAATGAGTGGCTTCAACGTCAGCAAGAGTGAACCGCTGGAGAAGATCCGGCTGAAGTGTCATATCGGTTATCTCTAAACCGAAGTGACCTGCTATGTTGTGGATGTTGACGTCAACTACAACATCTTGTTAGGGCGACTGTGGCTACATAAATAATGGTGGTACCATCCACTCTCCATCAATGTATGAAGTACGTATCCACCAACGACATAGTCCGAACAGAGTTCGCTGATGTCGATTCTTTTAGAGGGAATGAGGCCGTCTTCACCGACTCTGATCTGTACAAATTGATTCATCTCGAAGATGAAGACAATGATGCCGATGATGAAGCCAAAGTCGAAGCTGACTTAGAGGCAGAGATGACAATCAACGCTCCCCTGAAAGTGCGACTCAAGGGGAAGCCGCCTCAAACACCGTCTCCTATAATGGTCAAACTTTGTGGGAGGGCACCAACTTCTCTAGGCGGAGCATCCACTGAAGCCCCCTTGAAGATACGAATCAAGGGGAAGCCTCCCCAAGTATCGGCTCCTCTCGTAGCAAAACTATATGGGAAGGCACCAGTCGCCGGAACACCAACTGAAGCACCTCTCAAGGTACGTCTTAAAGACAGACCTCCTCAGTCTTCATCCCCTCTTAAGATTCAAGAGAAGGCCCACGTGTCTCTATCGGCACCAGAACCGACAAAGGCCAAGTTTCTAATAGGTTCTTCCGAGCCACCTCAGACTGCTCCAGTACTCACTGGCGAAGAACTGGGAGAGTACATATCTGCCAATATGGATGTACCGTCCCTTGATGATGTAATCCCTCGGGACAAGATCCCGTATTTCATCAATAAAAGGGTGTCTTTCAATTATTCTAGTCTTCCACATTGGAATGCCATGTATACTCTAGATAATGTTCTACAGTCGTTGTAAACACAAATAACGACTGTTAATCGTGTAAATCGAGTCATCATATACCAAGGAGTCTGTTATATAGTCACGTCTTGGAACCATGACGAGAAATCTATCATCTTCGGCAAAGTCGAGCGTCACCAAGACCTTCCACCGATGGAGCTAGAATCCGATACCTGCAGGATACAAATTTACCGGTACAATGATCGAGCCAAGTATCTCATCCAAAAGATAAGCTATAACCAGAAAAGCGGCTGGGGTCTAAATTATGGCAAGGGCCGACATCTTCCCTTACGACTCCCTATTCCGAAAGGGAAGACACAAGACTATTATCACCGTACTCGACGGGGGGGTAGGCTACATCACGTCCTCGACAACCCCAGAAAGTTCAGAAGCAGAAATCGTCGCACACTCTCACTTGTTTGAGGCTTCAACTTGGGACTCTGACACCAGCGTCGGCTCAATCTTCAGGAAGGTGCTGTCAGCCAATATGACGTCTGTGCATCCTTCAGAAGATGAAGACGACAATAAAACAATATAGTTCTTCGAAGAAGAGCCCTGGGCTAAACGCCTAGGCGTACGATGGGAATCTCGCTTTGAGTTACGAGAACCCCCTACCGAAGATGAAGTCGAGCAGATCGACCTCGGGGTTGGATCTTCATCCAAACCTATTTTCATCAACAAGTGCTTGGCGGGAAAGGGCCAAGAATCTTTGGTCCAACTGGTCAAAGAATACATCGACGTCTTCGCCTGGAGTTACGAAGACATGCCCGGGCTCGACCCACAAGTCATAATGCACAAGCTTAATATCTTACCTGACGCTAAGCCCATTAAGCAGCAACAACGACGCTTCCATCCCAACATTATGGATGCTATTGATAAAGAAGTAGATAAACTCCTGGCCAACGGGTTTATTCGCGAAGAGCAACATCCAGAGTGGGTAGCCAACGTCGTCCCCGTCACCAAGAAAAACGGGAAGATCCGGGTCTGCATTGACTTCCGGGACCTCAACTCGGCTTGCCCGAAGGACGAGTTTTTACTCCCGATCACCGACGTAATGATGGACAATACATGTGGCTTCGAGCGCATGTCTTTCATGGACGGGTACTCAGGCTACAACCAGATCAAGATGTTCTCATATGACAAAAAACACACGTCATTCGGGACTCCGAAGGGGGTTTACTACTACACAGTAATGCCCTTTGGCTTGAAGAATGCAGGTGCCACATACCAAAGAGCTATGAGCACTATCTTCCGCCAGCACCTTCGCAAAACAGTCGAATGCTATGTTGACAATATCGCCGTCAAGAGCCATCTTCGAGGCAATCACCTACAAGATCTGAAGACAGTCTTCGATCTCATACAGGCACATCAGCTCAAGATGAGCCCCGTCAAATCCTTTCTTGGAGTTTCTAGTAGAAATTTTTTGGGCTTCATTATTACTGCAAAAGATAACCATGTCGACCCCAAGAAGACTAAATCCATCCTTGACATGGACCCTCCAAAGAACCTTAGAGAACTTCGAGGCCTGCAAGGACGTCTCGTATACATCTGAAGATTTATTGTGAACCTTTCTGGAAAATGCCAGCCCTTCTCCAAGCTCATGACGAAGGGAGTCTCCTATATCCGGACGAAAGAATATCAGAAAGCCTTTGACAAACATTAAAGCTTATTTGACGAGCCCTCCAGCTTTGGTGGCACCTATCGCAGGCAAACCATTTCTACTCTATGTCCACGCAATGGACCATTCCCTTGGCGCTTTGTTGGCACAGAACAATGATACGGGCTACGAGCAAGCCATCTACTACCTCAGCAGGACAATGATCGGGACTGAACACCGGTAAAACCCCATCAAAAAAGAATGTCTAGCTCTAGTGTTCATCATCCAGAAGACTCGCCATTATGTCTAGGGACAGACAATTCATGTCATTTTCTGAGTCAATCTACTCGGAGTCATCATGACAAAGCCGGGAGCACTAAATTCTCGATTGGCTACTTGGGCGATACTATTGACACCATAAGACATGGTATTTGTCTCGCAAAAGGCCGTCAAAGGTCAAGCACTGGACGATTTCCTAGTCGTGCACCCAATTCCGGAATCATCTAGACTCTATGAAGATATTCCAGATGAAGTGCGAGAATCAAACATTACCGAAGAAAACTCCGTTTGGCGGATGTTCTTCGATGGTACTTCAAGAACAGGCCCCAAAGACCAGATCATCGCAGAAGTGGGGGTAGTCCTGATCTCCCTCGACAAGTTGGTCATCCATCGTGCCTATTCCCTTTCAGAGCCATGCTCCAATAATGTTGCAGAGTACAATGCCCTCATTATGGGACTCTAGTTATCAAAACAGCTGGGGGTAGAATATCTTGAGTCTTACGACGACTCGAAGCTCGTCGTTAATCAGGTTCGAGGACAATACGAGGCCCGCCATGAAGACCTGATCTCTTATCACAAAGTAGCGTTGGACATCATCTCAACTTTCATTGAATTCTTCATAGAACATATGCTTCAGCTACAAAACTTAGAAGTCGATGCTTTGGCCGGCCTCGCTGCCTCATTAGCTGTATTGGTCAGCATGAAATACTTCATTATAGTGGTGGGCCGGGATTTGGCATGCCCCTGAAACAATCTATGCATATAGGCGAACCATGCCATGTCTACAGACGCCAGTATCAACATCAGAGACTGGAGGTTCCCGTTCATCGACTTTGCCGTCTACGAAATCCTCCCAGAGGACCCAAAAGAAGCAGTCTCAGTCAGAAGGCGCTCGCTCCGATTCTATTACGATACGGCCACTAAAATGCTATACCGACGCTCCTATGATGGACTTCTCCTCCGATGCCTATCAAACGAAGAAGCAGCCGAAGCTCTTCGAGAAGCCCATGACAGAACATGCGGAGCTCACCAACCCGGTCCTAAGCTACAGGACCGACTTCGACGTATGGGCTATTACTGGCCCACCATGATGGCCGACACTGTCAAGTATGCAAAGAAATGTTGGGCTTGCCAGCTACATACCGACTTTATCCACAGATCGTCAGAGCCTCTACATCCTACGGTCGCCTCTTGGCCGTTTGAAGTCTGGAATATGGACATAGTGGGACCTATCATCTCTCCCTCATCTAGGGGACACCACTTTATCCTAGCAATCGCCGACTACTTCTCTAAATGGGCAAAAGCAGTACCATTGTCATGTCCCAGAACCAGAATACTGGAGAGCGGAGGACAGACACAGCCAGCTACGTATATAGAAGTGTAATACACCTCGATATGTGGTCACGATTGTCTAGATGTATGAGGGTTTATCTACAAGCCATCAGTCTCTTATGGTAAAAAACAAGCCTAGTATCTCAATCTTAAGCATGTAATAATAGTTACAAGATGTTAGACCATCAGATATTCAATAGTAAGGCATCCCATACATTTTATATACAAATGATCATGAAGCTAGTCGTATAAAATGTGAGGACTAACAAGAGTTTCAGTCATACATGATCAACCCTAGGATTTGTTAATCATGTTACAGCCTGTAGGCAGACAGTAAGTAAAGTATGCAACACGAGCTAACACTTGCTCGGCGGCTAAATGCCTCAAAAAAGTAATTTACAATAGAGTGGGAGAGCAAAATAAAACCTACTCGTTGCCAGGGTTACGTCTAGTGTTCACCATCTGCTTGGAAGGCTAGAAGATCCTCGGGTGCTGCTCCAAAATTTGGCCATACAAAACCAGCTGGATCAGTCCCCAGAAAGAGCAAGTGCCACAAGGGTGGCTTCACTTAAGAACTAAAACCAGTATGTCAGAACAAAAACAAGAATAATAATAGGAAAACATGAAATGTAAATAAGATAACAAATGACGAGAGGACGAGGAACCGGATGCCAGGTTACAATCCTTAAACCAAACAAGGACCGGGGTTGTAACCCTTCGCCTGAACAGAACCGGGTCTCTAGCCATTTATTGCTAAGAGTAAAGTGTAAGGAAGCATGTCCTGAGATAGACATGTACTGGATCTAGACAAGACTAGACAAGATTGGACTTCATCCAATATTCACGGCCAAGCAAAAGTACGACTTGATACTTTAACTAACTAGGGTTATCACAAGCCTAGTTACTAGCAAGATACAATAAGATGTTACGACAGTCACAAGCCCTACAGCTATCCAGGTTATCCAGGCGAGGTTCATGTAAGAGTTATCAAGAATTATTAGGTAACTTAGAGTGCAACACATGACAGCGTGCATATTACTTGTTTCAAGAAGTGTCGCACATGACAGTAGGCTGGAAATGTGCCCTACTCATCGGCAGGCTACAAGTCCATCAGGTGTGACCGGGATAACGGGATCACCTGTAACTGGAAACATCTCTCTTATATGAGCTACTTTGATCAATCTAGTAATTAACCTAGTCAGATTCAGCATGAATCCCTGACCGTGGTAACCAGTGATGCAAGTCCTAGACATGATGCGAGACGAGACTGGTAGCTTATACAAAACATTCAAGAACAATCACCCACGGTGTCAGGATGAGTTATTACTCAGCATGTCAAGATAGCCGTCTCAACAGCATTCAAAATTACATGTCAGGTTTACTTATCAAGATTACTTGTCAAGAGTGCGCCACGACGGACCACTATCAAGGTTACTTATTTTGTTAGGGGCGCGTCACGACGGACCACCATCAAGAATTATCATATCAAGTTACTTGTCAAGAGTGCACCACGATGGGTCACTATTTAAGAGTTATTCATGTAAAGCCATATTGCCATGTCGTGTCCAGGGTTAAATTAAGACAAGTTATGTCCAAGATTCACAATCATTAAATCGGGTAGTCACAAGTTAGGTTGAGTACAATGTGTAAGCAATTTAAAACATAAAACAATATAATAATAAAAGAACATGCAAGGGAAAAGGGCATGGGGGCCAAGGAAGCATGCGGCCAAGGCATGCGGTCCGCAGGACCAAGGCGGTCCGCAGGACAAAATAGGACAGAAACTCATACGACCAAAGACTCATACGGTCCGCAGGACGCAGGCAGCCAAGGACTCATGCGGCCAGACATGCGATCCGCAGGACCAAGGAGGTCCGCAGGGCACATGCGACCGAGAACTCATGCGGCCAGACTCATGCGGTCCGCAGGGCGCATGCAGTCGAGAACTCATGTGGCCAAAAACTCATGCGGTCTGCAGGACCAAGGCGGTCCACAGGAATCATGCGGCTGAGAACTCATACGATCCGTATGACCAAGGCGGTCCGCAGGGCGCATGCGACCGAGAACTCATGCGGCCAGACTGCTCATCTTCTCCAAGAATCCGAGAGAGTTGGTTATGGAATTTGTCACGCCCCAGAACCAGAATACTGGAGAGCGGGGGCAGACATAGCAAGCTACGTATATGAAATGGAATCCATCTCGCTATACGATCACGGCTGTCTAGATACATGAGGGTTTATCAACAAGCCAACAGTCACTTAAGGTCATGAACAAGCCTAGTGTCTCAATCACAAGCAAGTAAGTAAAAGGTTACAAGAAGTATGGTCATTAAATATACAATAGTAAGGCGTCCCAAACATTATATATTCAGCTGATCATGAAGCTAGTCGTTACAAAATGTTAGGACTAGCAAGAGTTTAGTCATACATGATCAACCCTAGGATCTGTCAATCATGTTACAGCCCGTAGGCAGACAGTAAGTAAAGTGCAATCGAGCTAAACAGGTGCTCGTCGGCTAAACGCCTCAAAAGAATATTTTTACAATAGAGTGGGAGAGCCAAAAATAACCCACTCGTTGCCAGGGTTCCGTCTAGTGGCCACCATCTAGCTGGAAGGTCGGTAGATCCTCTGGAGCTGCTCCGAAATCTGGCCACACAAAACTAGCTGGGTCAGACCCCAGAAAGAGCAAGTGCCACAAAGGAAGCTTCACTTAGGAACTAAAACTAGCAATCAGCACAAAATATAAATAAAGATAGAACTGGAAATAAGAAAATACATCAGGATGATATACGACGAAATAACCATGGGACTATTCAGATAGCCAGGTTACAACCCGTAAACCAAACAAGGACCGGGATTGTAACCCTTCGTCTGAACAGAATTTGGATTCTCACCATTTATCGGTAAAATAACACAGGCATTCCGGTCATGCAGTAATCTGGAACAGGACAAGACTAGACTGGTTAGACTCCATCCAATCATTTCACGGCCAAGCAAGAATTACGGCTTGATACTTTAACTAACTAGGGTTATCACAAGCCTAATTACTAACAAGATGCAGTGAGATTATTCCACAGCCACAAGCCCTGCAGTCCATCCAGGTTACCCGGGTTAAAAGATTTAGAGTTGAATTCAGGTGGGTACATCGTCCAGGAAACGAATGTACCCTTAGGTAGCTTGAAGGGTGCAACACATGACATTGTACTGGAAATGTGCCCTACTCGACGGCAGGCTACAGATCCCAAAGCGTGCCCAGGTAACGAGATTGCCTGTAGCTGGGAGATCTCTTTATGACTAATGTATTAATCTAGTTATTAGTCCTTAGTTCATTTCAATAGGTACTCCTGACCGTGGTACTCAGGAGTCCCCTCCTAGACATGATGCAAGACAGGACTGGATTATTTGTACAAGCACAATTGCCCACGGTATCCAGATCATTATACAGGTCATGTCGTGTCAGGTAGCCATCGCAACAGCTATTCGAGATAATCATGTCAGGTTTATCATATCAAGTGTACTAGTTAGGAGTACGCCACGACGGGCCACTATCAGGTCATGTCATGTTTTACTTGTCAGGAGTGCACCACTACGGGTCACTGTCAGGTCATGCTCAATTATCAGTTCTAAACATTTCAAATGAATTCATGATTTCAAGTTCAGGACAAAAGGCGTAAGGATATAAAATGGACGTTAAATATCTAATAAAATATTAATATATACAGGGCTATAGAAGAGCCATACGGCTAAGGCTCATGCGGCCAGGATGGATCTCATGCGGCTGGGGAAGGAGTCGGGTTCATGCGGCTGGGGAGAGATTCATACGGGTCGGAGGAACTAAGGACCCATGCGGCCAAGAGAAGGGCAAGACACATGCGGCCAGGAGGGCAAGGGTACTCCTGCGGCTGGCGAAAATGAGTCCATGCGGCTCAACCAAGTCGAGCCCCATGCGGCTGGGTCAAGGTGATGCTTATGCGGCTGACGGGGGGGGGGGGGAGTTCATGCGGCTTATAAGGTTCAGGATCTCATGCGGCTGGCGGATATAGTACTCATGCGGCCAGCGAGTGAATCTGTTTCATGCGGCTCGTCAAGGCTGTACATATGCGGCTGGGTCCAACTCATGCGGCCAAGATAATCTGATGCGGCAGGATAAGGTCCTCAGCCCTATGTGGCTGAACTGACAGGGTCCCATGCGGCCGGGAATACTTGCCGCATGAACTTGTCACACGATCAAGTCAAGGCAATAGTGCATGCGGTTGGAACTGACTTGCCGCATGAATGTTCATGCGGTCAAGTACACCATGCGGCTCGGGACTGTGCTTCTTCTCCAAATTTCCGAGAAGAAGTACACCATAAGCCATGGCTTCCAAGCTGCATAACTCTATCATCCGGAGCCCAAATCCGAACTTCCATAGGTCAAAATAGGGTAGAACGAGATTCTCTACAACATAGAACCCTCAAAACTCAGAAATAACAGGATTAAGTAGATCAAAATCCAAGAAATCCGAAAATAAAATAAACTTAGGTTTAGAAGAATCTAGTCATGGAAAGTGAAAATGCCAAGTTCTAAAGTAAGTTAAAATGCTGTAAGGAAGAGAATGAAGCAATAAAATTAGAGTTCCTCCATGAAGCAAGTTGCACTTGCCTAGACCTCTCTCTCCCTCTCTCTGGTAGGTAAGGATGTAATGGTGGAGAAGATGATAAATGAAGAGAGAGAAATGAGAAGGGTTAATAAATGGTAGTGGTGGTGGTAGGTAGGGGGTTCACCCCTTGGTTCATGATGAACCAAGAGCAATCCCAAACCGAACAAAGCCAACCCAAACCAAGAATAAATCAAGCCCAGGAAGGAAATTAAGCAAGGAAATCATGCAATACAAGAATAAATACGTACACGTATTCCAGAAATACGTAATACGAACC
The DNA here is from genome assembly GCA_029216955.1 of Iris pallida. Lineage (NCBI taxonomy): Eukaryota > Viridiplantae > Streptophyta > Magnoliopsida > Asparagales > Iridaceae > Iris > Iris pallida. The sequence continues at coordinate 3,834,723 of JANAVB010041220.1, read as the reverse complement.
ACAGGCATTACAACTCTACCCACCTTAAAAGAATTTCGTCCTCAAAATTTAATCAAGAGGCTAGTGGAGCAATGACAAGCTACATTAATCACATGCAAGCTATAACTAGGCAGACAATCACTCATTCAAGCAAGGAATCGAAGGCATGAGGCATAAGAAAGACATTATACCTCACGAGTCAAACAAGTCGGGATATCGCGATCGGATATCATCCTCATGCTCCCACGTTGACTCCCCCAAAGAGTGATGACCCCAAGTAACTCGGACTAACTTGATAGTCTTGTTCTTGAGGATCTTCTCTCTCCGGTCCAATATAGACACGGGCCTCTCCTCATACGAAAGGTTGGTACCAACAACCAATTTCGAATGATCTAGGATGTGGCTCGGGTCTGGAATATACCGTCGTAATTGGGATACATGGAACACGTCATGCACCTCGTTTAGCGACGGCGGAAGAGCGAGACGATAGGATACATCTCCTACTCGCTCCAGAATGTCAAACGATCTTATATACCTAGGACTAAGCTTGCCCCGTACGTCGAAACGAATGACGCCACGGTTAGGCAAAATCCTCAGGAATACATGATCGCCGACCGAAAACTCGAGAGGGCGTCGATGAGAATCGGTCCAATGGCGCTGGCGATCTTGGGCAACTCGAAGATGATCTCTGACCCTTCTGACCACTTCAACAGTCTGGACAATTATTTCTGGACCGAGCATCTGCCTCTCTCCGACATCATCCCATGCTAGCGGGGATCTGCACTTCCTACCATACAGTGCCTCGAACGGTGCCATCTGGATACTGGCCTGGAAACTGTTGTTGTACGAGAATTCTACCAGGTGCAAGTGATCTTCCCATGAACCACCGAAGTCAAGTGTGCAAGACCGCAACATGTCTTCAAGAGTCTGGATCGTACGCTCCGACTGACCATCTGTCTGCGGATGATATGTTGAACTGAACTGGAGATGAGTCCCCAAACTCTCCTGCAGGCTACGCCAAAAGTGTAACGTGAATCTGGAATCTCGGTCCGAGGTGATACTGACTGGCACATCGTGCAACCTGACAATCTGCCTGAGGTACATCTCTGCTAACTGAGCCGTCGACTGACCAACTCTGAATGGAAGAAAGTGAGCCATTTTCGTGAGCCGATCAACTATAACCCAGATAGCATCTCTGCCAGCCGGGGATCTAGGTAATCTAGTCATGAAATCCATGGTCACATGCTTCCACTTCCATTCTGGAATCGGTAAGGGCTGAAGAAGTCCTGCCGGTCTCTGATGTTCGGCTTTAACTTGTTGGCAAACCAAATACCGAGAGACAAACCGGGCTATCTCTTGCTTCATGCCATTCCACCAGAAGTGCTGACGGATATCGCGGTACATCTTCGTACTGCCGGGATGGATGGAATACTGAGAACTGTGAGCCTCCGACATGATCTCCTGTCTGATATCTCCACTGGGTACACAAAGACGCTTACCATGTCGAAGTGTACCATCCTCATGAATGCGTAACTCTGGTCTTTGTCCTGCCTCATACTCTGCTCTGAGTCGCTGAAGCTTGGAATCTGCCGACTGTGCCATCCGGATTCTCTCGACTATAGTGGACTGAACTTGCATACTGGCCATCAAGGCCACACTGGAAGAGAGAACAACTTCAATACCCATCTTCTGAAGATCGGGTAACAGTTCTGGCTGTGCTATTAGGAAATAAACTCCGGCTCTCCTGCTCAATGCATCTGCTACAACGTTGACCTTCGCGGGATGATACTGTAAGTTGACATCATAATCCACAAGAAGGTCCAGCCACCTTCTCTGACGCATGTTAAGATCCTTCTGGGTGAAAACATACTTCAGGCTCTTGTGGTCGGTGAAAATCTCCACCCTGTCTCCATACAAGTAGTACCTCCATAACTTAAGTGCAAACACCACTGCTGCCAGCTCCAAGTCATGGGTTGGATAATTCCTCTCATGATCACGAAGTTGTCGTGACGTATAAGCTATTACCTTCCCATGCTGTATCAGAACACATCCTAAACCTCTGCCTGAAGCATCACAGTACACTGAGAATCCTCCGGTCCCATCTGGAAGCGTGAGAATAGGAGCTGTTATCAGGCCTCGCTTCAACTGCTCAAAAGAACTCTGACATTCTGCTGTCCAAGCAAACTGTGCATCCTTGCGGGTCAACTGCGTCAATGGTGCTGAAATTCGAGCAAAATCCGAAACAAACCGCCGGTAGTAGCCGGCCAATCCAAGAAAACTACGAACCTCTACAACTGTACTGGGCACTAGCCATGACTCAATAGCCACAATCTTCTGGAGATCCACTTCTACTCCTCCTCGAGTGATGATATGACCCAAGTACGAAATACGATCGAGCCAGAACTCGCATTTACTGAACTTGGCATATAACTGGTGCTCTCTGAGAATCTGAAGAACCACACAGAGATGCTGCTCATGCTCCGCCTCACTCTTACTGTAGACCAGGATGTCATCTAAGAACACGATCATAAACTGATCCAAGTAAGGCATAAAGATACGATTCATGAGGTCCATGAATACTGCCGGCGCATTGGTTGCTTTAAAGGGCATAACAAGGAACTTCCAATGCCCATATCTCGATCTGAAAGCTGTCTTCGGGATGTCATGCCCTCTGACTCTGATCTGATGATAACCTGAGCGCAAATCAATCTTCGAGAATACTGAAGCCCCCTTGAGTTGATCAAACAAGTCATCTATCCTCGGAAGAGGGTATCTGTTCTTGATTGTCACTGAGTTCAAGGTACGATAATCAACACATAACCTGGACGTACCATCCTTCTTTTTCATAAGAAGCATCGGGGCTTCCCAAGGCAATCCAGTAGCACGAATGAATCCCTTGGCTCGAAGTTCTTCAATCATCTTGTATAATATCTCCAATTCTGAAGGTGCCATCCTGTAGACTCTCTCTGACACTAGGGCTGTCCCGGGAATCAAGTCTATGGTGAACTCGATCTCCCGCTCCGGAGGCATACCTGGAAGTTCTTCTGGAAAAACATCTGGAAATTCTTCAACTGTCCGGGGCAACTACACTGCTGCTACTGCCATCCGCAATATCGGAGGAGAAGGCTCAACTGCGCCTCGGGAAAAAGAAAACTCTGGCTCGCCTGGAATGCTAAAAACAATCCTACCAATATGGCAGTCTATTCTAGCATACTGGTTCCTCAACCAATCCATCCCTAGGACCACATCATAATCGGCCATCGGGAACTCTATCAATCTAGCAGGGAATTCTCTACCGCTAACTACGATCCGACACGAGGAAAACACTCTATCTACTCCCACAAGTCCGTTACCAGTAAGAATATTAAGCCTTACTGATAATGACTCGGGCTCCAATCCTACCCGTGTCGCGAATCGTGCAGACATAAATGAATGCGATGCACCAGAATCAAATAAAGCTGAAGCTGGAAAGGAGTTGACGAGAATAGTACCTGCTACTACCTCTCCTGGTACCAATCCTTCCTCCACGGTCATCACCATAGCCTGGCCGTGCCCTCGGGGTGCTGGTCCCCTCTGCTGAAATCCTCGATGCCTGCTCTGACTCTGGTCCTGGGCTTGAACAAGCTGCTGGGGGTTCTGCTGCTGGAACACTTGGGTCTGAGGCGGCAAGGGCCTCGGCAATGGATACTGCTGCTGCTGGACCGGAGCTGGTCCTCTCACCGAAGAGCTAGAAAGGTTGGACGATGATGAACCACCCCTATTCGGGCAGGATCCAACCCTATGGTCTGGTGCTCCACAAGCCAGACACAATTCCTGTGTCCTGCGACATTCTGCTACTACATGGCCTGGCTTCCTACAATGAGAACAACCCACTGCGGAAGATTGCTTCTGCTTCTGCTGCTGAGGGTGCGTCGGAGTGGAATGCTGAACCGACGTTACTGAGGTCGCCCGCCTCGGAGTTCCAATAGTCAAAGCCGTGGCTGCCGGGGCTGGTGCTGAAGACTGATTCATCTGGCCGTGGGATCTCTTCCGACCTCTGGCCCTATTCACAATCCTCTAGGAGGTATACTCATGCCTCCTAGCTGCTCTCAAGACTGCATCAAAAGTCTGATGCTCAAACTGCTCGACCGCCAACAAGATCTCCAGGTGAAGTCCCTGCTGGAACCGCTGGGCTCTATCATACTCGGTTGCCACCAAAGTGGGAGCAAACCGACTGAGTCTGGAAAACTCGGCCGTATATCCGTCGATCGTCATGCCTCCTTGCTTCAGATTGGTAAACCTCGTCTGCAGATCATACCGAGCCACGGCATCGAAATACTTGGTCTAGAATCTCTCTCTGAATACTGCCCAAGCAATGGGTGCTGCTAATCCAACGGCCTGTGCTGCCCACCAGCTGCGGGCAAGATCTAACAACTGCAGGCACACAACGGCCACCTTCTCGTTCTCTGGGGTCCTGGCTGCTTCTAGAATCACCTCTGTGTCCTGAAGCCATGTATCTGCTGCGATAGCATCTTCACTACCGTCGAAGAATGGAGGGTTCAAGCGCTTGAAGCTGTTGGCCGCGCTGTTACCCTGATGACCACCCCGGGTCAAAGCATCCGTCACTGCCTGGTGCAATGCATCTCCACGCCGGTCTTGGAAAGCTATCAAGGTCCTGACGAGTCCTACCAAAGTGCCGTCATCATGTTCTATAGGTTGAACTGCCTGGACTGGTGGCTCTCCGCCAGAAGGTACGACTCTGGAGGCTACTCCGGAATGCTGGGCTTAATCTCCAGGTTGCTGCTGGTCCGCGGAAGGTGCTCCGCCTTGCTGGTCGGTAGGACCACGAACATTGTCGCTGAAGAAGACGACATAGGGAACAATAAGGAAGGACCAGGACAGATCAACGATACAAGCATATGATCAGGACAAGAATTCAGGGATTCAGAAGATACGAGCAGAGATCAAGGACGAATACTGATTGAGACATCTATTCGGTAAACCCTCATATATCTTAATTTACAAGACCTGCATGGGCCACCACCTAAACCATGTCACGCCCCAGAACCAGAATACTGGAGAGCGGAGGCAGACATAGCCAGCTACGTATATAAAATGGAATCCATCTCGCTATACGGTCACGGTTGTCTAGATACATGAGGGTTTATCTACAAGCCAACAGTCACTTAAGGTCATGAACAAGCCTAGTGTCTCAATCACAAGCAAGTAAGTAAAAGGTTACAAGAAGTATGATCATTAAATATACAATAGTAAGGCATCCCAAACATTACATATTCAGCTGATCATGAAGCTAGTCGTTACAAAATGTTAGGACTAGCAAGAGTTTAGTCATACATGATCAACCCTAGGATCTGTCAATCATGTTACAGCCCGTAGGCAGATAGTAAGTAAAGTGCAATCGAGCTAAACAGGTGCTCGTCGGCTAAACGCCTCAAAAGAATATTTTTACAATAGAGTGGGAGAGCCAAAAATAACCCACTCGTTGCCAGGGTTCCGTCTAGTGGCCACCATCTGGCTGGAAGGTCGGTAGATCCTCTGGAGCTGCTCCGAAATCTGGCCACATAAAACCAGCTGGGTCAGACCCCAGAAAGAGCAAGTGCCACAAAGGAAGCTTCACTTAGGAACTAAAACTAGCAATCAGCACAAAATATAAATAAAGATAGAACTGGAAATAAGAAAATACATCAGGATGATATACGACGAAATAACCATGGGACTATTCAGATAGCCAGGTTACAACCCGTAAACCAAACAAGGACCGGGATTGTAACCCTTCGTCTGAACAGAATTTGGATTCTCACCATTTATCGGTAAAATAACACAGGCATTCCGGTCATGCAATAATCTGGAACAGGATAAGACTAGACTGGTTAGACTCCATCCAATCATTTCACGGCCAAGCAAGAATTACGGCTTGATACTTTAACTAACTAGGATTATCACAAGCCTAATTACTAACAAGATGCAGTGAGATTATTCCACAGCCACAAGCCCTGCAGTCCATCCAGGTTACCCGGGTTAAAAGATTTAGAGTTGAATTCAGGTGGGTACATCGTCCAGGAAACGAATGTACCCTTAGGTAGCTTGAAGGGTGCAACACATGACATTGTGCTGGAAATGTGCCCTACTCGACGGCAGGCTACAGATCCCAAAGCGTGCCCAGGTAACGAGATTGCCTGTAGCTGGGAGATCTCTTTATGACTAATGTATTAATCTAGTTATTAGTCCTTAGTTCATTTCAATAGGTACTCCTGACCGTGGTACTCAGGAGTCCCCTCCTAGACATGATGCAAGACAGGACTGGATTATTTGTACAAGCACAATTGTCCACGGTGTCCAGATCATTATACAGGTCATGTCGTGTCAGGTAGCCATCGTAACAGCTATTCGAGATAATCATGTCAGGTTTATCATATCAAGTGTACTAGTCAGGAGTACGCCACGACGGGCCACTATCAGGTCATGTCATGTTTTACTTGTCAGGAGTGCACCACTACGGGTCACTGTCAAGTCATGCTCAATTATCAGTTCTAAACATATCAAATGAATTCATGATTTCAAGTTCAGGACAAAAGGCGTAAGGATATAAAATGGACGTTAAATATCTAATAAAATATTAATATATACAGGGCTATAGAAGAGCCATGCGGCTAAGGCTCATGCGGCCAGGATGGATCTCATGCGGCTGGGGAAGGAGTCGGGTTCATGCGGCTGGGGAGAGATTCATACGGGTCGGAGGAACTAAGGACCCATACGGCCAAGAGAAGGGCAAGACACATGCGGCCAGAAGGGCAAGGGTACTCCTGCGGCTGGCGAAAATGAGTCCATGCGGCTCAACCAAGTCGAGCCCCATGCGGCTGGGTCAAGGTGATGCTTATGCGGCTGACGGGGGGGGGGGGGGGGAGTTCATGCGGCTTATAAGGTTCAGGATCTCATGCGGCTGGCGGATATAGTACTCATGCGGCCAGCGAGTGAATCTGTTTCATGCGGCTCGTCAAGGCTGTGCATATGCGGCTGGGTCCAACTCATGCGGCCAAGATAATCTGATGCGGCAGGATAAGGTCCTCAGCCCTATGCGGCTGAACTGACAGGGTCCCATGCGGCCGGGAATACTTGCCGCATGAACTTGTCACACGATCAAGTCAAGGCAATAGTGCATGCGGTTGAAACTGACTTGCCGCATGAATGTTCATGCGGTCAAGTACACCATGCGGCTCGGGACTGTGCTTCTTCTCCAAATTTCCGAGAAGAAGTACACCATAAGCCATGGCTTCCAAGCTGCATAACTCTATCATCCGGAGCCCAAATCCGAACTTTCATAGGTCAAAATAGGGTAGAACGAGATTCTCTACAACATAGAAACCTCAAAACTCAGAAATAATAGGATTAAGTAGATCAAAACCCAAGAAATTCGAAAATAAAGTAAACTTAGATCTAGAAAAATCTAGCCATGGAAAGTGAAAATGCCAAGTTCTAAAGTAAGTTAAAATGCTGTAAGGAAGCAAATGAAGCAATAAAATTAGAGTTCCTCCATGTAGCAAGTTGCACTTGCCTAGACCTCTCTTTCCCTCTCTCTGGTAGGTAAGGAAGTAATGGTGGAGAAGATGATAAATGAAGAGAGAGAAATGAGAAGGGTTAATAAATGGTAGTGGTGGTGGTAGGTAGGGGGTTCACCCCTTGGTTCATGATGAACCAAGAGCAATCCCAAACCGAACCAAGCCAACCCAAACCAAGAATAAACCAAGCCCAGGGAGGAAATTAAGCAAAGAAATCATGCAATACAAGAATAAATACGTACACGTATTCCAGAAATATGTAATACGAACCACAGGTATTACAGAATTCATTATTTCCAAGCTTCATAAATCCTTCGATTTTAGTCGAAATCTAGACTCCAATAGGTCAAAATGGGGTACAACGAATTTTTCTACAACATGGAACAACTAGATTTTGAAAACAAGTAAGTTTGATAGATCAAAACCAAGGAAAAACCAAAATAACATAAACTTAGATCTACAAGAAAATATCTACCAAATTAAAAAATGCCAAGTTCTAAAGTGTCATAGAATCATGTAAGAAAGACAATGGAACAAATAGAATTAGGTTCCTCCATGAAGCAAGTTGCACTTGCCTAGGGTTTCTTTGTAGGTGGAAAGAGTTACGAGGAAGAAGAAGAAGTAATGAAGAGTAAAGGAAGAGAGAAAAAGTAGTTGGGGTTTATAAAGGGAGAGGATGGTTCAACATGTTGAACCAACCATTAAAATAAACCAAACCAAGCCAAGGTCAACCCTAGTCAAGATACATCAAGGCAAGCCATAAAGAAATAAGAAAATACAGTAAATAAAATATGGGTCAAAATTCGTATACGTACACTGGAAATACATATAACAAAAAACGGGATTGACAACTCTACCCACCTTAAAAGAATTCTGCCCTCATAATTTAATCAAGAGGCTAGAGATGTCGGGGCAAGCTATACTAAAGCACAAGTGTCACGCCCCAGAACCGGAATATCGGAGAGCGAAAGAATGACGTAGCCAGCTACGTATTACAGGTAGAAGAATACCGTATAATACGATCAATGCTGTCTAACGACGAGTGGGTGCATACTACATAAAACTCTCACTATGGTCACTCAACATCTATTATCTCAATCATTCAAACAAGAAATAATAATAGAGAACATGTAAGATAAAGCAGTAAGGCGTCCCAAACTCTCAGTCAAAATGTTCTTGAGATCTGGCTGTACAAAATATAGCCAGATGATATAGTAAGGTATACATAATTGTTATCAGCTACAGTCTGACTTAGTTACAATTATGTAAAGGTAAGTGCAAGACAGTCCGACTAACATGTCGGTGCCAAACGGCAATAAGTAAAGTAAGTAGTAAAACGAACAGGGAAGCAAGGAACCCACTCGTGTCCTCCTGCGATCTTTCCTCTAGTATTGACCATCTTGGAGGTGGAAGTAAGCTGAGTCCTCGGGAGCTGGCTCTAAATCTGGCCATGCAAAACCAGAGAGGTTAGACCTCTAATAGCAAGTACCGCAAGGAAGCACGATATGAGGAATTAGAACCAGTGATAAGAGTTAAGAATATGATAAATAGATCTTTGCTTGCTACTGGGGTTCGCAAAACATTACGACACTTCAAGCCAACTTTCCAACCAAACAAGGACAGAAGTTGACCCGTCATGTCCTGATGTTCCGCTCATCTCAGTAGTTAATAGAGTTGGCACAGTACACAAACAAACCAATTTAAACGGTCATGTAACTACTACGATTTGCTACTGTGAGTTCCAAGTTGTCTTGGAAACATGCAATAAAGGATTCTTTAGTTCTTAAAATGTACAAGCAAGGCTAGTCTACCCAATAATCAATTGTGCCAATCATGAATTAGACGTATTCCAGCGGGACGCCCGTCATCAATATATAGTAAATATAAACAGATACCACTCCCTACCCGTACGACATATTTGTAGTATCCGTAGGAACCAGCCGGCATGTCGGGGCACTAATTGTCCTGAGATGGCTACCATGTAAGAACTCAAGAATCCATTCTCTCCATGCAATAGTTATTTTTATTTAGCTTAGTAGACCCTATGTTAATTGAAATCTCATGTCGTGGATCATGATCATTCTGAATGAGTACTCTCGTACAGAGTACGATATGCGTAACTCTACCAGTACGGCTAGGTTGTAGGTCTTATATAGCATAATATAACAATCAAGCCTAGCAATGGAATAATCATGCCTTGACCGTAAGGTACACATGCTACTTTTACAGAAAAATGAAAGTCAACATGTGTCCATGTGCCAATTGTCACGACCCGCACCCTAGAGTAAGGGCACGAGAACGTAACAAGCCCAGCCTACGCCGCAGTGCATGTCGGCGGTAGAACGCTGTCCTAGGTCTCATGCATCTAACAGTATAAGGCTAAGCAGTTTATACTCTCCGAATGGGGGTGACATAGCAGAATGTAAACTCAATCACATCTAAGGTAGAGCATAATGGAAGATAGATAAAACATAAAATCCAAAAGAGATACAGCTGATAGAAGTCTAAGTGTCTAAGATACACAAACCCAGAAATACATCTCAAAGCTCAAATACAGAAATCCATAATTACAACTCAAGACAACTGAAAATAAACTAAGCAAAACCCTAGCTACCTATACAACCTCTACTGTGTCTCCTCTAGGCTAGCAGGCAACCTCCATGCTATCTGTAAAATTTATCAACAGGTCCAGTCAGGACAGGAGCGAGCACAGTACATCTCAACAGTTCATAGCAGGTTAGAAAATATAATCATACAGTAAAGTAAGATATAGATACCGAAGGAAATGCAGTAAGTAAACAGAGAGAGAGTGAACTGTAATAGAAATTTCTACTATAAGTAAGGAACTAACAGTGGCTAGTGAGTCAGAGTATAATATAGACATGTAAATGGCATAGGAGATTCTGATGCTACACTATGAAAAGATTCTGATGCTACACTACTTGGATAGTATTCACATGTTTATTTCTACTCCCCCGTACCCCCAATCAGTACACAAAGATCCAACCAAGTTATGTTATGATTCCATGTAACAGCCCCCGAAGGGTGGTACATAGTAGTCCCATAAATAGGGATTCTAGGAGATTCTAGGATATCCAGTAAATAGGATAAGGATTCCAGGAAGACTCTGTGATGTGAGAGTACATATCACAAGTGATCAAAGAACCAACGAAGCATAGTGATACGCCATGTAAGTGAAATGCACAGAACATAGAGTACCCGATGCTTCCTGAAGGGATAACATCTCAAGAAGGGATCCATATAGTACTAATCCGTATGACCAACGTGACAGTATCAAGTAAAGTAATTTAATGCAGGAAAATAATTCAAAGCAGGATATAAAATGATCAGAGAATGTACTCGCCTGGTATCCTGAATGTCCGAAGAGAATATACTGTCCGAGGAGTGATGTCTGTCTCCTATAGAACAGTACAAGTCACAACAAGTCTAAAATAAGGAAATAGACTACTACAATGCATCTACATGAAGTTTGGGGTCAATCTAGGCTAAAGTCAACCTTTGGTCAACTCTAGTCAAATAGACTAGTCAACTAGGTCAAACCTAAACCAAACAAGTCTATACTAGTCTAACTAGTCTATTCTAGGCCTAATCAAGGCTAAACAAGTCTAACTAAACTCTCACTAGGCAAACAGACACACCATAGGCTAAGAGCCCTAGGCTATAGGCTATATCATGCCTAAGCCAAACCACAAACACATATACACATAATAATATATATATATATCTAATATATTGTAGTACACTTATAACATATAGGCTACCTATATGTACATCCCACATATATATATATATATATATATATATATATATATATATATATATATATATATATATATATATATATATATATGCATCACTATTCACATATTCATATACATAGATATATATAGGAAAGCTATATATAGGCACATACATATATATATATATATAGAGAGAGAGAAAGAGAGGTAAAAGAGTAAGTGAGTATGTGTGTGTTTGGCATGTGTGTGAAAGGATATGTGTTAATATTCTAAAATTTAGTGATAGGTAGGTGTATGTGACATGGGATACATGATGTCAATGGGTGTATGAATACATGTGTGTAAAAGGTTATAGGTTAACTCAGTTTATAGAAATACATACATATATACTTACCTTGTATAGATGCATACATACATATCATGTATATTACATTTACATGATACATATCATATATATTAACATATTGCAAATATTCATTTCATTCATGCATCTATGCATTACCTACATGTTTTATACATATGCATACATTGTATATTCATATCATTTCATACATTAACATAGAGACATACAAACATGCACACATCATATATTTTATACCTTGTATTACCTTACATATCATGTTATATATTATCATTCATTCCTTTCATATATTACATTCTATATTACCTATATACATGTATTTCCTCCATTCATTCATGCTTGTATCATATACTCTACATTACCATACATGTTATCATTATATATTGTATTACAATATTTATATATTATACATTCATATCTATCATTACATATATATCTTGCATTCATATCTAGCATTCATTATATACTTTCATGCATACATTGTATATCATTCTTTCATTCATGCATTGCTTATATGCATTATATTAATTGCATTCCTACATGCTTGCATTCAACTATATATTGTCACGCCCCAGAACCAGAATACTGGAGAGCGGGAGCAGACATAGCCAGCAACGTATATGAAATAGATTCCATCTCGCTATACGGTCACGGCTGTCTAGATACATGAGGGTTTACTACAAGCCAACAGTCTCCTATGGTCATGAATAAGCCTAGTGTCTCAATCACAAGCAAGTAAGTAAATGTTACAAGATGTATGATCATTAAATATACAATAATAAGGCATCCCAAATATTACATATTCAGCTGATCATGAAGCTAGTTGTTATAAAATGTTAGGACTAGCAGGAGTTTAGTCATACATGATCAACCCTAGGATCTGTCAATCATGTTACAGCCCGTAGGCAGACAGTAAGTAAGTGCAATCGAGCTAAACAGGTGCTCGTCGGCTAAACGCCTCAAAAGAATATTTTTACAATAGAGTGGGAGAGCCAAAAATAACCCACTCGTTGCCAGGGTTCCGTCTAGTGGCCACCATCTGGCTGAAAGGTCGGTAGATCCTCTGGAGCTGCTCCAAAATCTGGCCACACAAAACTAGCTGGATCAGATCCCAGAAAGAGCAAGTGCTACGAAGGAAGTTTCACTTAGGAACTAAAATCAGCAATCAGCACAAGAGTATAAATAAGGTAAGAATTGAAAATAAAGAAATACATCAGGATGATATACGACGAGATAACCATGGAACTATTCAGATAACCAGGTTATAACCCGTAAACCAAACAAGGACCGGGATTATAACCCTTCGTCTGAACAGAACTTAGAATTCTCACCATTTATCGGTAAAATAATACAAGTATTCTGGTCATGCAGTAATCTGGGACAAAATCAGGGCAAAACTAGACAGGTTAGACTCCATCCAATCATTTCACGGCCAAACAAGAACTGCGGTTTGATACTTTAACTAACTAGGGTTATCACAAGTCTATTTACTAGCAAGATGCAGTGAGAATCTTCCACAGCCACAAGCCCTGCGGTCCATCCAGGTTACCCGGGTTAAAAGACTTAGAGTTGAATTCAGGTGGGTACATCGTCCAGGAAACGAATGTCCCCTTAGGTAGCTTGTAGGGTGCAACACATGACAGTTTGATGGAAATGTGCCCTACTCGACGGCAGGCTACAGATCCCAAGGCGTGCCCAGGTAACGGGATTACCTGTAGTTGGGAGATCTCTTCATGACTAATGTATTAATCTAGTTATTAGCCTTAGCCCATTTCAATAGGTACTCCTGACCGTGGTACTCAGGAGTCCTTGTCCTAGACATGATGCAAGACAGGACTGGTTCATTTGTACAAGCACAATCACCCACGGTATCCAGGTAATTTATATAGGTCATGTCATGTCAGGTAGCCGTCGCAACAGCTGTTCAAGATAATCATGTCAGGTGTACTTGTCAGGAGTGCGCCACGACGGGCAACTATCATGTCATGTTAGTCATGTCAGGAGTACACCACTACGGGTCACTGTCAGGTCATGCAATATTATCATTTCTAAACATATTAAATAAATTTATGATTATCAAGCACATGATAAAACGCGTAAGGAATGATCAATACGCAGGGCTATAGGAGAGCCATGCGGCTAAGGCATATGCGGCCAGGAATGATCTCATACGGCTGGAAGAGAACAGCCCATACGGCTGAATAGGGTCAGGCGCATACAGCTAAAAGGGAAAAGCTTATGCGGTTAAAGGGGTATCAGTCATATGCGGCTCGAAGATCCAGTCAGTCATGCGGCTGAGAAAGGCAAGGCATATGCGGCCAGGAGGATAGGGAACTCATGCGGCTGGCGGGGGATGGGTCCATGCGGCTGGCTGACCAATCAGGTACATACGGCCGGGGAGGAGCAACCCATGCGGCTGCGGGGAGCAATGACCATGCGGTCAAGGAAAGCAATCCATGCGGCTGGGAGATTGTGGTCTATACGGCTCGCGAGTGTTGAGTTTATGCGGCTCGAGATGGATAGAGTCCCATACGGCTGGAAGCAAGGGGTGCATATGCGGTTCGAAAAGAAGGGCCCCATGCGGCTAGAAGTACAAGAGCCTCATGCGGCTGGACTAAATACTTGTCGCATGAACTTGTCATGCGGTCAAGTCCAGTTAATAGTACATGCGGTTAGAAGCTGACTTGCCGCATGAATGTTCATGCGGTCAAGTGCTGCCATGCGGCTCGGGACTGTACTTCTTCTTAAATTTTTTGAGAGGAAGTACACCATGAAACCATGGCTACCAAGCTGCATAGAACCTTCATCTGGAGTCCAAATTCGAACTTCCTTTGGTCAAAATGGGGTAGAATGAAATGCTCTACAACATGGAACCATCAAAACTCGGAAATAATAATATTAAGTAGATCAAAACCCAAGAATTTTGAAAATAAAATAGACTTAGATCTACAAAAATCTAGCCATGGAAAGTAAAAATGTCAAGTACTAAAGTAAGTTAAAATGCTGTAAGGAAGAGAATAAAGCAATAAAATTAGAGTTCCTCCATGAAACAAGTTGCACTTGCCTAGACCTCTCTCTTCCTCTCTCTGGTAGGTGGAGAATTAATGGTGGAGAAAAAGAAGATATTAATGAAGAGAGAGAAGGAGAAGGGTTAATAAATACAAATGGTGGTGGTAGGTAGGGGTTTTACCCCTTGGTTCATAATGAACTAATAGCAATCCCAAACCGAACCAAGCCAACCCGAACCAAGAATAACCAAGCCATGAAGGAAGAGCTAAGCAAGAAACCATGCAATACAAGAATAAATACGTATACGTGTAATGCCTGTGGTTCGTATTACATATTTCTGGAATACGTGTACGTATTTATTCTTGTATTGTATGATTTTCTTGCTTAATTTCCTTCCTGGGCTTGGTTTATTCTTGGTTTGGGTTGGCTTGGTTCGGTTTGGGATTGCTCTTGGTTCATCATGAACCAAGGGGTGGACCCCCTACCTACCACCACCACTACCATTTATTAACCCTTCTCCTTTCTCTCTCTTCATTTATCATCTTCTCCACCATTACTTCCTTACCTACCAGAGAGAGGGAGAGAGAGAGGTCTAGGCAAGTGCAACTTGCTTCATGGAGGAACTCTAATTTTATTGCTTTATTCTCTTCCTTACAGCATTTTAACTTACTTTAGAACTTGGCATTTTTACTTTCCATGGCTAGATTCTTCTAGATCTAAGTTTACTTTATTTTTAAATTTCTTGGGTTTTGATCTACTTAATCCTATTATTTCTGAGTTTTGAGGGTTCTATGTTGTAGAGAATCTCGTTCTACCCCATTTTGACCTATGGAAGTTCGGATTTGGGCTCCGGATGATAGAGTTATGCAGCTTGGAAGGCATGGCTTATGGTGTACTTTTTCTCGGAAATTTGGAGAAGAAGCACAGTCCCGAGCCGTATGGTGTACTTGACCACATGAACATTCATGCGACAAGTCAGTTCCAACCGCATGTACTATTGCCTTGACTTGACCGTGTGACAAGTTCATGCGGTAAGTATTCCCGGCCGCATGGGACCCAGTCAGTTCCAACCGCATGCGCTATTGCCTTGCTTAATTTCCTCCCTGGGCTTGGTTTATTCTTGGTTTGGGTTGGCTTGGTTCGGTTTGGGATTGCTCTTGGTTCATCATGAACCAAGGGATGGACCCCCTACCTACCACCACCACTACCATTTATTAACCCTTCTCCTTTCTCTCTCTTCATTTATCATCTTCTCCACCATTACTTCCTTACCTACCAGAGAGAGGGAGAGAGAGGTCTAGGCAAGTGTAACTTGCTTCATAGAGGAACTCTAATTTTATTGCTTCATTCTCTTCCTTACAGCATTTTAACTTACTTTAGAACTTGGCATTTTCACTTTCCATGGCTAGATTCTTCTAGATCTAAGTTTACTTTATTTTCAGATTTCTTGGGTTTTGATCTACTTAATCCTGTTATTTCTAAGTTTTGAGGGTTCTATGTTGTAGAGAATCTCGTTCTACCCTATTTTGACCTATGGAAGTTCGAATTTGGGCTCCGGATGATAGAGTTATACAGCTTGGAAGGCATGGCTTATGGTGTACTTCTTCTCGGAAATTTGGAGAAGAAGCACAGTCCCGAGCCGTATGGTGTACTTGACCGCATGAACATTCATGCGACAAGTCAGTTCCAACCGCATGCATTATTGCCTTGACTTGACCGTGTGACAAGTTCATGCGGTAAGTATTCCCGGCCGCATGCGACCCAGTCAGTTCAGCTGCATAGGGCTGAGGACCTTATCCTACCGCATCAGCTTATCTTGGCCGTATGAGTTGGACCCAGCCGCATGTGCACAGCCTTGACGAGCCGCATGAACCAGACTCACTCGCTGGCCGCATGAGTCCTATATCCGCCAGCCGCATGAGATCCTGAACCTTCTAAGCCGCATGAACTCCCCCCGTCAGCCGCATAAGCAATCACCTTGACCCAGCCGCATGGGGCTCGACTTGGTTGAGCCGTATGGACTCATTTTCGCCAACCGCAGGAGTACCCTTGCCCTCCTGGCAGCATGTGTCTTGCCCTTCTCTTGGCCGCATGAGTTCGATTTATTCTAGCCGCATGAGAATCCCTCTCCTGCGAACCGCATGGGTCCTTAGTTCCCCCGACCCGCATGAATCTCTCTCTAGCCGCATGAACCTGACTCCTTCTCCAGCCGCATGAGATCCATCCTGGCCGTATGTTGGGATTGATAATTGAGCATGACGTGATAGTGACCCGTAGTGGTGCACTCCTGACATAATAACCTGACATGACCTGATAGTGGCCCGTCGTGGCACACTCCTGACTAGTACACTTGATATGATAAACCTGACATGATTATCTGATAAGCTGTTGCGACGGCTACCTGACATGACATGACCTGTATAATGACCTGGACACCGTGGGCGATTGTGCTTGTACAAATAAACCAGTCCTGTCTTGCATCATGTCTAGGATAGGGACTCCTGAGTACCACGGTCAGGAGTACCTACTAAAATGGACTAAGGCTAATAACTAGATTAATACATTAGTCATGACGAGATTTCCCAGCTACAGGCAATCCCGTTACCTGGGCGCGCCTTAGGATCTGTAGCCTGCCGTCGAGTAGGGCACATTTCCAGTACACTGTCATGTGTTGCACCCTTCAAGCTACCTAAGGGTACATTCGTTTCCTGGACAATGTACCCACCTGAATTCAACTCTAAATCTTTCAACCCGGGTAACCTGGATGGTCTGCAGGGCTTGTGGCTGTGGAATAATCTCACTGCATCTTGTTAGTAATTAGGCTTGTGACAACCCTAGTTAGTTAAAGTATCAAGCCGTAATTCTTGCTTGGCCGTAAAGTGATTGGATGGAGTCTAACCAGTCTAGTCTTGCCCTGATCCTGTTCCAGATTACTGCATGACCAGAATGCTTATATTTAGTTTACCGATAAATGGTGAGAATTTCAAGTTCTGTTCAGACGAAGGGTTACAACCCCGGTCCTTGTTTGGTTTACGGGTTGTAACCTGGTTATCTGAATAGTTCCATGGTTATCTCGTCGTATATCATCCTGAGGTATTTTCTTTATTTCCAGTTTTTACTTTTATTTATATCTTGTGCTGATTACTGGTTTTAGTTCCTAAGTGAAGCTTCCTTTGTGGCACTTGCTCATTCTGGGGTCTGACCCAGCTGGTTTTGCGTGGCCAGATTTCGGAGCAGCTCCGGAGGATCTACCGACCTTCCAGCCAGATGGTGGCCACTAGACGGAACCCTGGCAACGAGTGGGTTTATTTTTGATCTTCCACTTTATTGTAAAAATATTCTTTTGAGGCATTTAGCCGACGAGCACCTGTTTAGCTCGATTGTACTTTGCTTACTGTCTGCCTATGGGCTGTAACATGATTGACAGATCCTAGGGTTGATCATGTATGACTAAACTCTTGCTAGTCCTAACATTTTGTAACGACTAGCTTCATGATCAGCTGAATATGTAATGTTTGGGATGCCTCACTATTGTATATTTAATGATCATACTTCTTGTAACCTTTTACTTACTTGCTTGTGATTGAGACTCTAGGCTTGTTCATGACCTTAAGAGACTGTTGGCTTGTAGATAAACCCTCATGTATCTAGACAGCCGTGACCGTATAGCGAGATGGATTCCATTTTATATACGTAGCTGGCTATGTCTGCCCCCGCTCTCCAGTATTCTGGTTCTTGGGCGTGACAATACGTATTCCAAAAATATGCAATACGAACCACATGCATTACAACTCTACCCACCTTAAAAGAATTCCGTCCTCGGAATTTAATCAAGAGGCTAGAGGGCAATGACAAGCTACATTAATCACATGCAACCTATAACTAGGCAGGCAATCACTCATTCAAGCAAGGAATCGAAGACATGAGGCATAAGGAAGACATTATACCTCACGAGTCGAACAAATCGGGATATCGCGATCGGATATTGTCCTCACGCTCCCACGTTGACTCACCCAAAGAGTGATGACCCCAAGCAACTCGGACTAACTTGATAGTCTTGTTCTTGAGTATCTTCTCTCTCTGGTCCAATATAGACACGGGCCTCTCCTCATACGAAAGATTGGTACCAACAACCAATTCAGAATGATCCAGGATGTGGCTCGGGTCCAGGATGTACCGTCGTAATTGGGATACATGGAATACGTCATGCACCTCGCTTAACGACGGCGGAAGAGCGAGACGATAGGATACATTTCCTACTCGCTCCAGAATGTCGAACGGTCCTATATACCTAGGACTAAGCTTTCCCCGTACGCCGAAACGAATGACGCCACGGTTAGACGAAATTCTCAGGAATACATGATCGCCGACCGAAAACTCGAGAGGACGCCGATAAGAATCGGCCCAATGGCGATGGCGATCTTGGGCAACTCGAAGATGATCCCTGACTCTTCTGACCACTTCAACTATCTGGGCAATTATTTCTGGACCGAGCATCTGCCTCTCTCCAATATCATCCCATGCTAGCGGGGATCTGCACTTCCTACCATACAGTGCCTCGAACGGTGCCATCTAGATACTGGCCTGGAAGCTGTTGTTGTACGAGAACTCCACCAGGTACAAGTGATCTTCCCATGAACCACCGAAGTCAAGTGTACAGGACCGCAACATATCTTCAAGAGTCTGGATCGTACGCTCCGACTGACCATCTGTCTGCGAATGATATGCTGAGCTGAACTGGAGGTGAGTTCCCAAACTCTCCTGCAGGCTACGCCAAAAGTGCGACGTAAATCTGGAACCTCCGTCCGAGTTGATACTGACTGGTATACTGTGCAATCTGACAATCTGCCTGAGGTACATCTCTGCTAACTGAGCTGTCGACTGACCAACTCTGAACGGGAGGAAGTGAGCTACCTTCGTGAGCCGATCAACTATAACCCAGATAGCATCTCTACCAGCTGGGGATCTAGGTAATCTAGTCACGAAATCAATGGTCACATGCTCCCATTTCTATTCTGGAATCGGCATGGGCTAAAGAAGTCCAGCCGGCCTCTGATGTTCAGCTTTAACTTGTTGACAAACCAAACACCGAGAGACAAACCGGGCTATCTCTCGCTTCATACCATTCTACCAGAAATGCTGACGGATATCACGGTACATCTTCGTACTACCAGGATGGATGGAATACTGAGAACTGTGCGCTTCCGACATGATCTCCTGCCTGATATCTCCACTGGGTACACAAAGACGCTTACCATGTCGAAGTGTACCATCCTCATGAATGCACAACTCTGGTCTTCGGCCTGCCTCACACTCGGTTCTGAGTCGCTGAAGCTTAGAATCTGCTGACTGCGCCATCCGGATCCTCTCGACTATAGTGGACTGAACTTGCATGCTGGCCATCAATGCTACACTGGAAGGAAGAACAACTGTGAAACCCGTAACTTTTAGTTAATTATTTAATTATTTTAATTAATTAATAGTTGTTAATTTAGGAAAATGCATTTTTAGAAAATTATTAATTCTGTAAATTTTAGTCAAAATCATATTTTTCTAATTAATTAAATATTGTATTTATTTATTCTAGTTAGGTTAAATTATTATTATTATTATTATTTCAGGAAAACATATTTTTTAAAAAAAATATTATTAAACCTAGAATTTGATTATTGGACCAGACCTGTATCGAAACCCGTTCCTGAGTCCCGAACTCGTCTCGAATCCATTTCTGAAACCAACCCAATCTCGATTTTTTTTCTAAAAAGAAATCTTCAAATCTCTTTGTATATATATATATATATATATATATATATATATTTATATATATAAATTCTATTTTTCTTTAAAGGAAAGAATTTATTATTTACTTTTCCTTTGTTCTCAGAACACAGTTTCTCGACCAAATGCCGACCCCTCTTCCAAACCGTCGAGTCTCCTCGGCAACCCTTCCGAAACTGTCGACAATCTCCTCCTTTCCCCTTCCCGTAACCACCCAGTCCATTTTCCCTATAAAACCCCTCTCTTCCCTCTCACTCTCTCACAGAACCCATCCCCAACTTTCCTCTTCCCCAAATCCATTTCTTTCGAGCCATCCCCTGCGAGCTCCCCGACGCCCCCGGCTCTCTGCGCCGACCCTCCGGCGTTCGACCTCGACGTCGGTTCCCAGCGGCCCACACTCGCTTCCCGCGAGCGCCACCCGCCGGCCTCCCTCCGGCCAGCTCGCGGCCATCAGCGCCGCCCTAGCCCCCGTCCGCGACGTTCCCGCGAGCGCGTTCCCCCAGCGCCTCCTCCGGCGTTCGCCGCCCCTTGCGAGACCCCCTCTCCCTCGGAGCCCCGACGCCGACCTCGCCCCGAGCTTGCCGTCCGACTCCGGCGACCGCGCCTCCTCCGGCGTCCGCTGCCACCCTCTACGCCCCGATCCGCGCGTCTCCCGACGACCACCCGTCGACGCCGCCCTCTCCCCGCGGCCAAGCGCCGCCCCCTTCGCGGCCCTCTAGTCACTGTTATTCCAGCGCCCCTTCGCCGCTGCTCTTTGGGATAACGCCACTGGTCAGTTCTTCTCTGGCCAGAACCCTGCCGTGCCCTATTTCTGAGTTCTTCGGCGTTCGTCGTCGTCGACGCTGGTTCCAGCACTGTTTCGGGAACGTTTGCTGATCTGGATCTCATCATTTTCTTTCTATTTTACATCTGAGAGCTCTAGCCGAGCAATTTGAGGTATAACCCCCTGTTCCGCTATTTTTTATTATCTTGTCGATGATGAAATGGTCCCCGATTCCCTTTGGGAACTCGGTTTTAGCGACGACGTAATTTTCCGGGACTTTCGGAAAGGTCCTGTGAATTATTTTGGATTCCCGGAATATTTCGGGAATTGATTTGTGGTACGTTTTAGCTTTTCGGATTTTTCCGTGAATGTTCTGTGATTTGTAGAATTGGAATCGGACTTCCGAAATTATTTCGGGTCATTCCGATTATGCTGTGGATTGGCTGTGGATGTTTTATATATATAAAATGCGGTTTTTTTCCTTGGTTTGGGACTTGCAGGAATTATCGGCGCCATTTTCCCAGTTTTTGGGTTGACCAAAAACAGAGGAGATGCTGCCCGATTTTTCCGTAAATCCTGAATTTATTTTCAAAATGAATTTAAAATGATTTTCGAAATTTATTCGATATTTGATTTTTGGGTGACGACCGTATCGGTCAATGGACCCGGCTAAGTGCAAACGATACCGGCCCCGCCCGGACGTTGAGGCAATTAGCCAAAATAAGGATCGGACCATTATCTGAGACTTACTAGTTATCTTTATTTTTATTATTTATTTTCTGTTTAAATTCTATTTAATTTCTATTTCAATTTAGGACTAACGACAGTTTATCTTATTTCAATTTATGTAAATAAATTGTAATGGGCATAAGCCCAGCTGGCTGGTCTGTAACTGTAATAGCATAGGTTTTCCTATCATTTTCTGGTTTTTCGTGTTTTATTATTTAACGACTAAAATGATTAAAAAGTATCTTCGTATAAAAATTAATTAATATTTCTCACCTAAAATTGACAAGTTTATTATTAAATAAAAATCACGTATTTCTCACTAAATAAGAAAAAATTAGCTTTATATTTATATTTATAAAAATTGACAAGTTTTCATAAATAATCTGGCAGCGACGTTGCTTTCCCGAATTCAAAGTTAAAACGACGTTTTCCCTCGTAATAAATCAACGCACTTAATAACCGTGTTTTTCTGTGTTTAGTTAATTAAATAACTAAAATTGGACTAGGACGCAAATAGAGATTACAACTAGCATAGCTAAGTTGGTTAACCTGAAAGCTGAGTTTATTTCTCGAATGTAGGATTTCGAGGAAGAGTCTGAACTTCCATCCCGACGTATCAACCTTTCTAGTCCAGTCAAACCTGAGGCAAGTACATTTTGTGTTAGTTTACAATTATTTAGTAATCGTTTTAATGCAAGTTTAAACCACAATGCAACACGAAACTCTCTCTGAGAGCACTGACTGTAACTACTGTAATTATTAGGGACTGGGGGAGTAGTGTAATGAGTATGACCACATCCAAAACTGTATACTGACTGTGTTAGCTTACCCCTCACACACACGGGGATAAGCCATATCGTATCAATATGATACAACTGTACAACCCAAGCCGGTCATATTCATTGCCTATTCACATCACAGAAACTGTAACTATTTTAAAACTGTAACTGCTTAGTTGATTTTCAAAACTGTTTAAAAGTGCATGATTCTATTATTATTTCAATTGTTAAATTAGTATGAATTGTACTTTGCTCCCTCCTGACTGGAGACCCAACATTTTAGGTATCACTGATGAGGCTTTGTTCCGCGATCCCAAGACGAGGATTTCGAGACTGATGAGCTGTTTGCCTAGAGTTTTCTTTTCTTCTTGATGTATGTAAAAAATGGTTTAAGTTGTATTTTTCATTCCATTGTAAAAGTTTAATAAAGTTTTAAATTTCCGAATTTTGAGTTGTGACAAATATAGTGTTGTTGTATGGTTACCTGATACTGAACAGCTTACTGCCGCCGTCTCAACAACGGTGCAGGCTGGGCATGATCCGGTTCGACCCAATTAGTTGGGATCGGGTCGTGACATGTTTTTAGTGGTGGCCCATGCAGGTCTGAACAACAACTTAGGAAAACATATTTAGAAACAACTAGAACACTAGAACATCAATTTGTCACAACATAGGACCGAAATATATTATAAATAAATATTTTTGTTTGATTATAGACTGGTAGGATACCTTGCTTATGATTGCATCCTAAACCATCCAGAGAATGACCATTGACAAGACCAATCCTGCTGGCGATGAGGTGTCATCTCCGGATCATACCCCATCTCCTCAACCAAGTCCAGGGTTTATTCCCTCGCGGCTGATTGACCGTCCCCATAATGCATCCAGTAAAGTTTTCACTACACTGGCGATTCCTACCTCATCTCAAACCGAGTTGCATTTCCTTGGTGGAGTATCCATTCTTGTTGCTCCACCAGTACCATCAAACACCTCCCAAGTGGTTGCCCTATTTCAAGAAATCCTGGAGTTCTAGAAAGCTCAAGATGAAGCCCAGCAGGAACAGATGAATATCACGAGAAAAGATATGAAGAACGTCAATGATGTAGCCTTAGCTATCTTAAACCAAGTTGGAGCAGAACCTCGTCCTAGGAGGGATACCCCTGAATCTAGAAGATATTTGAGCCCTATCCGACAGTCATATCGTAAGAAGCTATTGGTTTGTGACTACTGTAAAAGGACTGGTCACCAAGCCAATATTTGTCGTAAGAAATTGGGGAAATATTTGGTATGTGGATCTGCTGAACATCGGGTAAAGGATTGCCCCTTATCTTTCTATCATACCAGAATACCTATCCCAGCAACACCTGTTAGGCCACAACCTAGGGACTCTCTTCCTATCCAGCAGATCCTGCCTCCTACTATAAGGCATGATGCATACTCGAGGTTCATAGAAGATGAAGGACCAGATCAATGAACTGAAGGCTTTGGGTTTATCCGAGACGGAGCTTCACCTTAGGGAACACCTATCTTGTTTGTGCCCAAGAAGGATGGAACAACGGATGTGCATCGATTACCAGACACTAAAGAACAAATACCCTCTGCCCGGATCGAGGATCTGTTTGATCTGTTTATGTGGAGTTAGGGTGTTTCGAAGTTTGACTTAAGATCTGACTACCATCAAATCAAAGTCAGGAAGGAGGACATTTCCAAGACGGCGTTCAAACACCAAGTATGGGTAGTTTCTTTGGTCATGACGTTGGACTGACAAATGCTCCTGCTGTGTTCATGAATCTTATGAACAGAGTTTTCATGAGTATTTGAATCAGTTTATCTTCTCCAAAGATAACATTCTGACATATTCGAAGACTGAAGAAGAGCATGAAGAACATCTGAGAAAAGTTCTAGAAACTTTGAAGAAAAAGAAGTTTTATGGTAAGTTATCTGAACGTGGATTTTCTTTGACAAGGTGGATTTTTTTTGCCATGTTATCAAGAGAAAAAATTTCGATGGAAGATAGCTGCTGTTGAAAAGTGGTATATCCCAAGTTCAATTCGAAAGTTTCTTGAACTTGGCTGGCTACTATCAGAAGTTCGTGAAGGATTTCGCCAAGATTGCTGAGCCGATGACGAAGCTCACTTGGAAGAATGAAGAGTTTATCTGGACGAAAGATTGCCAGACGGCATTGAGGAGCTGAAGAAGAGACTTACCACTACACCAATCCTTGCGCTACCCGCAGGAACTGGTGGTTTCTCAATCTACAGTGATGCCTCTGGAAAAGGACTGGGTTGCATTATTCAACAACATGGGAAAGTAATTGCTTACACATCTAGGCAACTACAGACTCATGAGAAGAATTATCCCACACCTAATTTGGAATTCGTTGCAATTATCTTTACTTTGAAGCTATGGAAGCATGATTTTATGGAAAGGGAGTGAAAATATATACGGACTACAAAAGTCTCAGAAAGAGCTGAATGTTAGACAAAGAAGATGACTGAAGCTGATGAAGGATTTCAACATCGACCCGCTATACCACCTGGGTAGGGCTAATGTGATCGCTGATACACTTAGTCGATACCCAGTGGCGATGTTCTTAACCAAGGAGTGGCACCTACTAGAAGACGTCGAGAAGCTTGGACTGGAGGTTATACTACCTGGAGATAGAAGGACGGAGCTGAATGCTGATTCAGTATTGATGAAGTTCGAGGCTGATGGACAAAATCAAGAGGACGTAGTTTCAAAACGAGGTACTTTGCAGGCTTAGAGATCAAGTGTTGGCAGGAACACTTGAGGGTTTCTAAATCGATCAGCAGTGGAACTCTGAAGAATGGTACGAGACTTTGTGTATCGGCTGACAAACGGAGGAACAAGTTGATGAAAGAAATGCACCAGTCGCAGTATTCTATATATTCAGGAGCTAATAAGATGTATCGGAATATGCCTCCATTGATTGGTGCTATGGAATGAAGAAGGACAATTCCAGGTATGGGATTAGATGTGAATTTGTCAACATGAGTAATTTAGCAAGAGAACAACAAGTTTGTTGCAGCCGCTGGACAATTCGGAGTGGAAGTAGAAGCATATAACAATGAACTTTGAGTAAGGATTGCCTTGTTCCCAAGGAGGGAAGGACACCAATTGGATTGTAGTGGACCGACTGACTAAGTCAGCACACTCTATTCCCTTCAAAGTTAGTTTATTCATCGAGAAGTTGACAGCATTGTACGAGAGGCACCCCTACCGGATTTATGGATACAAACCGGCGGACAATCAAAGAAGATAATCCAGACGCTTGAAGATATGTTAGATCTTGTGTTTTGGAAATTGGAGGGTCTTGGAGAAGATCATTTAAAATTGGTAGAGTTTTCTTACAACAACTACCAAGTTAGCATCGTCAATCAGTGGAGTTTGAAGAAGGAGATAGCGTCTTTTGTGAAGATTTTCTCCTACCAGAGGAACGATCAGTGTTAGCAGAGCAGAAAAGTTGAGCCAGGTACATCAGGCCATTTGAAGTTTTAAGACGAGTTGGAAGTAGCGTACCGGTTAGCTCTATCAGCTAATCTCGAGAGTGTGCAACGTCTTCTACATATCACAGTTCAGACGCTACATTTCGGATCCGAGTCCCATATTGGATAATTCAGAGTTGAAGATTAGACTCCACCTTTCAGTGCCAGAGTAACCAGTTGCAAGCGTAGTCAGAGGTGAGAAGAAGATCAGAATTTGAGCCATCACTTAAACTCCTACTTCTTATCTTTTCGTTCTAAACTTGACTGATGCTGCTAAGTCAGCCTAGTTTTGCAAGCTATCTCTTTATCAAGCTTGATCATGACAGTATTTTATTGGGTGAACCCACTAATATATTGTCTAATCAGGACTGGTGCATGATGGTCTGATCAACCTCGTGTACTTTGGTTCGCTTTCGTATTTTTCTGCATGGATGATATCATAAATGAAATTTGTCCCTAAATCGTCTCATCCACGACTGCCTTGAAAATTCTTATTGTTGGACCCGAGTTACGAGCGTAGTACCCGTAGCTGTTTGATTCTCCTACCCTACTCTTTAAATTTCGAGGACGAAATTTTCTAAGGAGGGAAGGTTGTGAAACCCGTAACTTTTAGTTAATTATTTAATTATTTTAATTAATTAATAGTTGTTAATTTAGGAAAATGTATTTTTAGAAAATTATTAATTCTGAAAATTTTAGTCAAAATCGTAATTTTCTAATTAATTAAATATTGTATTTATTTATTCTAGTTAGGTTAAATTATTATTATTATTATTATTTCAGGAAAACATATTTTTTTTAAAAAATATTATTAAACCTGGAATTTGATTATTGGACCAGACCTGTACCGAAACCCGTTCTTGAGTCCCGAACCCGTCTCGAATCCATTTCTGAAACCAACCCAATCTCGATTTTTTTTTCTAAAAAGAAATCTTCAAATCTCTTTGTATATATATATATATATATATATATATATATATTTATATATATAAATTCTATTTTTCTTTAAAGGAAAGAATTTATTATTTACTTTTCCTTTGTTCTCAGAACACAGTTTCTCGACCAAATGCCGACCCCTCTTCCAAACCGTCGAGTCTCCTCGGCAACCCTTCCGAAACTGCCGACGATCTCCTCCTTTCCCCTTCCCGTAACCACCCAGTCCATTTTCCCTATAAAACCCCTCTCTTCCCTCTCACTCTCTCACAGAACCCATCCCCAACTTTCCTCTTCCCCAAATCTATTTCTTTCGAGCCGACCCCTGCCGAGCTCCCCGACGCCCCCGGCTCTCCGTGCCGACCCTTCGGCGTCCGACCTCGACGTCGGTTCCCAGCGGCCCACACCCGCTCCCCGCGAGCGCCACCCGCCGGCCTCCCTCCGGCCAGCTCGCGGCCATCAGCGCCGCCCTAGCCCCCGTCTGTGACGTTCCCGCGAGCGCGCGCCCCCAGCGCCTCCTCCGGCGTTCGCCGCCCCTTGCGCGACCCCCTCTCCCTCGGAGCCCCGACGCCGACCTCGTCGCGAGCTCGCCGTCCGACTCCGACGACCGCCCCTCCTCCGGCGTCCGCTGCCACCCTCTGCGCCCCGATCCGCGCGTCCCCCGGCGACCACCCGTCGACGCCGCCCTCTCCCCGCGGCCAAGCGCCGACCCCCTTCGCGGCCCTCTGGTCGCTGTTATTCCAGCGCCCCTTCGCCGCTGCTCTTTGGGACAGCACCTCTGGTCAGTTCTTCTCTGGCCAGAACCCTGCCGTGCCCTATTTCTGAGTTCTTCGGCGTTCGTCGTCGTCGACGCTGGTTCCAGCACTGTTTCGGGAACGTTTGCTGATCTGGATCTCATCATTTTCTTTCTATTTTACATCTGAGAGCTCTAGCCGAGCAATTTGAGGTATAACCCCCTGTCCCGCTATTTTTTTATTATCTTGTCGATGATGAAATGGTCCCCGATTTCCTTTGGGAACTCGGTTTTAGCGACGACGTAATTTTTTGGGACTTTCGAAAAGGTCCTGTGAATTATTTTGGATTCCCGGAATATTTCGGGAATTGATTTGTGGTACGTTTTAGCTTTCCGAATTTTTCCGGGAATGTTCTGTGATTTGTAGAATTGGAATCGGACTTCCGAAATTATTTCGGGTCGTTCCGATTATGCTGTGGATTGGCTGTGGATGTTTTATATATATAAAATGCGGGTTTTTCCCTGGTTTAGGACTTGCAGGAATTATCGGCGCTATTTTCCCAGTTTTTGGGTTGACCAAAAACAGAGGAGATGCTGCCCGATTTTTCCGTAAATCCTGAATTTATTTTCAAAATGAATTTAAAATAATTTTCGGAATTTATTCGATATTTGATTTTTGGGTGACGACCGTATCGGTCAATGGACCCGGCTAAGTACAAACGATATCGGTCCCGCCCGGACGTTGAGGCAATTAGCCAAAATAAGGATCGGACCATTATCTGAGACTTACTAGTTATCTTTATTTTTATTATTTATTTTCTGTTTAAATTCTATTTAATTTCTATTTCAGTTTAGGACTAACGACAGTTTATCTTATTTCAATTTATGTAAATAAATTGTAATGGGCATAAGCCCAGCTGGCTGGTCTGTAACTGTAATAGCATAGGTTTTTCTGTCATTTTCTGGTTTTTCGTGTTTTATTATTTAACGACTAAAATGATTAAAAAGTATCTTCGTATAAAAATTAATTAATATTTCTCACCTAAAATTGACAAGTTTATTATTAAATAAAAATCACGCATTTCTCATTAAATAAGAAAAAATTAGCTTTATATTTATATTTATAAAAATTGACAAGTTTTCATAAATAATCTGGCAGCGACGTTGCTTTCCCGAATTCAAAGTTAAAACGACGTTTTCCCTCGTAATAAATCAACGCACTTAATAACCGTGTTTTTCTGTGTTTAGTTAATTAAATAACTAAAATTGGACTAGGACGCAAATAGAGATTACAACTAGCATAGCTAAGTTGGTTAACCTGAAAGCTAAGTTTATTTCTCGAATGTAGGATTTCGAGGAAGAGTCTGAACTTCCATCCCGACGTATCAACCTTTCTAGTCCAGTCAAACCTGAGGAAGTACGTTTTGTGTTAGTTTACAATTATTTAGTAATCGTTTTAATGCAAGTTTAAACTACAATGCAACACGGAACTCTCTCTGAGAGCACTGACTGTAACTACTATAATTATTGGGGACTGGGGGAGTAGTGTAATGAGTATGACCACATCCAAAACTGTATACTGACTGTGTTAGCTTACCCCTCACACACACGGGGATAAGCCATATCGTATCAATATGATACAACTGTACAACCCAAGCCGGTCATATTCATTGCCTATTCACATCACAGAAACTGTAACTATTTCAAAACTGTAACTGCTTAGTTGATTTTCAAAACTGTTTAAAAGTGCATGATTCTATTATTATTTCAATTGTTAAATTAGCATGAATTGTACTTTGCTCCCTCCTGACCGGAGACCCAACATTTTAGGTATCACTGATGAGGCTTTGTTCCGCGATCCCAAGACGAGGATTTCGAGACTGATGAGCTGTTTGCCTAGAGTTTTCTTTTCTTCTTGATGTATGTAAAAAATGGTTTAAGTTGTATTTTTCATTCCATTGTAAAAGTTTAATAAAGTTTTAAATTTCCGAATTTTGAGTTGTGACAAATATAGTGTTGTTGTATGGTTACCTGCTACTGAACAGCTTACTTGCCGCCATCTCAACAACGGTGCAGGCTGGGCATGATCCGGTTCGACCCAATTAGTTGGGATCGGGTCGTGACAACAACTTCAATACCCATCTTCTGAAGATCTGCTAACAGCTCTGGTTACGCTGTTAGGAAATAAACTCCGGCTCTCCTGCTCAATGCATCTGCAACGTCGTTGGCCTTTCCAGGATGATACTGCAAGTTGACATCATAATCCACAAGAAGCTCCAGCCACCTCCTCTGACGCATGTTAAGATCCTTCTGGGTGAAAACATACTTCAGGCTCTTGTGGTCGGTGAAAATCTCCACCCTATCTCCATATAAGTAGTGCCTCCACAACTTAAGTGCAAACACTACTGCTGCCAGCTCCAAGTCATGGGT
Source organism: Iris pallida (assembly GCA_029216955.1). NCBI lineage: Eukaryota > Viridiplantae > Streptophyta > Magnoliopsida > Asparagales > Iridaceae > Iris > Iris pallida. Next base: position 3,804,406 of record JANAVB010041220.1, on the reverse strand, counting down.
TGGGTAATTCCTTTCAAGATCACAAAGTTGTCGTGATGCATAAGCTATTACCTTCCCATGCTGCATCAGAACACATCCTAAACCTCTGCCTGAAGCATCACAATACACGGAGAATCCTCCGGTTCCATCTGGAAGCGCGAGAATGGGAGCCGTCATCAAGCCTCGCTTCAACTGTTCAAAAGAACTCTGACACTCTGCTGTCCAAGCAAACTACGCATCCTTGCGGGTCAACTGGGTCAATGGTGCTGAAATCCGAGCAAAATCTGAAATAAACCGCCGGTAGTAGCCGGCCAATCCAAGAAAACTGTGAACTCTGCAACGGTACTGGGCACTGGCCATGACTCAATGGCCACAATCTTCTGGGGATCCACTTCTACTCCTCCTCTGGTGATGATGTGACCCAAGTACGAAATACGATCGAGCTAAAACTCGCATTTACTAAACTTGGCATACAACTGGTGCTCTATGAGAATCTGAAAAACCACACGGAGATGCTGCTCATGCTCCGCTTCGCTCTTGATGTAGACCAGGATGTCATCTAGGAACACTATCACGAACTGATCTAAATAAGACATGAAGATGCGATTCATGAGATCCATGAATACAGCCGGCGCATTGGTCGCTCCAAAAGGCATAACAAGGAACTCCCAATGCCCATATCTAGATCTAAAAGCTGTCTTCGGGATGTCCTGCTCTCTGACTCTGATCTGATGATATCTTGAGCGCAAGTCGATCTTCGAGAATACTGCTGCCCCTTTGAGTTGATCAAACAAGTCATCTATCCTCGGGAGAGGATATCTATTCTTGATTGTCATTGAGTTCAAGGTACGATAATCAACACATAACCTGGACGTACCATCCTTCTTTTTCACAAGAAGCATCGGGGCTCCCCAAGGCGATCCACTAGCACGAATGAATCCCTTGGCTCGAAGTTCTTCAATCATCTTGTACAAGATCTCCAACTCTGAAGATGCCATCCTGTAGACTCTCTCTGACACTGGGGCTGTCCTGGGAATCAAGTCTATGGTGAACTCGATCTCCCGCTCTGGAGGCATACCTGGAACCTCTTCTGGGAAAACATCTGGAAACTCTTCGACTATCCGGGGCAACTGCACTGCTGCTACTGCCATCCGCAATACTGGAGGAGAAGGCTCAACTGCGTCTCGGGAAAAAAGAAAATTCTGGCTCGCCTGGAATGCTAAAAACAACCCTACCAATATGGTAGTCTATTCTAGCATACTGGTTCCTCAACCAATCCATCCCTAAGACCATATCAAAATCGGCCATCGGGAATTCTATCAATCTAGCTGGAAATTCCTTACCGCTAACTACGATCCAATACGAGGAAAACACCCTATCGACTCCCACAAGTCCGTTACCAGTAAGTATATTGAACCTTACTGATAATGACTCGGGCTCCAATCTTATCCGTGTCGCGAATCATACAGACATAAAAGAATACGATGCACCAGAATCAAATAAAGCTGAAGCTGGAAAGGAGTTGACGAGAATAGTACCTGCCACTACCTCTCCTGGTGCCAATCCTTCCTCCACGGTCATTGCCATAGCCTGACCATGCCCTCGGGGTGCTGGTCCCCTCTGCTGAAATCCTCGCTGCCTATTCTGACTCTGTACTTGGGCTTGAACATGCTGCTGGGGGTTCTGCTGCTGGAATACTTGGGCCTGAGGCGGCAAGGGCCTCGGCAATGGATACTGCTGATGCTGCTGCTGGACTGGAACTGGGGCTGGTCCCCTCACCGAAGAGCTAGAAAGGTTGGACGATGATGAACCACCCCTATTCGGGCAGGATCCAACCCTATGGTCTGGTGCTCCACAAGCCAGGCATAATCCTTGTGCCCTACGACACTCTGCCACTACATGGCCTGGCTTCCCACAATGAGAACATCCCACTGCGGAAGACTGCTTCTGCTTCTGCTGCTGCTGCTTAGGGTACGTCGGGGTGGAATGTTGAACCGACGTTACTGAGGCCGCCCGCCTCGGAGCTCCAATAGTCAAAGCCCTGGCTGCCGGGGCTGGTACTGAAGACTGATTCATCTGGCCGTGGGATCTCTTCCGACCTCCGGCCCTATCCACAATCCTCTGGGAGGTATACTCATGCCTCCTAGCTGCTCTCAAGACTGCATCAAAAGTCTGATGCTCAAACTGCTCAACCGCCAATAAAATCTCCAAGTGAAGCCCCTGCTGAAATTGCTGGGCTCTATCATACTCGGTTGCCACCAAGGTAGAAGCAAACCGACTGAGTCTCGAAAACTCGGCCGTATATCCGTTGACCGTTCTGCCTCCTTGCTTCAAGTTGGTGAACCGGGTCTGTAGATCATACCGAGCTACAGCATCAAAATACTTGGTCTGGAATCTCTCTCTGAACACCGCCCAAGCAATGGGTGCTGCTAATCCAACGGCCTGTGCCGCCCACCAGCTACGGACAAGATCCAACAACTGCAGGCACACCACGGCCTCCTTCTCGTTCTCAGGGGTCCTGGCTGCTTCGAGAATCACCTCAGTATCCTGAAGCCAAGCATCTGCTGCGATAGCATCTTCACTACCGTCAAAGAAGGGAGGGTTCAAGCGCTTGAAGCTGTTGGCCGCGCTGTTACCCTGATGACCTCCTCTGGTCAAAGCATCCGTTACTGCCTGGTGCAAGGCATCTCCACGACGATCTTGGGAAGCTATCAAGGTCCTGACGAGTCTTACCAAAGAGCCATCATCAGGCTCGGCAGGCTGAACTGGCTGGACTGGTGGCTCTCCGTCAGAAGGCACGACTCTGGAGGCTACTCCGGAATGCTGGGCTTGATCCCCGGGTTGCTGCTGATCCACGGGAAGTGCTCCGCCTTGCTGACCGGCAGGTCTAGGAACAATGCCGCTGAAGAAGACGACATAGGGAACAATAAGGAAGGACCAGGAAGATCAATGATACAAGCATATGATCAGGACAAGAATCCAGGGATTCAGAAGATACGAGCAGAGATCAAGAGCGAATACTGATTGAGACATCTATTCGGTAAACCCTCACATATCTTGATTTACAATACCTGCATGGGCCACCACTTAAACCATGTCACGCCCCAGAACCAGAATACTGGAGAGCGGGGGCAGACATAGCCAGCTACGTATATGAAATGGATTCCATCTCGCTATACGGTCACGGCTGTCTAGATACATGAGGGTTTACTACAAGCCAACAGTCTCCTATGGTCATGAACAAGCCTAGTGTCTCAATCACCAGCAAGTAAGTAAATGTTACAAGATGTATGATCATTAAATATATAATAATAAGGCGTCCCAAATATTACATATTCAACTGATCATGAAGCTAGTCGTTACAAAATGTTAGGACTAGCAGGAGTTTAGTCATACATGATCAACCCTAGGATCTATCAATCATGTTACAGCCCGTAGGCAGACAGTAAGTAAGTGCAATCGAGCTAAACAGGTGCTCGTCGGCTAAACGTCTTAAAAGAATATTTTTACAATAGAGTGGAAGAGCCAAAAATAACCCACTCGTTGCCAGGGTTCCGTCTAGTGGCCACCATCTGGCTGGAAGGTCGGTAGATCCTCTGGAGCTGCTCCGAAATCTGGCCACACAAAACCAGCTGGGTCAGATCCCAGAAAGAGCAAGTGCTACAAAGGAAGCTTCATTTAGGAACTAAAACCAGCAATCAGCACAATAGTATAAATAAGGTAAGAATTGAAAATAAAGAAATACATCAGGATGATATACGACGAGATAACCATGAAACTATTCAGATAACCAGGTTACAACCCATAAACCAAACAAGGACCGGGGTTGTAACCTTTCGTCTGAACAGAACTTGGAATTCTCTCAATTTATCGGTAAAATAATACAAGCATTCTGGTCATGCAGTAATCTGGGACAAAATCAGGGCAAGACTAGACAGGTTAGACTCCATCCAATCATTTTACGGCCAAACAAGAACTACGGCTTGATACTTTAACTAACTAGGGTTATCACATGCCTAGTTACTAGCAAGATGCAGTGAGAATCTTCTACAACCACAAGCCTTGCAGTCCATCCAGGTTACCCGGGTTAAAAGACTTAGAGTTGAATTCAGGTGGGTACATCGTCCAGGAAATGAATATACCCTTAGGTAGCTTGAAGGGTGCAACACATGACAGTGTGCTGGAAATGTGCCCTACTCGACGGCAGGCTACAGATCCCAAGGCGTGCCCAGGTAACAGGATTGCCTGTAGCTGGGAGATCTCTTCATGACTAATGTATTAATCTAGTTATTAGCCTTAGCCCATTTCAATAGGTACTCCTGACCGTGGTACTCAGGAGTCCCTGTCCTAGACATGATGCAAGACAGGACTGGTTCATTTGTACAAGCACAATCACCTACGGTGTCCAGGTAATTTATACAGGTCATATCATGTCAGGTAGCCATCGCAATAGCTGTTCAAGATAATCATGTCAGGTGTACTTGTCAGGAGTGCGCCACGACGGACCACTATCATGTCATGTTAGTTATGTCAGGAGTGCTCCACTACGGGTCACTGTCAGGTCATGCCATATTATCATTTCTAAACATATTAAATAAATTCATGATTATCAAGCTCATGAATAGGGTCCGGCGCATGCAGCTAAAAGGGAAAGGCTTATGCGGTTAAAGAGGTATCAGTCATATGCGGCTCGGAGATCCAGTCAGTCATGCGGCTGAGAAAGGCAAGGCATATGCAGCCAGGAGGATAGGGAACTCATGCGGCTGGCGGGGGATGGGTCCATACGGCTGGCTGACCAATCAGGTACATGCGGCCGGGGAGGAGCAACCCATACGGCTGCGGGAAGCAATGACTATGCGGTCAAGGGAAGCAACCCATGCGGCTGGGAGGCTGCGGTCTATGCGGCTCGCGAGTGTTGAGTTCATGCGGCTCGGGATGGATGGAGTCCCATGCGGCTGGGAGCAAGGGGTGTATATACGGTTCGGGAAGAAGGGCCCCATGCGGCTAGAAGTACAAGAGCCTCATGCGGCTGGACTAAATACTTGCCGCATGAACTTGTCATGCGGTCAAGTCCAGTTAATAGTGCATACGGTTAGAAGCTGACTTGCCGCATGAATGTTCATGCGGTCAAGTGCTGCCATGCGGCTCGGGACTGTGCTTCTTCTCAAATTTTTCGAGAGGAAGTACACCATGAAACCATGGCTACCAAGATGCATAGAACCTTCATCCGGAGTCCAAATTCGAACTTCCTTAGGTCAAAATGGGGTAGAATGAAATGCTCTACAACATGGAACTATCAAAACTCGAAAATAACAAGATTAAGTAGATCAAAACCCAAGAATTTTGAAAATAAAATAGACTTAGATCTACAAGAATCTAGCCATGGAAAGTAAAAATGTCAAGTACTAAAGTAAGTTAAATGCTGTAAGGAAGAGAATGAAGCAATAAAATTGGAGTTCCTCCATGAAGCAAGTTGCACTTGCCTAGACCTCTCTCTTCCTCTCTCTGGTAGGTGGAGAATTAATGGTGGAGAAGAAGAAGATATTAATGAAGAGAGAGAAGGACAAGTGTTAATAAATACAAATGGTGGTGGTAGGTAGGGGTTTTATCCCTTGGTTCATAATGAACCAATAGCAATCCCAAATCGATCCAAGCCAAACCGAACCAAGAATAACCAAGCCATGAAGGAAGAGCTAAGCAGGAACCATGCAATACAAGAATAAATACGTATACGTATTCCAAAAATACGGAATACGAACCACAGGCATTACATATATATACATTAATGTAAAGAGAATATATATCATATATATATATATATCATTTCATTCATCTAACATATCATGCATTACATACTCTATATTCATTTAATATCCATACTACATAGGTTCATAGGTTACACAAAATGTATATATCGTATAGTCACTCTTCTACTTAAAACCAATACTGTACCAATTAGGCATTCACTAAATTCTAGGATTAAAATATGTCGTAGCCCTTTGTGTTAGCTTACCGAAACTTTAAACGGATCACATTTTTGTGTCTGGAAGCTCCCGGAATCGCAAAAATACCGAAACACGTTCGTCTTTCGTACAGCTGACACTCAAATAATTCTATAGAAAGTAACAGAAAGAATTTGGCTTATTAAAATATATATTTGGAAAGCTAACTTCGATACGATTCTTTTAAAAAAAAACGGAAGATAAATCGGAGTTCTAAGCTAAAAGTTATGACATTTCTAAGTTGCTTTGGTTAATAAAAACGTGGATGAAAATTATGACGGATTTGACAAAAGAACACATATAGGCCAAGATACTTGCATACAAACATAGGTATCCAAATGAAACTCATTCTAACCATCCTAACAAAGATCAATCCACTCTCTAACCATTATAAAACTGAATTTAAATATCTATTTAAACTATTATCATACATACATACACATGGGGTGTCCTAATTTGGGATCTATCAAGTAGGACACAAGACACATATCTAAAATCCTCAAGAGAGCTCCAAATGGCCTCAAATTTGAATCTAAATGGGACACATGCATGAGGATGGATCCTACGGATTCAAAACTAATTTATATGCAAAGAAAATTGATTTAGAGGATGGGTTTTACCTATTGGGAGTGGAATCCCAATGAAATTATTTAGGACAAGACTCCGATACGAAGATCCCTCAAAGTGGACACTCCTCCTTGCACTCCTCTTCCAATCCTTGGTAGCACCCTTCCCTTGGAGAATGAGAATGATTGAGGGAAGGTTTGGTGAAGGAATGATTTGATTTGGAGATCAAATCAATGGAAAGGCTCTCTAAAATTGGGGAAGAACAAAAGGAAAATAAAAGAGGCAAGATTGTAATGAATGAAATGAATCATTCTCTCCTAAAGGTGGCTATCATAAAGAGTCCCTTAGGGCTAATGGGAAATGTCCTAATTGCCCCTCTCTAGTCTCATATGGTTAAGTCTAGACTAGGTTCAAGTTTGGGGTCAAAATGATCTAGTTTTGAGTCTCTAACTTAACCATTATAACATGATAAAAATTAGTTTAATTAACTAACTTAATGTTGGGTCTTGTGAGCCATGCTTAACTTAATATTGGGTCCTATCTAGAGTTCAAGCTACACGGGTCACAGTACAAGTCGGAACCAGATAAAACTCAAACCCGACTAAACAAATCCAATAAACACAATATTAAAATATAAAATTTTTCCAAAATATTAAAATATGAAAATGACCAAAATCATAATACATCAATTTAAATATTATTAAAATAATCAAAAATTTATCAATTAATTAAAACCCTAAATAATTCAAAAGTCATAAAATGACCAAAATACCCTTAGCCTAAAAAGTTGTAAATAGTCATTCTAATCACATGGTTAGGTCCCCATGGTCATGGTTAGTCTCTAGGCTCAACAGTTTTGAGTTCACTAGCTAACACATCAAAATTATAATTCACCAATTTTAAATAATATTAAATTAATTAAAAATTTCCATAAATCATAAATCCTATTATTAAATAATAAACTTTTACAAAAGTTCAAAATTACCCTCATTTGAAAAACTGGGTGTTACAATCCTACGCCCCTTAGAAAAAATTTCGTCCTCGAAATTAAAATGTTCATACTCCTTCTAGGTCAAACCCCCACAATCAAAGTCTCAGAACTTAAACAAATCATCCGATTTAAAAGGACGACATACAGGGTCATGGCATACGGTGGTAGTGAAAGTCTCATCTAGGTATACTAGTGAGGCTAAACCAAAACGGTCACAGGGTATCAAACATACAAGCAATCAGGGGTGTTAAACTGGAAAAGATACAGAGATAACAAATCATCAAGGCTTTAAGGCATAACCAAAATCAAAATTTAAAGCACAAATGTCGAGCATTAAAATTCAATCGTAATATATATATATATATATATATATATATATATATATATATATATATATAGTGTTAGAAGGGAAAAAGCTAGCATTATGTAAAGGTTATGTGGTTCGTGTGTGTATGGGTGTATGTGGACATGTTCATATGGTTAGATAGTAGGCATGTGTGTATGTGAAATATACATGAAAGTGTATATGAGGATTTGGGTTTCAAAATAATAGCTATCCAGTTACACTACTCATGGCATATTGGTTAACAATCTACAATGCACAACCTATTTACTCATAGCATGCATGGCGAACCATATATATATATATATATATATATATATATATATATATATATATATATATATATATATATATATATATATATATATATATATATAAAGAGGTAGAGATTAAGTTATGTATCTATATACATTATAATATGTATGCATAAACTCTATATATATCTATATAGATATATGAACATAACATAGAGAGGAAGGGTTAGGTTTACATGGCAGTGTATACTAAGTTAGGGTGTGTGTGTCCTTGTACAGGGTTATAGCTTTAGTATTGAAAGGTTAAACCCAGTTTTATTTCAGCATTTACATACAAAATCTAAAATAAGCTAACATTTAAACTAATGTAATATTAACATAATGCAGTTTCAGATTTTTAGGGATTTGAAACATCACAACTAACTCAATGCTTCCAATACATCCTAACATGATAGAGAAGAAACCCTAACATACTATCCATACATTTAGCTATGCATACAGTTCAATATTACATATTAAATTTGAAATTGAACTAAACATTGGAAATCAATGTGAAATGTTAACATGTATTTAGTTTTAGGATTTGGAGAAATTCGAACATCAGACCAACCCAATGTTTATCACAACCTAACATGCAAGAATATGAAACCTAACTTTATATCCCTACATACCACAATGTATATAGCTCAAAATATTACATTTAAAATAACAAATTGAACTAACATTTAAAATCCAGTATTAAGGGTTAATATGCACACAGTCTTAGATTTGACAAATTCAAACATAAACTCAACCAATTTCCCTAAAAAAAATTTTAAAACCCTGTATATAACATACATGTGTAGTGATTTAAACAAAACTAACAACATGAAACCTATATTTGAATTACGAATTTAAACTGAAAAAGCAGAAAACCAAAAATATTGGGATTTTGACAATTTAAACATCAACAACATATTAATATATATTTAGATAGGTGGAAAATCAAAGTGTAGCATGCATACGTGTCAGGCAAGTGTCCACTATATATATATATATATTCATATATTCTTATGTCCCAATAAAAAATTAATTCTACGTTAAGACTAACATTTAGATTCCTACCAAGATCGCAAGTAGGTGATTGGTGAAATCAAGACAGTTTTATTATTATTATTATTTAATACAAGGATAGTAGCAAGAAGGAAATAACGATAAAATCTGTTCTGCTTATCCGTTTAAAAGAAGGAGCCATTTTGAAACCCAGAGCTAAACTATCAAATCCAAGATAAGGTCTAGTAAAATTATCGATTCATTATATTAAGAAGAAATTCATAGTAAGAAGTTACACAAAGTTTATAAAACAGCTAAAGCTACCCCTAAGTTAAATAATGAGAAACAAAACAAAACAAACAAATAACAATTCTCTTTTTTTTTAAGGACTGAAACAAAAGTAGAGAAAACATGTTCAAAAATATTTAAGGTACAATCTGATAATCATATGCGTCTTCCTGAAATTATGTTGTCAGAATTCTGCCACGCCAATAAGCATAGCTGCAATAAACGATAGAGTCCATAATAAGGCATACACCCTATAATCATGTTATCTAGAATTCTTACCACGCCACCCGATATGGCTGCAAGAAAATCTAGATTTTATAACTAAGATAAGTATAGCTATATCAGGCTCTACGTCCTTGTCATGCTAGCAAATATGACTGCAATAAATTCTAAATTCCATAATAAAGTAGACTTTTACCTTTCTCACTATCCTTATCAAGTATGTTATCAGGTTATACCTTAATTCCAAAAAAAATGTACATATACATATAAATACAAACTCAAATTCAACAACTCACATCAAGATTCAAAATTCAACAATAATCTATCAAAAATCATAAAAATACAGACTCAAATTCAACCACTAACATCAAAATTCAAAATTCAACAATAATCCATCAAAATTATATAAATACAGACTCAAATTCAACCACTAACATCAAGATTCAAAATTCAACAACAATCCATGAAAATCAAGTTCAATAATAGGAAGTAAAGGTAAATCAAATCAGGGGAAAAATAGATTTCAAATCGAAGTTAAAATAAGATTCTCAAGGGTCGTCCCAGGAATCTCTCAAGGAGGCCTAACTGTGATTGAGTACCTTCAAAAATATATCCTAATCCCACTGCAGACTGTAGTGATACTCTAGTTCGAATACCACTACATAAACTCGATCTGCATGGGCCACCACTAAAAATATGTCATGATCCGCACCCTAGAGTAACGGCACGAGAACGTAACAACGCCCAGCCTACGTCGTAGTGTCGGCGGTAGAACGCTGTCCTAGGTCTCATGCATCTAACAGTATAAGGCTAAGCAGTTTATACTCCCCGAATGGGGGTGACATAGCAGAATGTAAACTCAATCACATCTAAGGTAGAGCATAATGGAAGATAGATAAAACATGAAATCCAAAAGAGATACAGCAGATAGAAGTCTAAGTGTCTAAGATACACAAACCCAGAAATACATCTCAAAGCTCAAATACAGAAATCCATAAATACAACTCAAGACAACTGAAAATAAACTGAGAAAAACCCTAGCTACCTATACAACCTCTACTGTGTCTCCTCTAGGCTAGCAGGCAACCTCCATGCTATCTATAAAATTTATCAACAGGTCCAGTCAGGACAGGAGCGAGCATAGTATATCTCAACAGTTCATAGCAGGTTAGAAAATATAATCATGTAGTAAAGTAAGATATAGATACCGAAAGAAATACAGTAAGTAAACAGAGAGAGAGTGAACTGTAATAGAAATATCTACTATAAGTAAAGAACTAACAGTGGCTAGTGAGTCAGAGTATAATATAGACATGTAAATGGCATAGGAGATTCTGATGCTACACTATGGAAAGATTCTGATGCTACACTACTTGGATAGTATTCACATGTCTATTTCTACTTCTCCGTACCCCCAATCAGTACACAAAGATCCAACCAAGTTATGTTATGATTCCATGTAATAGCCCCCGAAGGGTGGTACATAGTAGTCCCTTAAATGGGGATTCTAGGAGATTCTAGGATACCCAGTAAATGGGATAAGGATTCCAGGAAGACTCTGTGATATGAGAGTACATATCACAAGTGATCAAAGAACCAACGAAGCATAGTGATACGCCATGTAAGTGAAACGCACAGAACATAGAGTACCCGATGCTCCCTTAAGGGATAACATCTCAAGAAGGGATCCATATAGTACTAATCCGTGTGACCAACGTGACAGTATCAAGTAAAATAATTTAATACAGGAAAATAATTCTAAGCAGAATATAAAATGATCAGAAAATGTACTCGCCTGGTATCCTGAATGTCCGAAGAGAATATACTGTCCGAGGAGTGGTGTCTGTCTCCTATAGAACAGTACAAGTCACAACAAGTCTAAAATAAGGAAATAGACTGCTACAATGCATCTACATGAAGTTTGGGGTCAATCTAGGCTAAAGTCAACCTTTGGTCAACTCTAGTCAACTAGACTAGTCAAACTATGTCAACTAGGTCAAACCTAAACCAAACAAGTCTATACTAGTCTAACTAGTCTATTCTAGGCCTAATCAAGACTAAACAAGTCTAACTAAACTCTCACTAGGCAAACAGACACACCATAGGCTAAGAGCCCTAGGCTATATGCTATATCATGCCTAAGCCAAACCACAAACACATATACACATAACAATATATATATCTAATATATTGTAGTACACTTATAACATATAGGCTACCTATATGTACATCCTACATATATATATATATATATATATATATATATATATATATATATATATATATGCATCACTATTCACATATTCATATACATAGATATATATAGGAAAGCTATATATATAGGCACATACATATATATAGAGAGAGAAAGAGAGGTAAAAGAGTAAGTAAGTATGTGTGTGTTTGGCATGTGTGTAAAAGGATATGTGTTAATATTTTAAAATTTAGTGATAGGTAGGTGTATGTGACATGGGATACATGATGTCAAAGGATGTATGAATGCATGTGTGTAAAAGGTTATAGGTTAACTCAGTTTATAGAAATACATACATACATACTTACCTTGTATACATGCATACATACATATCATATATATTACATTTACATGATACATACATGTATACTTGTATTATATTATACTTACATTCATGCATATTAGATACTTGTATTTATATTAACATATTGCAAACATTCATTTCATTCATGCATCTATGCATTACCTACATGTTTTATACATATGCATACATTGTATATTCATATCATTTCATACATTAACATAGAGACATACAAACATGCACACATCATATATTTCATACCTTGCATTATCTTACATATCATGTTATATATTATTATTCATTTCTTTCATATATTATATTCTATATTACCTATATACATGTATTTCCTCCATTCATTCATGCTTGCATCATATACTCTACATTACCATACATGTTATCATTATATATTGCATTATAATATTTATACATTATGCATTCATATCTATCATTACATATATATCTTGCATTCATATCTAGCATTCATTATATACTTTCATGCATACATTGTATATCATTCTTTCATTCATGTATTGCTTATATGCATTATATTAATTGCATTCCTACATGCTTGCATTCAACCATATATACACATTAATGTAAAGAGAATATATATCATATATATATATTATTTTATTTATCTAACATATCATGCATTACATACTCTATATTCATTTAATATCCATACTACATAGGCTCATAGGTTACATAAAATGCATATATCGTATAGTCACTCTTCTACTTAAAACCAATACTGTACCAATTGGGCATTTACTAAATTCTAGGATTAAAGTATGTCGTAGCCCTTTGTGTTAGCTTTCCGAAACTTTAAACGGATCGCATTTTCGTGTCCGAAAGCTCCCGAAATCGCGAAAATACCGAAACACGTTCGTCTTTCGTATAGCTGACACTCAAATAATTCTACAGAAAGTTACAGAAAGAATTTGGCTTATTAAAATATATATTTAGAAAGCTAACTTCGATACGATTCTTTTAAAAAAAATGGGAGATAAATCAGAGTTCTAAGCTAAACGTTATGACATTTCTAAGTTGCTTTGGTTAATAAAAACGTGGATGAAAATTATGACAGATTTGACAAAAGAACACATATAGGCCAAGATACTTGCATACAAACATAGGTATCCAAATAAAACTCATTCTAACCATCCTAACAAAGATCAATCCACTCTCTAACTATTATAAAACTGAATTTAAATATCTATTTAAACTATTATCATACATACATACACATGGGGTGTCCTAATTTGGGATCTATCAAGTAGGACACAAGACACATATCTAAAATCCTCAAGAGAGCTCCAAATGGCCTCAAATTTGAATCTAAATGGGACACATGCATGAGGATGGATCCTACGGATTCAAAACTAATTTATATGCAAAGGAAATCGATTTAGAGGATGGGTTTTACCTATTGGGAGTGGAATCCCAATGAAATTCTTTAGGACACGGCTCCGATACGAAGATCCCTCAAAGTGGACACTCCTCCTTGCACTCCTCTTCCAATCCTTGGTAGCACCCTTCTCTTGGAGAATGGAAATGATTAAGGGAAGGTTTGGTGAAGGAATAATTTGATTTGGAGATCAAATCAATGGAAAGGCTCTCTAAAATTGGGAAAGAACAAAAGGAAAATAAAAGAGGCAAGATTGTAATGAATGAAATGAATCATTCTCTCCTAAAGGTGGCTGCCATAAAGAGTCCCTTAGGGCTAATGGGAAATGTCCTAATTGCCCCTCTCTAGTCTCATATGGTTAAGTCTAGACTAGGTTCAAGTTTGGGGTCAAAATGATCTAGTTTTGAGTCTCTAACTTAACCATTCTAACATGATAAAAATTAGTTTAATTAACTAACTTAATGTTGGATCTTGTGAGCCATGCTTAACTTAATATTGGGTCCCATCTAGAGTTCAAGCTACCCGGGTCACAGTACAAGTCGGAACGAGACGAAACTCAAACCCGACTAAACAAATCCAATAAACACAATATTAAAATATAAAATTTTTCCAAAATACTAAAATATAAAAAATGACCAAAATCATAATACATCAATTTAAATATTATTAAAATAATCAAAAATTCACCAATTAATCAAAATCCTAAATAATTTAAAAGTCACAAAATGACCAAAATACCCTTAGCCTAAAAAGTTGTAAATAGTCATTCTAATCACATGGTTAGGTCCCCATGGTCATGGTTAGTCTCTAGGCTCAACAGTTTTGAGTTCACTAGCTAACACATCAAAATTATAATTCACCAATTTTAAATAATATTAAATTAATTAAAAATTCTCATAAATCATAAATCCTATTATTAAATAATAAACTTTTACGAAAGTTTAAAATTATCCTCATTTGAAAAATTGGGTGTTACACCAATATTCGGATCAGCTAGTCGATCACAATGGTTCATGGTTCATACATGAACGTGTCTCATTCAATTAAATAAAACGACTAGCCAGTCTTCTAGTTCCAACTAGGAACACATAATTAATCATTAGTCGAGGTAACAATCAATGTCAATTCGAGACAAGAAATAGTCCAAAGGCGACAATAGATGGATACCCATCTATGTGGCAGGGTAAGTGGGTACCCATCTATGCGGCCAGAGTCAAATCAGAATCCCATGCGGCAGTAGATGGACGCCCATCTATACGGCAGGATAAGTGGGTACCCATCTATGCGGCCAGAGTTAAATCAGAATCCCATGCGGCAGTAGATGGATGCCCATCTATACGGCAGGGTCAAATCAGAATCCCATGTGACAGTAGATGGATGGCCATCTATGCGGCAGGTAGGGCTGTGCACAATTAAGTCAAACCGACCAAATCGAACCAATTCAAACCGAACCGATTGGTTTTAAACCGAACCGATGGTTCGGTTGGTTTGGTTCGGCTTCAATTTTTTTAAAACCGACCGGTTCGATTCGGTTCACGGTTTGATTATGCCAAAAACCGTCTAAACCGAACCGAATCGAACTAAATTCTTGTTAAATAATTAGGGTTGGCCGGTTGGGTATGGGTTCATTGGGTTGAATTATACAGGTTTGGTTCATTTATTCACATCACAACCATTTATCAAGTTAAAGTTGAAAGATCTCTCTCTCTCTAGTCTCAAAGAGGAGTGCTGGCGTCTCCTATTCTTTTCTAATTGCTCATGTGCGCATGAAAGCGACTTTTGGTTGAATGTATATGATTTTTTTTATGTATAATTGGCATTTTTCTCCACCTGTAAAGCGCAGTTGAATTGAAGCTGCTGAATTGTATTTACTGTTGCAAAGTGAAAGTTGACTGAGGTTTCACAAAAGAAAAAAATATACAGTCCATTTTTTATGTGATCAAAACCGACCAAGTCGAACCGAACCAAACCGAACCAAGTCGGTCGATTTTAAAATCGAACCGACCATTTGGTTGGTTTGGTTCGGTTTTGTTTATTTTTAAACCGATTAACTTCGGTTCGACTTCGGTTGGGACCAAATAGGTCGACCACCGACCGATGCACATCCCTAGCGGCAGGGAAGTGGGTACCCATCTATGCGGCCAGAGTCAAATCAGAATCCCATGCGGCAATAGATGGATGTCTATCTATGCGGCAGGGTAAGTGGGTACCCATCTATGCGGCCAGAGTCAAATTAGAATCCCATGCGGTAGTAGATGGATGCCTATCGATACGGCAGGATAAGTGGGTACCCATCTATGCGGCCAGAGTCAAATCAGAATTCCATGCGGCAGTAGATGGATGCCCATCTATACGATAGGATAAGTGGATACCCATCTATGCGGCCAGAGTCAAATCAGAATCCCATGCGGTAGTAGATGGATGCCCATCTATGTGACAGGGTCAAATCAGAATCCCATACGACAGTAGATGGATGCCCATCTATGCGACAAGATAAGTGGGTACCCATCTATGCGGCCAGAGTCAAATCAGAATCCCATGCGTCAGTAGATGGATGCCCATCTATGTGGAAGGGTAAGTGGGTACCCATCTATGCGGCAGTAGATGCTGAGAAGGATGGCTATGGAATCCATAGCTTCCAAGCTCCTTGAAATCTTCCCTGTAAGTCCAAATTTGGACTTCCATAGGTCAAAATGGGGTCGAACGAAATTCTCTATAACATAGAATAACTATAGTTTGAAAACAAAGAAGTTTGATAGATCAAAACCCAAAAAAACCGAAAGTAACATAAACTTAGATCTACAAAAATACACCCACCAAAAACTCCATGTTCTAAAGAGACTTAAAATCATGTAAGGAAGAGAATGGAACAATAATACTTGAGATCCATCATGAAGCAAGTTGTACTTGCCTAAGCTCTCTAGGTTGGTGGGAGAGTAATGGAGGATGAAGAAGAAGTAAATGAGAGTAATGAAGAGAGAGAAAAGTAAAGGGGCATAAATATCAAGCCCAAGTCAAAATTTACCACCCATTCCTTCCTACAAGATCTAGGCAATCCACCCCTTATCATGATGAACCGAGCTAAACCAAGTTGGTTCAACATGAACAAAATAAACCAAAAGCTTAAGCAAAAGCAGAAAATAAAACACAAAAAAATTAATTAGCGTGAAATTATAGAATAAATGTATGATAAGCATTCAATAAATACCTTCAAGCAGTACATGTATAAAAATACGTATTCTGGGAACGGAAAGTGACATCTCTACCCTCCTTAGAAAAATTTTGTCCTCGAAATTTCAAATCCAAGCAGGATAGAAACATCATAGCTAGACTAATCCAAGTACAAGCAATTTTAGTGAGCAAGCAGTCATCTTACAATATCAATAGTAAGTAATATATCTATATTTATCAATCGACGACATCAGGCAATTCTATTCATAGGATGATAAGCATGAGGAGTCAAGACAATCAAGGCACACGGAAAGAAATATGTCTTGTGAGTCAAATAGGTACGGATACCGTGATCGGATATCATCCTCACGTTCCCATGTTGACTCTCCTAAGGAGTGATGACCCCAAGCAACACGGACAAGGCTAATTGTTCGGTTCTTGAGTATCTTCTCCCTTCGGTCCAAAATAAACATAGGCTGTTCTTCGTAAGACAGGTTGGTACCAATAACTAGCTCAGAATGATCGAAGATATGGCTTGGGTCCGATACATACCTTCGTAACTAAGATACATAAAATACATCATGCACCTCTCGTAACGAAGGTGGAAGGGATAAACGATAAGCAACATCGCCTATCCTATCGAGGATAGCAAATGGGCCCATGTATCGTGGACTTAGCTTTCCGCGATCGCCAAATCTAATGACCCCACGGGTAGGTGAGATCCGTAAGAATACGTGATCTCCAACAGAAAATTCTAGCCGCCTACGATGTTGGTCTGTCCAATGACGATGTCGATCTTGCGTAACTCGAAGTCGCTCATTAATCCCCTTAACCACTTCAACCGTCTGAATAATTATTTCTGGGCCTAACATCTTTTTTTCTCCAATATCATCCTATGCCAGTGGTGACCTGCACTTCTTACCATATAGTGCTTCGAATGGCGCTATATGGATACTGGCTTGATAACTGTTGTTATACGAGAATTCGACTAAGTGCAGGTGACTCTCCCAAGATCCTCCAAATTCTAGGGTGCAAGCTCGTAACATATCTTCTAAAGTCTGAATTATTCTTTCTGATTGTCCGTCCGTCTGTGGGTGGTAGGCCGTACTAAATCTTAACTTGGTACCCAGGCTATGATATAAACTCTTCCAGAAATGTGATGTAAAACGGGTATCTCTATCTGACACAATACTGATAGGGACCCCATGCTGCCTGACTATCTGCTGTATATACAACTCTGCCAACCTTTCTGTAGATTACCCTACTCTAAAAGGAAGAAAATTTGCCAACTTCGTAAGACGATCCATTATCTCCCAAATAGCGTCCTTACCACTTGGTGATCTCGGTAAACCGGTCACAAAATCCATTGTGATATGTTCCCACTTCCATTCTGGGATAGAAAGCGGTTGTAATAATCCAGCTGGCCTCTGTTCTTCTGCCTTCACTTGCTGACATATTAAGCAACGGAAAATGAATCTATATCTCTCTCTTCATTCCGTTCCACCATAAGTGCTGCTTGATATCTTGGTACATTTTGGTCCCTCCAGGGTGTATAGAATGCTGAGAACTGTGGGCTTCTGCCATAACCTCCTGTCTGATATCTCCACTTGGCACACATAGACGTGATCCAAATCTAAGTGTACCATCTTTATGAATTTTCATCTCCTTTCTGAGTCTTGACTCACATTTCGTCCTTAGCTTCTGAATTCTTGGGTCTTGTGCCTGAGCTGCCTTGATCCTGTCTACTAAGTCGGATTGAACTCGTAGACTTGCCAGAATTCCTACATCACTAGGAAGTATAACCTCGATGCCCATCTCCTGAAGATCTTCTAAAATATGTTTTTGGGATGTCAACATAAATATGTCGTCTCTTCTGCTAAGAGTATCTGCTACCACGTTAGCCTTGCCTGGATGATACTGAAGCTCCACGTCGTAATCCTTGATCAACTCTAACCATCTTCTCTGTCTCATGTTCAGTTCCTTCTGAGTAAAGATGTACTTCAGACTTTTGTGGTCTGTGTACATGTCCACTCAATCACCGTACAAGTAATGCCTCCATAGCTTCAAAGCAAATACTACTGCTGCCAACTCCAAGTTATGAGTCGAATAATTTCTCTCGTGGTCTCGAAGTTGCCTAGATGCATATGCTATCACCTTCCCATGTTGTATTAGGACACACCCGAGTCCCTTTCCTGACGCGTCACAATATACAGTAAACCTTCGGGTCCAGCTGGTAATGTAAGGATATGTGCCGATATCAACTTCTGCTTCAAATTCTCAAATGATGCCTGGTATTCTGCCGACCAGACGAATGGCACATCCTTTCGTGTCAAGCGGGTCATGGGTGTTGAAAGTCTTGCAAAGTTTGATATGAACCTTCTGTAATATCCTGCCAATCCCAAGAAACTTCGTACATCTGCTACAGTCTTAGGCATTGGCCAACTTTCTACTGCTTCTACTTTCTTAGGATCTACTGCTACTCCATCCCCTGATATGATGTGCCCTAAGAATGAAATACGATCCGTCCAAAGCTTACACTTGCTGAGCTTAGCGTATAACTGGTTCTCTCTCAGAACCTGTAACACTTTCTTGAGGTGATCTTCATGCTTTTCTTCACTAGCTGAGTATACAAGAATGTCGTCGAGGAACACAATGACAAATTGATCTAAGTATGGCATAAAGAAGCAGTTCATCAAATCCATAAATATTGCTGGAGCATTGGTCAAACCAAACGGCATAACTAGGAATTCGTAATGCCCGTACTTTGACCTGGATGCTGTCTTGGGAATATCCTCTTCTCGAACTCTAACTTGATGATACCCTGACCGAAGATCTATCTTGGAGAAAACCTTTGCTCTACTCAATTGATCAAACAAGTCGTCGATCCTTGGTAGCGGGTACTTGTGATTTACTGTTGCCGTATTGAGCTTTCTGTAGTCAATACACAATCTTAATGACCCATCCTTCTTTCCTACAAGTACCACTGGTGCTGCCCATGGTGATTCGCTGTCTCGAATAAACTTCTTCGCCTTCAGTTCCTCTACGTGCTGATACACCTTGGCCTGCTCTGAATCTGCCATTCTGTAAACTTGATCTGATATCGGTTTAGTTCCATGTACCAATTCTATACTGAACTCAATATCTCTAACCGGTGGTAGACCTGGAAGTTCTTCGGGAAACACGTCAATGAACTTTTCAACTACCTTCGAAACTTGAACTTCTTCTATTGTCGCTACTATTCCTTCTTCTTGTTGAGTTATCCCTGATCTGACTAAGGTAAATCGCTCCATGCCTGGAATATTAAAAGATACACTCCTCTACTGCAATCTATTATGGCACAACTGTCTTTCAGCCAGTCCATGCCTAAGATAACGTTGAAATTCCTTATAGAAAATTCTATCAACCTGGCGGGTAAGGAACGCCTGCACACTACAACTCTACACGCTAGAATAGCTCAACTAACTCTACGAACCCATTACCAGTGAGTATATTCAACCTCCTTGGTAATGCTTCAAATTCTATTCCTAGCGGGTCGCAAATTGTGCAGATATAAATGCGTGTGATGCTCCCGAATCAAACAATGCTACTGCGGGATATGAGACGACGAGAATGTTACCTGCCATAACATCTCCCGATGCCAATGTCTCTTCCAAGGACAGATTGAATGCCTTCCCTCGGCCTTCTTGTTAGTTCCCATACTGCGGCCTAGCCTGGTGTTGCTGCTCTTCCTTGCCTTGGTGATGCTGGGGTGACCTATGTTGTTGCTGCTGTATCGGCAGTCCCTGCTACCGAAACATCTGAGCCAGTGACATCAACGGACGTTGTGCCAACGGTCTCATCGCTACCCGCTGGTCCTTGGTAATAGCCTGTCCCTGGTGCTGGCAGAGCAAGAAATTATTGTACTTATAAAATCTGGTTGATGCTCCTGAATCTGTCCTCACCCCTCTTTCCAAAGCCGTCTACAATCCTTGGTTGAGTAATACATTCTGCTTTTGCAGCTGAGTGTGCATGCGTTGCTGGGCCAACATCTGATGTTGCTGAGTAGCCATCATCCCTCTCATGATCTCTAGAAGGGCTGGTGTGTCTACTTCCACGGGGGTAGGTGGAACTGTTGGTGGTGTTGGAACCTCCGGATACTGCGATCCAGTTGCTGGTTCAACTATCACCTCTTCTTGGATGGTCCCTTGAGGTAGTATTGCCCTTGTTGCTAATCAACAGGGTCTCGCTGTCCATGTTGCCCTTATTGTTGTGGTCTAGCTCTAGCAGATGCGGACGAAGTGCCCCTAAGAAGGAACAAGAGAACAAACAAACGACCGGACATGAAGGATCAATGAAGTCAAAGGATACTAGAATTTCAAGCTAGGGTCGAGAACAACGAATCATGAGATGAAGGGAAAACATGTGTGATTAAGACATCCTATAAATTAAAACACCCCACAAGTCTGAAATCAGACCTGTATGGGCCACCATTAAAACCTTGTCACGCCCCAGAACCGGAATATCGGAGAGTGGGGGAATGGCTCAGCCAGCTACGTATTACGGGTAGAAGAATACCGCATAATACGATCAATGCTGTCTAACGACGAGGGGGTGCATACTACATGAAAGTCTCACTATGGTCACTTAACATCTATTGTTTCAATCATTCAAACAAGAAGTAAGAATAGAGAACATGTAAGATAAAGCAGTAAGGCATCCCAAACGCTCAGTTAAAATGTTCTTGAGATCTGGCTGTACAAAATATAGCCAGATGATGTAGTAAGGTATACACAATTGTTATCTGCTGCAGTCTGACTTAGTTACAATTATGTAAAGGTAAGTGCAAGACAGTCCGACTAACATGTCGGTGCCAAACGGCAATAAGTAAGTAGTAAAACGAGCAGGGAAGCAAGGAACCCACTCGTGTCCTCCTGAGATCATTCCTTTAGTATTGACCATCTTGGAGGTGGAAGTAAGCTGAGTCCTCGGGAGCTCGCTCTAAATCTGGCCATGCAAAACCAGAGAGGTTAGACCTCTAATAGCAAGTACCGCAAGGAAGCACTTTATGAGGAATTAGAACCAGTGATAAGAGTTAAGAATATGATAAATAGATCTCTGCTTGCTACTGGGGTTCGTACAACATCACGACACTTCAAGCCAACTTCCCAACCAAACAAGGACAGAAGTTGACCCGTCATGTCCTGACGTTCCGCTCATCTCAGTAGTTAACTGAGTAGGCACAGTACACAAACAAACCAATTTAAACGGCCATGCAACTTCTATGGCTTGCTACTGTGAGTTCCAAGTTGTCTTGGAAACATGCAATAAGGGATTCCTCAGTTCTTACAATATACAAGCAAGGCTAGTCTATCCAATAATCAATTATGCCAATCATGAATTAGACGTGTCCCAGCGGGACGCCCGTCATCAATATACAGTAAATATAAACAGATACCACTCCCTACCCGTACGGCAGATTTGTAGTATCCGTGGGAACCAGCCGACATGTCGGGCACTAATTGTCCCGAGATGGCTGCCATGTAAGAACTCGAGAATCCATTTTCTCCATGCAATAGTTATTTTTATTTAGCTTAGTAGACCCTATGTTAATTGAAATCTTATGCCGTGGATCATGATCATTCTGAATGAGTACTCCCGTACAGAGTACGATATGCATAACTCTACAACGATACCAGTGCAGCTAGGTTGTAGGTCTTACATAGCGTAATACAACAATCAAGCCTAGCCACGGAATAATCATGCCTTGACCGTAAGGTACACATGCTGCTTTTGCAGAAAAAATAAAAGTCAATATGTGTCCATATGCCAATGTTCGGATCGGCTAGTCGATCACAATGGTTCATGGTTCATACATGAACGTGTCTCATTCAATTCAATAAGACGACTAGCCAGTCTTCTAGTTCCAACTAGGAACGCATGATCAATCATTAGTCGAGGTAACGATCAATGTCAATTCGAGACAAGAAATAGCCCAAAGGCGGCAGTAGATGGATACCCATCTATACGGCAGAGTAAGTGGGTATCCATATATGCGACCAGAGTTAAATCAGAATCCCATGCGGCAGTAAATGGATGCCCATCTATGCGGCAGGGTAAGTGGGTACCCATCTATACGGCTAGAGTCAAATTAGAATCCCATACGACAGTAGATAGATGCCCATCTATACGGCAGGGTCAAATCAGAATCCTATACGACAGTAGATGGATGCCCAATTATGTAGCAGGGTAAGTGGGTACCCATCTATGCGGCCAAAGTCAAATCAGAATCCCATGCGGCAATAGATAGATGCCCATCTATGCGGCAGGGTAAGTGGGTACCCATCTATACGGCCAGAGTCAAATCAGAATCCCATACGGCAGTAGATGGATTGTTTGCCATTGATTGTAAAAGAACAGAACAATTATCGGAGGATTGAACTTAGACTCACAATACAAACTCGCTCGTACAAAGAAAGCCTACGGACGAAAACCTAGGTACAGCAGACTAAGTATGATTGTTTATTTTTGATTCTGGGGGGTGACGATAGAGGCTCGAGAAAGCGACGGCCGCTCTGCCTTACTCCTTGGACGATCAGTATGCAGCCTTGGCTCGGGGAAGATCTGCTTGGCGTTGACGAAGAAACGCTCTTCTTGCTCTCCTCGGATTGCTCTCCTGACTTCTCTCTCTCTCTGTGATTATCAAGAAGGAAGGGGGAGCTCTCTCTGTGTAGATCTCTCTCTCCTTATTTCTTTTGGTGCCGACCTCTCTCTCTCTTCTTCTTTTTTCAAGGGAATAATGCTGGCTATTTATAAGAGTGGGGGGGTGATCATTAGGGTTTGCTAATGATTATCTGTTTGGAATGTCGGTGCTCCTTTATTCTATCTGAACCCTTAATCCTGATTATAATGAATCTCGGCCATTAATGCGGATAGCATCGTATTTCATGAGCAATTAATGCTAGCTGCTTTAAATCCTCGTGATTGATTATGCTAATGTCTGATTGCTCGCCACGTGTCCCATTAACTTGATGATAAATGATATGCCCTGATCTCAGTAATTATGACGATGATGTCAAATATATTTGTTGAGATTCGGTTAAATCTCTTATTGATCCCATGCCACGTGTCTTAATTGTGAGTCCTGTCAGAGCCGCATAGGATTGACTATCCTCGAACCGCAGAGAGATACTCTTCCTGAGCCGCATGAGACAATGCCTCATCGAGCCGCAGGGGACGAACCTTTCGTGAGCCGCATATGCATAGTCTTTGCGAGCCGCATGAGCTAGCATTGTATTGAGTCGTAGGGATTGAGCTCTCGGTGGGCCGCATATGGCTGATTTCTGCTAACCATATAGAGTGACTTCTTCGTGAGCCGTATGGAGCTGTTTTCCATTTAAGCCGCATGAGAGTTGCCACGTGGCAACCTAGGATTTCTGACGGTTCGGGTCAGAGATCTTCTTCCTTTTCCAAAAAGTCTGTCATTATGGCAGAGCCATTATGACACTTTATGTCAGAGCAGTCACAGTCGCCAAGTCGTGTCAGAGCATTAAATGAGGCCACCCCCAAACGACCAGCTGTAGGGAAGGATCACACATGGCATCCATCGAGCCGCATATGCCGTGCTGAACCGCATATGCTCCCGAGCCGCATGCGATTGAGAGTCTTTTTTGAACCGCATAGGGCCGCTCCTGTGTGAGCCGCATAAGCTTCTTACTCCGAGCCGCATGGATCATTATTCTAATATTTTCCATGCTTCTACAGGACCCCCTTCAAAGTTTTTAATTTGTAAAAATTGGAATACTTTGAACAAGAAGCATGGCCCCGTTCATGTCGCATAGGATTTTTCTGTCTGCCTGAGCTTCCTAGCCGCATAAGTGCCTTAGCCGCATAAATTCATCTGGCCGCATAAACTGGTTGCCACGTGTCCTGAACACGTGTGCAAATCTTTATTAAGTGCCTTTGATTTGATTTAACGCCGCCTTTTGGGGGAGGATCCCAAGAGTCGGTTTTGCCTTGACCGAAGCGTTTTGCCTTTATTCTTTGGAGGCGATACGTAATCTGAGGCATACTCCGAGACGTCTGTTTGTTTCGTGGGTCTCTTTTGCCTATAAATAGGAGTCTTTAAGCCTCTTGGGGCTTTTCTTTACCTTCTTTCTTTGCTCTGATTCTCTATTTGTCGTCTTTGCTCTTCGTCTTCTTCCTTTAGCAACCGACAATGGCTCCCAAGAAAGCTGCAGCATCGAAGGCCGCTAAGGGTAAGGCAGTTGCTTCTACAGCGACTGCTGCGACAAACGTAGTTGCCCCTCCGCCGGTCATTGCGCACTCCATCCATCCCGATGTCCATCCGTCTATCGCTGGTAAGAGATCATCTGAAAACACTAACTGTCGCCATGGCTCTGCTGCATACTTTATGTACAAGCCACGTATACAGGACTTTATTGAT
The DNA here is from genome assembly GCA_029216955.1 of Iris pallida. Classification (NCBI taxonomy): domain Eukaryota; kingdom Viridiplantae; phylum Streptophyta; class Magnoliopsida; order Asparagales; family Iridaceae; genus Iris; species Iris pallida. Next base: position 3,779,172 of record JANAVB010041220.1, on the reverse strand, counting down.
GGGACTGCATGGGCCCTTCGTCTTATGGGGCCGCATGAACTTGTTATACTCGATCTGCGTTTGCATACGTGTTTTTGGTTTGGGCCGCATAAGCGTTGCTCACCTTTTTTGAACCGCAGAAATTTGTCTGCTCACGTCAGCTCGCATGAATCTGACTCTGTAGGCGTGCTTAACTTGAACCGCATGGGTCTATCAGTTCGTCTGGGCTTGAGTTGTATGAGCTCGGCTAACTCGGAGCCGCATGAGGTTATGATGCACTGAACCGCATATACGTATCAAATGCTGAGTCGCATGAAGCTGTAACGAGCCGAGCCGCATAGGCTCAGATGACCTTTCCAATGCTTCTGTTTTTTTTGACTATCTTCTAACCTTGTTTCTTTCGTATTTTTCCAGTGAGCTTGCCCGTAAATCCCGCTGGGGAGCTTATAGTGGGTTCGAATCAATTCGCCCTGGGCGTGCATCTTGACGACTTAATTAGGCATGTATCGAATCAATTCCCTACTGATGAGCCTTCGGAGAGGTTGAAGGCTATAGAGAGTCAAACCCTTCATTACCTCCGTTCCATGATGAATACTGGGAAGCTGGATGGAAAATACCTGAAGCCTTTGTTCCTTTTTGGGGATGCTTTAACCATCAAGAATCCTCGGGTCTTAGAGATTTCTGAGAACTTGGATTTTTCTTTGGATGGGGTGGCAATCCATATTCCTCTCATGAAATGTTATTATCCTTTGTCATGGTTCAATATGGTGTTGCTAGACCGGAAGATGGTGTGTAACCTAACTCCCACTCAATCAGGAATGTTGATGGGCAACATCCATTATAATCCGAATATGAAGTCAGCGTATGCAGGTAAGGATTCCGTCCTCCGGTATATGATGGGTCTGGCTCCTTGCTCTTTTATGAATGTATACGGTCCCAATTTCACACTTACTCAAGCTGATACTTTCCTGAATCGGCTTGTTCGCAAGAAGTCTTATCCTGTTGGTAGGTTGGCACTGCCGAACTGGATAAACCCCACCTCTACGTGGACCCAGTTGACTGCTTGGGTTCTACAGACTTATGGAGCATTCTTGCGGAAGGTGGGGCTTTACCATGCCATTCGGGGCACTTGTCACGGGCTTTCCCTTAATAAACCACTGTTCGTAGCGCTCTTGGAGATGTACAACCAGCGAACGGGGACATTTTTTACACCAGTAGGGGAACTGGGGCTTGCTCTTCACGAGATGTATACTGTCTCTAAACTTCCGTGGGGGAATGAGCCTTTCAAGGTGTATACCCCATCAAATGAGGAGTTCGAGGCCTTGGACAGGCAACTCCCAGGTTTTGTTGCGGTGTATCGGGAGTTGTTGTACCACCATAGTACTTGTCATCAAATGGCTATAAAAACGGCGGATAGCTCTGAGGGGACCGCTCCCCATACCACATCCTGGATTAATTATCTCTTTAGGGTTGATCCTTCTGGTGAAGTTACTCCCCGAGCCCCTCGAACGCATGCAGAGGTAAGGGATCTGATGTCCAATGTCAAAAAGTCGCGATCCAAGAGTGATATATTCGGGAGGCAAGCTGACTCTCTTAGTTATTTTTACTACGGGACCATACAACTGTCGGAGAAGGCGCTTCTGGCTGGATTTCTGATGATATGGCTACGGAACTGCGTAGTCTCAGGCGGAGCGGGCTCTATCGAGAGGATTGGTCGTCATTTCATTCTCCCTGCCGTTAAGCTAGTTTTCGGAGTTAGGCTGGCCCTCCTTCCTGCTATGGTATGCAGCATACATCATGGTCTGCGGACATTCTCGTCCAAGGTTATTGCTCGCAAGAAGACTTTGGATTTTGAGCGTGTAGAACTGCCCTTTCACTACCTGATGGGGTGGTTGGCGATGCACTATAAGTCTTTGCTGGGACCTGGGATAGCGGAAGATGCTACGGCCGAGGATGCTTTCCTCTTCAAATGCCATCACCGGTCTTGGGAATGCAACACTATGCCAGCTTGTCGGAGGGCGTTGGCGAGAGTGGATGGGTGTGATCTCTTTGTGTCTGTTCCTCCTTTTTCTGATGAGGAAGTGAGGAAGGTACACCTTGACGGTACTGGACCTTCTCATTTTCTGTCTCCGGATATGCTTGCTTGGTTGCGCAATATTCGCCCCGCGCATCTGGTTTATCGCAACCGGAATAATGTGTACTTGGAGCCTTACCTACCCAGTAGGTTTTCCCGTCAATTTGGTTATAGCCAGTTGTTCCTTGATTGTCCCAACCCTTGTTTGGGTTTTGATGGTAGTGTTCTTGACGGCGTCCGAGCGTGGAATTATTATGACGCTTATCATACTCGGGCCAGCTTCTCGGTTTCCGATGCCAATGCGCCGAGGGAAATTTTGTACGTGGCCATTTTGTATCACGTTATGGCGAACAAGCCTCCTGTTAACTTCGATCCGAGTACCAGCTTCATCGTAGGTACTGGTTTAGAGGAGAAGCCTAAGGGGGCTAAGGCTAGAAAGCAACTGACGCTCCAGATTCCTCTCCCTGAATTAGAGCCTTTCGAGTCGGCTGAGGAGGAGGATGATAGCGAAGACTTCCTTTCTGGTGGGGATGAAGAAGTGGCGGATCAACCGCTTCCCCCACTTGATGAACCGGCGGAAGGTCCGCCGCTTATTACACAAGAGGGAGCAGTGAGAGAAGAACACCCTTCGGCTGTATCCGGTCCCTCGCGTAAACGGGTCAGATACGAATCTCCTGACAGTAGAGCGACCTTTTCCGTGAAGAGAGCTGCTGTTAGGTCTCGTGGGACACCTATCACCGAGAAGGGTGAAGGTGCAGACGATGTTCCGGAGGTAAGTCCAAGTCGGAGTTCTATCTTTGTTGTAACTTTCTTTCCTCTCGGGGATATGACTTGATCATTTTTTTTTGTAGGCGTCTGACGAACCAGGCTCTCCTGAACCATCTGCTGCTTCAGTAGTTGATCCGGCCCTTGCCGCTTTGATTAGTGACATGTGTGCCGCGGTCCTCTCTGCGGGGGCTCTCTCAGCGGCGGCTAAGGACTCCCAAGCTGCTGAGGCCCCAGCCCGGGGTGACGAAAGTTTCCTTGGGCCCGTCTTCGAGATTTCTGAACTTCAGCGAGATGACGCCATCCTCAGTGCATCCCCTCCCGAGGATGCAAGGGCGGATGAGTCTTTTATTCCTGACTCGGAGGCTGTTGGTGAAGAGGTTGTGATGGCTGTAGGCGAACCTCAGCCTCCACATTCCTCCACTGGTAAGCTGAGCCACATATTGACCACCGAGGGGGCTTATTTGCTCTATCAACATATCCTTCGGGTCAAGTCGATTTATGGTTGCCTTGGCCTTGCAGGTCCTGACCCTTTACCTCCCGCCGCGGATGTCTTCGGGGAAGGCCCGGTCTGCCGTGATCTGGACGAAAGGAGCATTTCCTCTCCTTCGTCATCGCATGTTGAGGGACATCCTGCCAGCTCTGGACAGATGGAGATGGAGTTGGTGCTGGCCCCGGCCTCGTCTTCGGCTGCTTATACGGCTCCGGAGATCGACTTTTCGACTCTGCCGAGCATCCAAATTCTGCGGGCCGCTGAAGAGGAATTGGCCGATGCTCAAGCGTCTTTCCGTGCAGAGTTGGTTCTCTTGTAGCGGGAGCGGCGGATTCTGTCGCGTCTTCTTCCGCGCTGCCAGCCACACTCCCGTTGACACCGGCTTCCTCGGAGGCTCTGAACGAGGTGACGCAGGATGTGGTTGACAGCTTCTATCGTCACTTAGGGAGGGGTGTCAACGCTGCCGTGGAACGGGGGATCCCTTTTTCTCTGTCTCTGCGGGGTGCTCGGGGTCAAATCGACACTCTGAAGGGTCTTCCTGGCGGGGTGGGGTTAGCCGCATTCCTGGAGCCTAAGCTTACAGAGGCTGACCAGCTTGTGACCCAACTGTTGGCAGTACGGCAGGCTGGCTTGCCTGCTGCGATCGAACGAGAGCGGGGCTTCCTGGTTGCTGCTCGGGACAGGATCAAGCTCGCTCGAGAAACTGTCGGGCCGGCTGTGCAGGGGGATCTTGACAAGTTCTCCGTCTTCTATGACCGACTGGGTCGTCGGAGTCAGGCTTGTAGGGCCCGGGAAGAATCTGCCTCTCGTGGAATAGCTGACACGAAGGACCGAATTCTCGCACTCCAGAAGGAGTTGACCTTCTTAGAGTCAGAGCGGGAGGCTGCTCATGCAGAACAGGAGTCGATTGCTCGGGAGGCCGAGAGGGTTTCCCGATCTTCTGTCAACCTGGAGCGGGCCTTCAAGAAGTTTGAGGACAACTGGCAAGCCCATGCTCATCCGGAGGATGCGGCGGTGCTGAACCAGGAGGCGGAGCGTCGAGCCAAACAGCGGCTTGAGCGGTCGGTTGCCTTGTTAAAGGACCATCTCATGGTGTTATGTGCTCCAGAGCAGTGATCCGTCCTCTGTCTTCTCTTTTTTTTTTTTGTAAGGGATGTGATCCCCGCTGATGTAGCCCTTTGATTTTTGAATAAATGAGCATGTTTCAACTCATCTTTTCTTTCTTGTATTTGCGGTGTTTATGGAACCGGATTTACTGGGGGATTATTTGTGGACCTGTTACCCTAGGCGTACCTTGGTTTTAGGTATGGATAACAAGTTTGATTAGGATGTCCGGGACAGCCACGGCAAAATGGTCATGGATGTTCTCGGTACTGAGGGAAGGAATGCCGTAGAGCAGCTGGGCTCCCGGGGCATGGTAAGATGGTGGATTTATGCTAAGAAGCTTAGCAAGGGATATTTGTGGGCCTATTATCCTTGGCGTACCCTGGTTCAGGATACGGATAATGGGATGAAAGGAAACCAATCACATTTGCTCAAAGGTTATGATGACATGGCAAACATGAAGGTTTTATCATGAAATCTTCCTGCTCAGCGGTAATGAGAACATGGCAGAAGAGACTTTACGGAAGCTATTTGTGGTCAACAGAGGACATTTGTGGTCAACAGAGGATATTTGTGGTCAACAGAGGACATTTGTGGTCAACAGAGGACATTTGTGGTCAACAGGGGACATTTGTGGACCTATTATCCTTGTCGTACTCCGGTTGTGGGTACAGATAATAGGTTAAAAGGGGATCGACATACTTGCTCAGAGGTAATGTGGACATGGCAAATATGACGATTTCTTCGACGGAGCCTTCCCACTCAGAGGTAGTGAGGACATGGCAGGAGTGGGCTCAATGAAGATTGGGTACATAGAACGACTCAGAGGTAGGAGAACGTGGAAGTTCTATGCGAGGGGGCAGTTTGTTTTTGGTGGAAGTGAAGACGACTCAGAGGTAATGAGGACATGGTCGTTTCGAAAATTGGTGGATCGACTACCCTTTTTGTGCACTGGGAGTGCGGGTAGTGAATCCTGAGGGAGGATCTCTGCCAGGAAGAAAGTTCAGAGGTATAATCATACTTGACTTACTATCTGAAAGAGTGACCGAAATGTAAGTTCAGAGGCACCAGCTGGTACATAACTTGGTAATTTGGACTATTGAGGGAGTGAGAGTACAGCGGCACCAGCGGGTGCATGACTCGATAATCTGAAATAGGGTGGATGAGAGTTCAGTGGTACTTAAGGGGTACATGACTCGATAATCTGGAGAATGATGGATGGGAGTTCAGTGGTACTAAAGGAGTACATGACTCGATAATCTGGAGAATGATGTTCAAACATAGTATTTCTTCAGGAACTTGCCGTTGACGGGCAACATGAGCAAATCTCCGTTCGGCTTAGCGAGGCGGTAGGCGCCGTTGGAGAACACGGTCTCGATGACAAATGGACCTTCCCATTTTGGCTGGAACTTACCGGTGGTCTTGTGAGTCATGACCATCGGTCTCCGGACTGCCAGAACAAGATCACCCACTTGGAATGTTCTGATTTTAACTTTTTTGTTGAAGGCTCCTGAGATGCGTGCTTGGTATAGCTCGATCCTTTGCTGAGCTAGGAGGCGCTTTTCATCTAAAGCCTCCAACTCTTGTAGTCGTCGTCGGTAGTTATCATCCGTCGTCAATTGATAAGTGAGGGCGACGTGGAGTGAGGGGATCTGAGTCTCCAAAGGGAGGACTGCCTCGCTCCCGTACACCAGAGAGAATGGTGTATTCCCGGTGGCTGTTCGAACCGTGGTGCGATAAGCCCATAAGCACTCGCCGAGCTTCTCGTTCCAGTCGCGTTTATTAAAGGAGACGAACTTCTTGAGGAGTTTGATGATTGTTTTGTTGAATGCCTCTGCCAACCCGTTTTCTGCCGGGTTGTATGGTGTCGAAGCGACATTCTGAATGCGGTGCTTAACGCAGAATCGGTAGAATGTATGGCTTATAAACTATGGACCATTATCATGGATGATTCTTCGTGGTAGTCCGAAGCGGTAGATAACGTGATGCTTAAGGAAGCTGATCACGTTTGAAGATTTAACTTCTGCGAGTGGGACAGCCTCCGCCCATTTGGAGAAATAATCAGTGATCGCAAGTATGAAGCGGTGTCCTCGGGAGGAAGGTGGGGTGATTGGACCAATGATATCCATTCCCCATGCTTCGAATGGCCAGGATGCCACCGTTGGATGCAGAAACTCGGATGGTTGATGAATGAAATCTGCGTGGACTTGGCAGGCCTTGTATTTTCTGGCATAATCTATCGCATCTGCCACCATTGTGGGCCAGTAGTAGCCCATCCGACAAAGGCGGTCCTGTAGCTTAGGGCCGGGTTGATGGGCCCCACAGACACCGTCGTGAGCTTCTCGTACAGCTTCTGTAGCTTTCGCGTTTGACAAACACCGGAGCAATAATCCGTCGTAGGAGCAGCGATACAACATTTTCGTCTCTGTATCGTAGAAGAATCTGAGAGAGCGCCGTCTGATAGAGGTAGCTTCCTTTGGATTCTCTGGAAGGATGTCGTATACGACGAAGTCGATGAACGGCTGTCTCCAGTCCGGTGTGTCGTCGACCGTCTGGGCGGAATAACTTGCCATGGCTTGAACGTTGTTCTTGGGACAGACCAGTTCGTGGCCTATTACGTCAACCGAATGATGAGCTTGGTTCGGCACTGCTAAGGAAGCGGCAAGGCCTGCTAGGGCAACGGCTTCGATATTTTGGAGTCTGGGGACGTGTTCGATGAAGAATCCCTCGAGTGATGAGATAATGTTGATCGCAATTTGATGGTAGGGGATCATGTCTTCATGGCGAACCTCGTACGAGCCCCTGATCTGATTGACGATTAGTTGGGAGTCGCCGTATGCTTCAAGGTATTCTACCCCCAGCTCTTTTGCAAGTTGGAGGCCAATGACCAGAGCGTTATATTCGGCCACATTGTTGGAGCAGGGTTCCGTGAGGGAGTAGGCGCGATTGATCACCAGCCCAGTAGGAGAAATTAATACCACTCCGACACCGACGACGATGTTTCCCTTGGGTCCGGTCCTTGAGGCTCCATCGAAGAACATTCGCCATATGTTATCGTGGATGGCTGTATTCAAATCGGCGACCTCGTCTGGGATCTCTTCATAGATTCTGGATGACTCTGATCCTGGGTGGGCTGCCAAAAAGTCTGCCAGGGCTTGACCCTTAACAGCCTTTTGCGGGACAAAAATCATATGATAGGGGGACAACAATATTGCCCATGTGGCGAGGCGAGAGCTGAGGGCCCCTGGTTTAGTCATGAGGACTCTGAGGGGGTTGACTCGCGAGATCACATGTATGGTTTGTCCTGTGACATAGTGCCGCATCTTTTGAATAGCGAATACCAGGGCGAGACACTCCTTCTCTACGGCGGTGTATCGATGTTCTGGCCCGATCATCATTCGGCTGAGATAATATATGGCCTGCTCGTGGCCTGCATCGTTATTTTGTGCTAGCAGGGCACCAAGGGAGTGTTCCATCGCTCGTACGTAGAGCAGGAATGGTTTTCCGGGGACCGGGGCCACCAGGACTGGGGGATTCGACAAATATTCTTTGATGTCATCGAAAGCACGCTGGCATTCCTCGTCCCATACGAATGAGACTCCCTTCTTCATGAGATGTGTGAACGGTCGGCATCGCCCGGAGAGGTTGGAAATGAACCTCCTGATGTAAGCTAGCCTCCCTTGGAGGCCTCTGAGTTCGCGGAGATTTTTCGGGGGACCCATCTCCATGATTGCCTTCGTCTTTTCAGGGTCTACATGCATGCCCCGTGCCGTGATGATGAAGCCTAAGAATTTCCCGCTGGATACGCCCAAGAATGATTTCGTAGGGTTCATCTTCAGGTTGTGGGCTCTCATCAGGTCGAATACCGTTCTCAGGTCTTGCAGATGATCTTCCTTATGGCGACTCTTGACGGCGATGTCGTCGACATAGCATTCTACTGTTTTGTGTAAATGTTCTCGGAAAATGATACTCATGGCCCGCTGATATGTAGCGCCAGCATTCTTTAGACCGAATGGCATGACTGTGTAGCAGTATGTACCAATCGGCGTTCGGAATGATGTGTGCTTTTCGTCGTCGGAAGACATCTTGATTTGATTGTACCCCGAGAATCCATCCATGAATGACATACGTTCAAAGCTGCATGTGTTGTCGATCATGATACCTGTGATGGGGAGGGGAAACTCGTCCTTCGGACATGCCTCATTCAGATTACGGAAGTCGATGCAGATTCGGATCTTTTTATTTTTTTAAGGACCGGCACTATGTTGGCGACCCAGTCAGGATGTTGCTCTTCACGAATGAAGCCGCTGGTTATCAGCTTGTTGACTTCGGCTTCAATTGCGTCCATGACGCCTGGGCGGAAGCGTCGTTGTTGTTGTTTGACTGGCTTTGCATCTGGCCGAATGTTGAGTTTGTGAAGAGCGATATCGGGGTCTAGCCCCGGCACGTCCTCGTAACTCCACGCGAACACGTCGATATATTCTCTGACGAGTTTCAGCAGTGATTCTCGTTCTTCGTTTGTAAGGCTTTTACTGATAAAGATCGGTTTTGGAGAAGATTCGCTGCCGAGATCCACTTGTATGACCTCATCTTCAGTAGGAGGTTCTCTCAGTTCGAACCGTTTTTTCCAATTGCGCGTCTAATTGCTGGGCCCATGGTTCTAGCTCAAGGATTTTGGGGATGTCTTCGTCTTCCTCGTAAGCGTCAGCGAACGCCATGTTGACTAACATGATTTGTCTGAACACATCTCCGATGCTGGTATTTGAGTCGGAAGTCGGTGATCCGGTTGAATGTGACTGTCAGTCGCATTCTTCATCTGAGCTTTCAGGGGTCGTAGTAGGCATTACATACCCTAAACCGCATCGGGTTTTGTTATAGTAGTTCCGTGGTTTGCCCGCCGGGGCTGGCGTCTTCAAAGGTAATCGTCGTCCAGTACCGTAGTTCAGTCCTGGCGTTGTCTCTAGATCATACCCCTGTTTCTGCATGAGATATTTGGATTGAGGGCTATAGAGATACAGAGGCAGTCTTCCGGCATCTGACCCGAAGTCGACTTCTTCCATAGCGGGGGGACGTGGGTTGTTCGTCCGGCCGAAGATGATCGGGTGGTCCCCTCCCTCGACTATTCGGTAAGTGTCTTCTACTAGAGTAAGTCGGATGGCGGTGTACACGTTTGTCACCTGTGTATATAGGTGAGTGCCTATACCGTGTTCCATAGCGTACATTGTACATAGCTTATTGAGCTCGGTGTAGTTCAAAGATAACCCTTTATTGATGAAGTAAGGTATCTTTTCTAGAGGGATTATATCATCTGCGGAGGGGGTATCGGAGTGGGCAGCCACATACTTGGCCAATTTTGGTTCTTCTTCGGCCACCCCCTGTATAAATGAAGACTGGAAGAACGACCTAGTCAGCTTGATCTTCAGAGGCTCAACTGGCGGAGCAGATCGTGGAGTTGTTGGTAAACTAGCAACCCCCAGTTTGGTACTTGATGTGAGGCGAGGGGTGGCTGGTTCGCTAGAAGTGTCAGACCTCGCATCGGGGTGAAGAACCTTCTTGGGAAGGCGTATTGTGAGCGGTCTGTCGGAAGGATTGGGCTCCTCCGTTTGGAGCTGACCGACTCTCGGTAGTCTGATGGTAAGTGGCCCTGTTATGGGTCTCGGCGCTTGGCCGGACCTTGGCAGCCGGATTCTTATCTGTTCTTCTTGTGCAGAGAGACTGATTGCGTCCTTACGCAGAGTGGCCGTAAGGGGTACTGAATTGCTCGGTTTGCGAGCCTGAAGGTAGATCGTTAGAGGTTCTTCTGATCCTGTAGCCGTCTTGTTGTGAGTTTGCACATCTTCTTCGACCAGATGCTTCTTTGATTTTTCGTATAGACAGGAGTCTGAGTAATAAGATTCGACCCCCTTGAAGGGATCGATATCGGCAAACTCTGTCCTCACGAAGCCGTACTTATCGACATATTTGAAGCACTGGTGTAGTGTGGAAGGCACGATCATGTAATCGTGTATCCAAGGCCGTCCCAGAAGAATATTATAAGAAGTGTCAGCATCTATGACATAACAGGTGACTTCTGATTGGAGATCGCCGATCTGACACTTCAAACGGATCTTCCCTATTGGGTAGCTCCTGCCCGAATTGAAACCGCTAATGGCGGTGCTTGTAGGTGTCAGGCGATGCATCGGAATGCAAAGATGATGTAGCAGACCCTTCGGAATGATGCTTATAGAGGACCCAGGATCAATGTGCATTCGGTCCACCTTTACGTCGTCGATGTATCCAGTGTAGTATAGCGGGCGATCGTGCAGGTTAGTTTTGATGAGCATATCTTGCGGAGAGAAGACGATATTGGGCATTGCTCCCGTACACGCACTATCTGCAGGTTGGTTATCTCCCGTGAGGTTGACCTGAGCCAAGTATGCGTCGGCATTTTGGAGCGCCTCACTTAAAGCCGTACGAACATCCTTTGAGAGCCTGAGGAGTTCATATAAAGACAATTTGGCCGGGGTATTAGCTAATTGCGCTAAGATGTCGAAGTTGTAGGGCCTCTCCAGCCCCTGAGGTGTCTCTTTCCGGAGGGACTTGTCAAAGCGAGTCTCCTTCGGCCTAGGCTTGTCGGTCGTCGAAGGCTGAGCCGGTCCCGGAGCATCATTGGTAGTGGGCGGATGATCATCAGTCGCGCTTTCGGTCACCGGTTGGGCTTGTGTTCCGGATCGAGTAGTGACGGCCGAGACTTCCTCTTCTTCCGCCGAGGCAGTACGGCAGGATCTGACTTTTTCACTTTTCCTTTTAGAAGGTGGAGAGGGCTGAGTTACCTCGTGGACTAGGTCCAGATGGACCCACATGATTTCCCCTCGTGATGTGGTGAGGGGTACTAGACCAGCGGCTTGATCGTGAGCAGGCGGCAGATTAGCAATCTCCATTATTGCCAGAGGGATGGGTATAACCCCGTCCTGAGTCTCTGTTGGAGGGAAGCTGCCGAATTGTACGGACACCATGTTGGCTGCCACGGTTACCTCTTCGAAATCGATGGCCAGGGCGTTCGAATCGATGAGGTTTTGGATATACCGTTTTAGTTGATAGCAGTCGTGTGTAGCATGGTGGACGTAGCGATGGTAATGGCAGAACTTTGGGTTCTCCAAATCAGCCGGCCGAGGCTCCCGTCTTGGTGGAGGAAGCTGAATCCTATCTCCTTGTATAAGCATGTCCAAGATAGGCTTGACGTGACCGTCTTCAAAGGAATAAGTGATTTGAGGCCATTGTTTGTCTGCTGGCTGTGGCTCGGGCTTCTGGGCTGTATCGGTCACCATAGCCTGCTTGCCTTTGTTGTCCCGGCTGTTGGAGGGGCTACTCCCATTGTCGTTGCTGGTGTTGGGACGCTTGCTCTTGTTCTCTCCCTCCGAGATATGCAACCCCAGTTGGCGAGCCTTCTTCAATCGTTCTTCAGCACTTGTAGCACTGATGATAAAAGCCTTCCAGTCCTTGAACTGACTTTTGCCCATCCAGAGACTAATTGTTGGAAGTAGTCTCTTTTGGCAAATTTCAATCAAAGAAGAGTCCGGGTTGCCAGATGGTAACTTCATTGCGGTTTGATGAAACCGCTCAATGTAATTTCTCGTCAGTTCTTTCTCTCCTTGAACGACGTCCATGATGGTAGACATCGTAACATCCTGTCCTACCTCATAGAACCTCTCCAAGAACAAGCGTTTGAAGCCAGCGAAGGAGTGGATGCAATTGTCTGGCAGGTTGCGGTACCAATCGAAGACGACTCCTTCCAATGCCCCAATGAATAATCGCGTGAGGATAGCGTCATCATGGGACAGATGGTCGGTAGTGACCTCAAAGTAAGTGATGTATTGACTTGCTGAAGTCTTGCCATCATATGGGTTGATATTGAACGGCTTATATCTTGGCGGAAAGGGAACATCCCTCCATTCAGCAGGGTATGGTTGCCGTATTCTGAGGTCTTGAGAGTTTTTTCGGGTGTGGAACATTGCTCGGAGCTCCTGAACCTCTCTTCTTACTTCTCGGGCCTCATCTGTCGCGGTAAGGGCCGTTATCTCGGGAGGATTATTGCCCTGGTTTGGCGCCGCTGAATTTGAATCTACGTTGATTGCGGGACCCGTGCTTGTCTGGCCAGGTGTCACTCCCTGCAGAGTAGGAAGTGCCGCTTTGATCTCGTCTACAGACTTGACCAAGACACGCAATATGGCCTCCAACGTGTCGATGTGCTGGCGATCGCTGGAACCGCCTTGATTGCTATCTGTCATGACTACGTCTTCACATGAGGAGTGACGGAGGGAGTGGTGGAGAATGTACCCTCCGAGTCGTACCCATGCGTCGAGAAATCATCTGGATATGTGGGGATGTTCTCTTCAGGTTCGGACTCGGGAGGAACACTACCCCCAGCTTCGGAGCTTGCTTCGCCTAGAGAATCATGGATGTCCTCGGGGACGTCAGCATCTGTTGTACCCGATAGGAGGGTTGTTTCTCGGGGTTCGTCTCCTTGAAACATTGGATTATTGTGGACGTTCGGAGGAGTACTACCCCCAGCTCCTACGACCCCCAGGGTCGGGGACGATGAGCCTCCTGTTGCAGCAGATTTTGTCTTCGAAAGGGTGTGTTGGTATACTCCGGTGGCGGGCAACCGTTTAGCCGACAGTTTCTTAGCTGTAGTGGCTGATATCTTTGGACTGGAGATGCTTGTCTTCTTCTCTCTCCCCTCGGCGGGGACCTTCTGAGCGGAATTGCAGGAGACAACAGAAAGTGCCTCATCTTCTGAGTTCGGGTGCTGTAGTCTGTGGAAGACGGACGGACGATCTTCCGTCACTGCTGCGTTGTTGCAGCAGCAGTTGACGATAATCTGGGTGCAGTGACGTCCATGTGAGGATTCCTTGCACGCCGAGGCCCCTTCTCTTTCCTTGCGCTTGTGGAGGATCGCCTCACGCAGGTCAGAGGAACCACTCTGTCCGTTCGCCGTCGGGGATTGTCCATATGCCAATGTTCGGATCGGCTAGTCGATCATAATGGTTCATGGTTCATACATGAACGTGTCTCATTCAATTCAATAAGACGACTAGCCAGTCTTCTAGTTCCAACTAGGAACGCATGACAATCATTAGTCGAGGTAATGATCAATGTCAATTCGAGACAAGAAATAGCCCAAAGGCGGCAGTAGATGGATACCCATCTATACGGCAGGGTAAGTGGGTATCCATCTATGCGGCCAGAGTTAAATCAGAATCCCATGCGGCAGTAAATGGATGCCCATCTATGCGGCAGGGTAAGTAGGTACCCATCTATGCGGCCAGAGTCAAATTAGAATCCCATGCGACAGTAGATAGATGCCCATCTATACGGCAGGATCAAATCAGAATCCCATACGACAGTAGATGGATGCCCAATTATGTAGCAGGGTAAGTGGGTACCCATCTATGCGGCCAAAGTCAAATCAGAATCCCATGCGGCAGTAGATAGATGCCCATCTATGCGGCAGGGTAAGTGGGTACCCATCTATGCGGCCAGAGTCAAATCAGAATCCCATGCGACAGTAGATGGATTGTTTGCCATTGATTGTAAAAGAACAGAACAATTATCGGAGGACTGAACTTAGACTCACAATACAAACTCGCTCGTACAAAGAAATCCTAGGGACGAAAACCTAGGTACAGCAGACTAAGTACGATTGTTTATTTTTGATTCTGGGGGGTAACGATAGAGGCTCGGGAGAGCGACGGCCGCTCTGCCTTACTCCTTGGACGATCAGTATGCAGCCTTGGCTCGGGGAAGATCTGCTTGGCGTTGACGAAGAAACGCTCTTCTTGCTCTCCTCGGATTGCTCTCCTGACTTCTCTCTCTCTGTGTGATTATCAAGAAGGAAGGGGGAGCTCTCTCTGTGTAGATCTCTCTCTCCTTATTTCTTTTGGTGTCGACCTCTCTCTCTCTTCTTCTTTTTTTTCAAGGGAATGATGCTGGCTATTTATAAGAGTGGGGGGGTGATCATTAGGGTTTGCTAATGATTATCTGTTTGGAATGTCGGCGCTCCTTCATTCTATCTGAACCCTTGATCCTGATTATAGTGAATCTCGACCATTAATGCGGATAGCATCGTATCTCATGAGCAATTAATGCTAGCTGCTTTAAATCCTCGTGATTGATTATGCTAATGTCTGATTGCTCGCCACGTGTCCCATTAACTTGATGATAAATGATATACCCTGATCTCAGTAATTATGACGATGATGTCAAATATATTTGTTGAGATTCGGTTAAATCTCTTATTGATCCCATGCCACGTGTCTTAATTGTGAGTCCTGTCAGAGCCGCATAAGATTGACTATCCTCGAACCGCAGAGAGATACTCTTCCTGAGCCACATGAGACAATGCCTCATCGAGCCACAGGGGACGAACCATCCGTGAGCCGCATATGCATAGTCTTTGCGAGCCGCATGAGCTAGCATTGTATTGAGTCGCAGGGATTGAGCTTTCGGTGGGCCGCATATGGCTGATTTCTGCTAACCATATAGAGTGACTTCTTCGTGAGCCGCATGGAGCTGTTTTCCATTTAAGCCGCATGAGAGTTGCCACGTGGCAACCTAGGATTTCTGACGGTTCGGGTCAGAGATCTTCTTCCTTTTCCGAAAAGTCTGTCATTATGGCAGTGCCATTATGACACTTTATGTCAGAGCAGTCACGGTCGCCAAGTCGTGTCAGAGCATTAAATGAGGCCACCCCCAAACGACCAGCTGTAGGGAAGGATCACACTTGGTATCCATCGAGCCGTATATGCCTTGCTGAACCGCATACGCTCCCGAGCCGCATGCGATTGAGAGTCTTCTTTGAACCGCATAGGGCCGCTCCTGTGTGAGCCGCATAAGCTTCTTACTCCGAGCCGCATGGATCATTATTCTAATATTTTCCATGCTTCTACATGGATGTCCATCTATACGGCAGGGTAAGTGGGTACCCATCTATGCGGCCAGAGTCAAATCAGAATCCCATGCGACAGTAGATGGATGCCCATCTATGCAGCAGGGTCAAATCAGAATCCCATGCGACAGTAGATGGATGCCCATCTATGCGACAGGGTAAGTGGGTACCCATCTATGCGGTCAGAGTCAAATCAGAATCCCATGCGACAGTAGATGGATGCCCATCTATGCGGCAGGATAAGTGGGTACCCATCTATGCGGCAGTAGATGCATAGAAGGATGGCTACGGAATCCATAGCTTCCAAGCTCCATAAAATCTTCTCTGTAAGTCCAAATTTGGACTTCCATAGGTCAAAATAGGGTAGAACGAAATTATCTACAACATAAAACAAGTAGATTTTGAAAACAAAGAAGTTTGATAGGTCAAAACCAAGAAAAACTGAAAGTAACATAAACTTAGATCTACAAAAATACACCCATGAAAACCAAAAACTCCAAGTTCTAAAGAGACTTAAAATCAAGTAAAGAAGAGGATGGAACAATAATACTTGAGATCCATCATGAAGTAAGTTGTACTTGCCTAAGCTATCTAGGTTGGTGGGAGAGTAATGGCGGATGAAAAAGAAGTAATTGAGAGTAATGAAGAGAGAGAAAAGTAAAGGGGCATAAATATCAAGCCCAAGTCAAAATTCACCACCCATTCCTTCCTACAAGATCTAGAAAATCTACCCCTTATCATGATGAACCAAGCTAAACCAAGTTGGTTCAACATGAACAAAATAAACCAAGATCTTAAGCAAAAGCCGAAAATAAAATACAAAAAAATTAATTAGCATGAAATTACAGAATAAATATATGATAAGCATTCAATATATACCTTCGAGCAGTACATGTATAAAAATACATATTCTAAAAACGGGGAGTGACAACAAGACATCCACGACTAGCAACCAATCAAGCAATCATTCATGCAAGCAAGGAATTTAAAAGCATAAGGCATAATAAAGACAATATACCTTATGAGTCAAACAGGTGTAGATATCGCGAGCGGATATCATCCTCACGCTCCCACGTTAACTCACCTAAAGAGTGGTGACACCCCAAGCAACGCGGACTAAACTAATAGTCTTGTTCTTGAGTACCTTTTCTCTTCGGTCCAATATGGATACGAGCCTTTCCTCATACGAAAGGTTGGTTCTAACAACCAATTCCGAATGATCAAGGACATGGCTCGGATCCGGGATATACCATCGCAATTGGGATACATGAAACACGTCATGTACCTCACGTAACGATGGCGGAAGAGCGACACGATAGGACACATCACCACTCGCTCGAGAAGGTCAAACGGCCCTATATACCTAGGACTAAGCTTTCCCCGTAACGCTGAATGTAAGGACGCCTCGGATAGGCAAGATCTTAAGGAATATGTGGTCGCCGACTGAAAACTCAAGGGGACACCGATGAGAATCGGCCACTAAAGTGTTGTACTGACGCTCCTACAATGGACTTCTCCTCCGATGCCTATCAAACGAAGAAGCAGTCGAAGCTCTTCGAGAAGCCCATGACGGAACATGCGGAGCTCACCAACCCGGTCCTAAGCTACAGGATCGACTTCGACGCATGGGCTATTACTGGCCCACCATGATGGCCGACGCTGTCGAGTATGCAAAGAAATGTCGGGCTTGCCAGCTACACGCCGACTTTATCTATAGACCATCAGAGCCTCTACATCCTACAGTCGCCTCTTGGTCATTTGAAGCCTAGGATATGGACATAGTGGGACTATCATCCCTTTATCATTCAGGAAACACCATTTTATCCTAGAAATCACCGACTACTTCTCTAAATAGGCAGAAGTAGTACCATTGACAGAGGTGAAAAGCTCAAAGGTGATCAGCTTTATCAAGCATCACATCATCTACCATTTTAGGATGCCCCGGAGGATCATCCACGATAATGGTCCATAATTCATCAGCCATGCGTTCAGTAGATTCTGCGACAAGCATCGTATTCAGAATGTGGCATTGACCGCCTACAATCCGGCAGCAAACGGATTGGTTGAAGCTTTTAATAAAACCATCATCAAGCTACTCAAAAAGGTTATGTCATCCAACAAGCGTAACTGGGACGAGAAGCTCGGTGAATGCTCTTGGGCCTATCGTACGACGGTATGGACCCTGACGGGTAACACACCATTTTTTTGGGTCTAGGGAAGCGAAGCAATACTGTCTCTGAATATCCAGATACCCTCACTCCGAGTGGCAATCACGATCCAGCTGACAGAAGAAGATAATCAACATCACCGTCTGCAAGAGTTGGAAGCGCTGGATAAAAATGCCTCTTGGCTCAACAGTGCATCAAACTTTATCAAGCCCACATTTCACAGGCTTTCAACAAAAGAGTCAAATAGAGGACTTTCCAAGTAGGCGACCTGGTTCTGGTAGTCAGAATACCGATGCTGATGACTCACAAGACACCTAAAAAGTTTAAACCCAAATGGGAAGGACCCTTCATCATAGAGACGGTATACTCAAACGGTGCTTACCGTTTCGCTCAACCTAATGGAGACTTGTTCATGATGCCCATCAACGACAAGTTCCTAAAGAAGTACTACTTTTGATATCCTTCAAAAGGTACTTCCTTCTCCTCAGCAAGAGAATTGGTGAACTTGATAAACCGAGTTTGCCTCCCTTCCTTGATAATCAAGTGCTTCGGGAGCCCAGTTGTTCCGTTGCATCCCCTAGTAGAAGAAAAACCATGTCCACATCACCTCTGAGTTGCTTCTCTATACTGCACAAAGCAAAATTCTATATTGCGTAGGATCATGCTCATTACTATGTTTACCATGTCCATATCACCTCGGAGTAAACATTCTATACAACAATTCCTGTATTGTTGCACGTCAATCATAGAATACCCATGTTTACATCACCTCTGAGTTGTTCTATACATCCCTACAGAGTTCGTTCCTACCACGTCCATATCACCTCTGAGTATAAAAGCTCTACCATTAACCCATATTTACCACGTCCATATCACCTCTGAGTAAATATGTCGGTTTCCTCCTTTCGTAAATTATTATCTGTAACTAGAAACCAAGGTGTACAAAAGATAATAGGTCCACCAAAAAATCACAAAATTTATCACAAGAATGAACAAAGCAAATTGTTCTTCATTTAAGCAGGAAGTAAAGGATTACATCGACATCAAAAAGAAGCAAAAAACTAAATCTTCGAATCTAAAAAAAGAGAGCTAAAGACAGACAAAAATACTAAAACAAAATAGGGATACTGACTTTATTCATATTCCCAGAAACAACAACTGCAAGGCAACCTATGAATCCTTATAGCCAGGTGTAGAAGCATGAAAATTTTCCAGCAAATATAGCTCCATGCGCCCAAGACAAGTGAAGCTCCATACGCCCAGTCAGAGTAACTCTATGCGCCCACTCAATGAAGCTCCATGCACCCGGTCAGTGTAGCTCCATGAGCCCAGTCAGTGTATCTTCATGCGTCCAAGACTAGCTCCTCCGAAAGGAGGGCGCATAGCCTGAGACATGACTATGTGCCCAAGCCTGACTCAGTCAAAGCCATGATCAAAACGTGCACCAAATTGCATGGCCACGTCAGTCTCCATGAGCAGTCGTGCACCGAAGCATGCGGCCACGTCAACACCACAACCAACCTATGATCTCGCAGCCTGTATGCGCCTATACCCTATGTGCCCAAAGTAGGACTATGCGTCCACATAAGAACCAGCGTGTTTTCTCTTGTGGGCGCATAACATCATACCAGCTCGAGAACGACTATAAAAGGGGGGTCTCACCCCTCTTCAAAACAGGAGAACGGAGAGCATTTTTAAGAGCCAAATTGCTGCATTTCTTGCCAGTGAGCCGAGAGTTAGCAATTTTCTTAGGTTTTCTCCCACTTTTGTAATCGGAGTGTCAATGGAGCAAAGGAGCAACTGCCGCTCGATCTCCATCGTCCCATTTTCCAGAATTCTTTTTTGTAATCGGGGATCCTCAGCGCAGGATCTCTTAGGCGTACTCGATTTATGGTGCCTTACGCCAATAAAAGGAAAGACAGCGTTTTCTTCTTCTTTTTTGTGTGTGTCCACAAAAATAGCGACTCTGCTGGGGACTACCTTTTCCTCTGACGAGAAGGTGGTAACGCAATCCGATACCGACAAAGTGAGAAGTACTCAAAAGATGCTGATCGTAAAGTTCGATCAGCAGGCGTTCGAAGAGATGCTCTCGAGGGATCTACTCCCTCAAAATCAGTGAAGCCAAACAAATCTCGCAAGACTTGGCTTCTGAAGGCTCGCTGTGCATATCCTGTTAGTGTCATAGCAGATATGCAGCTGAGGGACTCTGCCACAGAAGTTCCCCAAATGGAGAAGGCTCACACCGTTCCGGGCCCTACTAGCCCAGTGACTTCTTCCATGTACAACCAACAACAGGATGTTCAACACCCAAGAATTGGCAAAGGAAAACACTATGATGCCAAGAATCGGGGTGTGCAACACTCTGGCCGGACCCGACGAGGCTCACAAATGAAGGAGGCCAAACAGGGAGAAAACATCATAGCTCCACCAGGCATGCGCCCAAGGCCATACGCCCAAAGGAGTGTACGGGCGCATAGCCCCAACCAGAACACTTCTATCTTCAACAGGCTGGGCACCCAGAGCCATACGCCCAAAGCTATGCGCCCAGGCTCTCTGGAACCATACTATACACCCACATCAAGGAAGCTCAGACATGTTGTCAAGGAGCATGCGCCCAAGGCCAGTCTCCAAGGCCTATGCGCCTACAACAAAAAGACAGGCCCCAATGTGTTTAGTGCGGGGCTGTCTTCAAGGACATCACAGAACTTAGGTGTGGGGGTTGCCCCTGCATATGAACTAAGTCTGGATGCGCCTACTCCACTTACGAACCTGCATGCAAAGCTCGGCGATGCATACAACATGGGTTGTAAGGCAAAACTCCCTTCCGCTGACTTGCGCAACATGATAAATCATAAGCGTAAAGCGAGGGAGAACATAACAATTTATAGTGCACTTCCGTACACCAGTATTGTTATCAACTGTTGTTGCTCCAAAACAACAAAAGCTCCTCAGAGAAAGTCCGTGTTTCGACGGCTGCACTTCTCTGACGACGAGAAGCCACTATGTGTTTCATCCAACATAGCTTCATGGGGTCCCCCTTACGAAAGCCCCAATCAAAGACGGTGTACTACGATCCCAACTTTCTCTCTTAGCTCCGCGAGAAGAAGAAGGAGAAGTCTACCAACAGATGGCCAACAGGCTGTCACATCCGAAAGAGTCTATATGGGCACTCGATCAAAGACGAGATTCCATATGGACGATGAAGATTCTCAAGACGGCGGTAGCATTCCCTCAGAATCTGAAGCATATGACCCTCACACTAGGGGTAGCCTTCCAAAGGACGATGATCCCTCCGAATTCGATGGCGACTATCTACCTCCTCTACCTGAAGATGAAGGACTTACCCACTCGAAGACAGACAGTATCAGCACCAGTTGCACTGCTTTCTCTATTCATCCTCGTATGCTATCTACATACATGGCAAACGGAGAAAGACCTGAAGAAGCCAGTGATCAGACTAGAAAACGGCTAGAGGGTCTCGAAACAGCATTCGCCAAGATTACTGATATGC
This sequence comes from Iris pallida, assembly GCA_029216955.1. Taxonomy (NCBI): domain Eukaryota; kingdom Viridiplantae; phylum Streptophyta; class Magnoliopsida; order Asparagales; family Iridaceae; genus Iris; species Iris pallida. The sequence continues at coordinate 3,758,151 of JANAVB010041220.1, read as the reverse complement.
TTACCAGTATCATGGCAGTTCAAGCTGCTGGGGCTGTTCCTCCACCTCAACAGAACGTCTCGGCCCCTGCTAGTCCGGCTCACAACAACAACCCTCCTTCACTACAAAAGGAGTATCATTCTGTTGTGCCTCCTCCAAATCTTACAAATGTCGAGGGTGGTCCTTCGCCAACAACACCTGACAACCGTTTAGTAGCCATTTTCCAACACCTACTCAACCAACAGGATACAATTGATTCCTTGGTCGCTCGCCTCGACACTATCTCACACAAAGACGAGCTTCAGAAGATGGAGATATCTCGACCGTACCCCTCTGAGTGGGAGAACACTACTTGTCCATCTAACTACAAGCCGCTGACGCTGAACTCATTTGACGGATTGACTTCTTCTTATCAACATATGACGTACTTCAACATGCAGACTCTGCACTTGTCCAGAGACGATCCGTTCCTGTCGAAGTTGTTTATCAGCACCTTGCAGGGGGTAGCCTTCGAATGGTTCTGCAGTCTGCCTGGCGGGTGTATCAATTCATTCAAAGACTTAGAGAGGTTGTTCCTCAACAGGTTTTACGAGAGTGGCATGCATGTTAGTATGTCCACCCTCATCGAGACCAAGCAAAGGAGGAATGAGTCGGTCATCGCCTTCATCGAACGCTTCAGGCGGCTAGCACTGAAGATGTCCTTCAGCATACCAGACTCAGAACTTATGGATACTTGCCGACACAACTTCCTTCCTACAGTGAAATTTTGTCTAGGTATACATAAGTATGATACATGGCCCGCTTTCATTGGGGCCGCTGATGCTGCTGAAAATGACGTTCCTAACTTGGAACTACTGGGGTTAAAGACACCCAAATCCGAAGACAAGGGCAAGCATCCTCAACCTATCTCTGTTCGTGGGGTAAAGGGAAAAAAGTCATGAAAGTCGACACATCCAAAGGAGCTTCCAATTCTCTGGGCGCCTCCGACAAGCCTAAGGAGACCTTCTCCTTCGACGAAGATGATGTCATCACCACCTTCGACACGTTGACAAAGGGCAATAAGCTGAAATTGCCTCCACCACAACGTCCTGCAGAGACGAGCCAACTCAATGATCCCAAGTACTGTCTCTATCATCAGTACGTACACCATTCCACCAAGGACTGCATTATCCTGAAGAAGAAGATACAACAGCTTATCGACAGTCAAATGATCAACCTCCAAACGGAAGACAAGGTCGTATCTGCTAATATGATCTATTTTCAGTTTGGTGACTTTCCTCCTATAGAAGTCCTAGACGGCGTGGTACCGATCCCCAAGACGATGATGGAAGTCGTCAACCTACCACCAGCTCGCAACTCGACCTTGGTCCCACTCACAACTGAACATGGTGAGATCATGTGGGTCCACCCGGACCTTGTCCAAGAAGTGACGCAGGGGGTAGCTCCTTCCGAAGCAGAAAGGGCAAGAAATTCAAGCCATGCCATATGGTATCCTCCCCCATCTACAAGGTTCTATCTGGCGAAACACGATCGGAGAAGACTTATCTTCGGACGTACGATCCCGCACAAGAAGAAGCACTACCTCCTCAAGCTCCCGTTGCCCCCACAAGCTTAGAAGTCGGCCCATCCAGGCCTCAAACTACGGACAGATCCAAGCAGAAGGAGACGCGGTTTGACAAATCTTTAAAGGTGCCAGCTCCCGAAGGCATGTATCGGCCCTACAACTTTGATATAGTAGCTCAGCTAGCCAATATGCCTACCAGGTTATCTCTGTTTGATCTATTGCGACTCTCCAAAGAGACGCGAAAGGCCTTAAGTGAGGCATTACTACACGCCGACTCTTACCTTGCTGAAGTTAAAGCTCCTGCTGAAGATCCTATCTCCTGTCCCTACTGCCATAGTACAATGGAAGTGGTGTCCAACATAACCTTCTCACAGGTGGACATGCTACTCAAGAATAATCATCATGATAGACCCCTATACTATACAGGGTATATCGGGGCGATCAAGGTGGACCGCATGCATATCGATCCGGGACCCTCCCTCAGCATCATTCCTGGAAATTTACTTTAAATTTTAGGAATCCCTCTGCACAAGCTATCTATAACCAACACAACTATCATGGCTTTCAATGCTGGTCGAAGCCATCCGCTAGGCAAGATCCGTCTCAAATGTCTGATCGGTGATCTCTGAACGGAAGTTTCCTGCTATGTGATCGATGCCAATGTATCCTACAACGTCTTATTGGGACGTCCATGGATACACGAGAACATGATCGTTCCTTCCACACTCCACCAGTGCTTCAAGTACGTCAACAATGACGGTGTCGTAAAGACGGAGTTCGCTGATGTTGATCCTTTCAAGGGCATCGAAGCTTATTATGGAGATTTGGTACTTTACCAGTCTCAACCTCCAGGGATGACGGCAATAAAGCTGATAATGAAGCTGAAGCAAGTCCATCCTCCAACGATGGTCCCCTGATTATCCGAGTCAAAGGACGTACTACTCCGAAAAGTACTCTGAAGCCTCTCACAATCTGGGTAAAGAAGAAGAACCCTAACAAGGTCAAGCCACTGACTATCACTCTCAACAAGATACCCCGGAAGGAATCTACTAATGCCCGTCCCCCAAATCCTAAAGAGTTACCCTACGTGGTGAACTCGGCCAAGACTGTGGCTCCTCTTCCAGATGATGATCCTCTCAATGAGTATATCAATACTCATAATAATGTACCTTCGGTGGATGATATTATCCCTGAAGAAAAACTTGTGTATTTCCTTAGTAAAGGTTTATCTTTGAATTACTCCGATGTCTATCAATCTGTAAACCACTACACAAATATGATATACGCTCTAGAGAACGACATAGGACCACACCTCTGTATGCCGGTCAAAATACCTCATCTGCGAGAAAAAGTTTACCCTGAAGATATCCTCTACTTCATCGTTCCAGCCAGAAAGAAAGATGAAGAGCTAATCATCTTCGGTCGTATAATTGGCGGAAGAAAGTTCGTTCCAGACGCTACTTCTCCCAATCACAACACAGAAGTTGACTATGACTCCGGGAAAATGCAACTTTTTCGGTATAGTTGGCAGGCCAAGAACATCATCCAAAACATGGGATATGACATCAAAAGTGACAAAGGACTAAATTACGGTCGAGGACGACTGTTGCTAATACGACATTTTGCTCCCCCCGACAAACCTGAGAACTACTATCAACGAAGCGGTGTTGGTTTGGGCTATGTCTCTCCTCCAACAACTCCCGAAAGATCAGATGATGAAGAAAATCGTTGTTCGCATTCTTCTGATTCCACCCTCTGGGACTCAGACTCCAGCATCGGCGACATATTCAAAGCAACTCTGTCCGTCAACGTAGTTTCTGCCGACCAAATTATAGACGATGTCCAATCAATCGAACTCGAATAATGGGTTCGAAAGATGGACACCAGGTGGGAGCTGCGCTTCGAACAACGGGAACCACTTACCGAAGACGAGGTTATCCAAGTCAATCTAGGAGATGAAGCATCCTTCAAACCTATTTTCATCAGCAAAAGCCTATCTGGCGATGAACGCCAATCTCTTATACAGCTTATAAGAGAATACATCAACGTCTTCGCATAGAGCTATGAAGACATGCCAGGCTTGGACCCTAAAGTTGCCATGCATCGTCTGAACATCTCGTCTAAAGCTAAGCCAGTGAAGCAGCAACAACGGCAATTCTGACCAGACATCATGGAGGCCATCGAGAATGAAGTCAAGAAGCTTATTGCCAGTGGATTCATTCGCGAGGAATAATACACAGACTGGGTTGCCAACATCGTTTCGGTCATAAAAAAGAATGGTAAAGTTCGAGTCTGTATCGACTACCATGATTTGAACTCTGCATGCCCGAAAGATGAGTTTTCCCTACCGATCACTGATGTAATGATCGACAATACTTACGGCTTCGAGCGGATGTCCTTCATGGATGGGTTCTCAGGCTACAACCAGATCAAGATATTCTCCGACGATGAGAAGCACACATCTTTTTAAACACCGTTGGGAGTATACTGCTATACGGTGATGCCCTTCGGATTGAAGAATACAGGGACAACATACCAGCGAGCCATGAACACAATTTTTCGTGATCATTTGCGCAAAACTGTGGAGTGCTACGTAGATGATATCGCAGTCAAAAGCCGTCTCAAGGGCAACCACCTCCAAGACTTGAGAACGGTGTTCGAACTAATGCGTGCACACCAACTCAAGATGAATCCAACCAAGCCTTTTTTAGGAGTCTCCAGCGACAAGCTCCTTGGTTTCGTCATCACTTCAAAGGGTATACATCTGGACTCGGAGAAAGTGAAGGCTATTCTCGACATGCATCCTTCAAGAAACCTCAAAAAGTTATGCGGACTACAAGGAAGGCTAGCCTACATCAGACGATTCATTTCGAACCTCTCTGGAAGGTGTCAACCATTCATTAAGCTCATGAAGAAAGGCGTATCTTTTGTCTGGACTGAACAATGTCAACGTGCATTCGACGACATCAAGGCGTATCTTACAAGCCCTCCAGTATTGGTTGCTCCAATAATGGGGAAGCCCTTCTTACTATATGTTCGTGCTATGGATCATTCTTTTGGCGCCCTCTTAGCTCAGAAGAACGAAAGTGATCATGAAAAAGCAATTTACTACCTCAGTCGCACAATAGTGGGTGCCGAGCACAGGTACACACCGGTGGAGAAGGAATGCCTTGTACTAGTATTTGCCATCCAGAAGACGTGCCACTATGTGTCTGAGCAGACTATCCATATTACATCTAAAGTCAACCCTCTCATAATACTCATGACTAAACTGGGCTCTCTCAATTCCCGTTTAGCTACATGGGCAATGCTGTTGACTCCGTACGATATGATCTTCATTCCTCAGAAGGCAGTAAAAGGCCAAGCATTAGCTGATTTTCTAGCAGCTCACCCGGTGCCGGAGTCGTCCAAACTCTACGACGAAATCCCTGACGAAGTGGTGGAGTCTAATGCTGCAACTGAAGAAATCCCCATTTGGCAAATATTCTTCGACGGCGCATCAAGAACAGGACCCAAAGGGAATATTGTGGCTGGAGTAGGTGTCGTGCTTGTGCCACCTGATCATCTGGTTATACATTGCACATATTCTCTCGTGGAACCATGCACCAACAACATGGCTGAATATAATGCCCTATTAATCGGCCTACAACTGGCAAAGCAACTGGGAGTTGACTATCTAGAGTCTTACGACGATTCCAAACTAATAGTTAGTCAGGTCCGAGGGGATTATGAAGTTCACCACGAAGATATCATCCCCTACCACAAAGCAACAATCGAGCTGGCATCTACTTTCGTAGGATTTTTCATCGAGCACGTGCCTCGACTACAGAATATAGAAGCAGATGCTCTAGCCGGTCTCGCTGCTTCCTTGACTGTTCCTACCAATACTCAGCAGTCGATCACAGTGTCTGGTCGAGAACTATTTTGTGTGAAAGATACCTTGCATATTCATCATAGTTATGCAGCAAAAACAAACATCGATGCTAAAGACTGGAGATTTTCCTTCATAGACTACGATATCTATGGAATCCTTCCCGAAGACCCGAAGGAGGCAGTATCCATCCAAAGGCGATCCCTCAGATTTTACTACGACACAGCTACCAAGATGCTGTACCGACGCTCTTATGACGGGCTACTGTTACGATGCTTATCAGACACAGAAGCCAAGCATGCATTCCGGGAGGCTCATGATGGAGTTTGTGGTACACATTAACCAGGCCCCAAATTGTAAGACTGCCTCAAATGAATGGGTTATTACTGGCCCACAAGGATAGCGGATGCTGTTGAATATACAAAGAAGTATAGAGCTTGCCAGTTCTACGCTGACTTTATTCATCAACCTTCAGAGTTTCTACACCCGACGGCAGCATCTTGACTATTTGAAGCCTGGGACATGGACGTCATAGGACCAATCAGCCGGCCATCCTCCAAAGGATATCGGTTCATCCTAGCTATAACTGATTAATTCTCCAAACGGGCGAAAGCTATACCGCTCACCGAAGTGAAGACATCAAACGTGATCAGTTTCATCAAATATCACGTCATCTACCGCTTCGACCTACCTCACAGGATCATCCACGATAATGGTCCATGTTTGCAAAAACAAAAGTGTAGAACTTTATTAATACAAACTTTGTAAAAGATTACAATTTGAATTCTGGGAATGGTACAACTGTAGGAATCTAATCTAGATGACGTTTGCTTTATCCCTTGGACGATGTGAACTTTGAAGACGGAGCCTCTGAAGTTGAAGACAACTCTGGAATTGAATGCAAAAAGCCTCGGAAGTTGAAGGCAAAAGCCTCGGAAGAATGCAGCAGCACTTGGGCAAGAACTCCTGAACTCTCTGAACTTTGAAGTCTGATCTCTCTATAATCTGATCTCTGATCTCTGATCCTTTTTTCTTTTGAATGGAGACTTGAAACTCTATTTATAGAGTTCTGAGAAATAACTAACTTTTAGTTATTCTGGACTGTGCAGGATGGTTTATGCAGCAATTAGATTGTGCAACAGTGGACTGCGCAGGTAGTTGCTGGATCATGGGCCAACTGTCTTGGACACATGGCAACTTTTGATTGAATTGTGCATGATCGTGTGTAGACGGTTGCCACGTAATGAGCAATTGATGGCATGAATGCCACATGTACTTTGTCAGTTGTGTTGATAAAATGCGCAACCTGAATTGCGCTGGCATTGGTTTGCGCAGACTTGGACTGCGCAGGAATGGATTGTGCCAACATAGATTACGCCAACATGAATTACGCTGCCAGCTGTCCTCGAGCGCCGTGCTGTACGATTAAACGAATGGTCACCTCATTCTTTGTGCTGTCAGCTGTCAGAAGATTTGATTTGTGTCAGGTAATGATGATGATCTGCCACGCCAGCCTGTGCGCTTGGGAGTGTACGCAATCGAGTATGCGCAATCTGTTTGCTACGCAAACTGATGTCTGCGCAGTTCATTTGAAAGATTTATTTTTTGATCTTTATGACTTTGTTGATGTGTGCAACTTGATTTTTAAGGACCTACAAGACCCCTTTCAAAGTTTTTGAAAGTTGAATTTATTCAAAATTTTGAAATACTTTGAATTTTTGAAATTGAAATCAATTTGCGCATGTAGTGAGCTGTCTGCGCAATCTGAGGAATTAGCCCCATTTTCAGGCACAATCTAAGGCGGCCGTTTCAATTTGAAAAACTATAAATAGCTCTTCAATTCCTTTGAAGTGTTCTTTACTTGCTTTCTTCGTGCACTTGAGAGAAAAATTTCCGAGCTCTTTCTTCCTTTTTTCTCCGACGATCTCGATGGCTCCCCGACGATCCTCCGTCGCTGCCAAGGGAAAAGCCCCCGCCGAGTCATCGGCTAGGGCTGTGCGACGTGCTTCTCGTCACGAAAATGCTCATCCAGCGCTGATAGGTAGATGACCAAATTAAAACTCTTTTTTGGGTTTTGATCTCACTGTTCTTCAGAATCCATCTCTTTTTAGAGATGTGATCATACTGCGCCACCCTTTTTAGGGTTCTGGTTGCACAAATCAGTTCGTTCTTCATTTTTATGAAGGACGACTCTCTGTGTAATCGGTTGAACTACGCTGGCAAAAGTCAGTGCAATTTGCTGATTTGCGCGGGACTGCCTGCGCAAACTGATGACTGTTTGTTTGCACAATCGGATTATTGTGCAATCTAATATTGTGCAATCTGATGTTGCGCAGTCTGATGACAAAATTTTTGACTTGACTTGTACTGAATTTTTGTTTTCTCTGTCTGATGCAGTTAATACTAGAGAAGATCCCGGATATGAGGACTTTGTAGGAACTCTTTCAGAGTTAGAATACAAAGAAGACTTATCTCATGTGCACTATCCTCAATATGATCTGCCAACCTCCCGTCAGGCTATTTTGATATCCCAAGATAATGAGACACTGCAATGTTTGATGAATGGACAACCTCTGGAATCAGCAGACGCTGTCATACACAAGAAGCCATTATTCATGTTCGGCGAAGCTTTTGAGAAAAGTTCTCAACCGAGACCAAAGATGGAAGAAAGGATTGTCCATCAGACGGATAGGTCATTGTCGATACCAGATGTTTCCCGTTGCCTCCCCTTATCCCGGTATGCTCATGCGAGCTATCCGAGGAAGATGGAATGAAACCTTACACCTTTCCAAGATGCCCGTCTAGGAAGGATTTTTGTGAAGAAGGGGCCGAGCAAGAAGGACATGTTCTACAGTTCCTCAGAACGGTACAGTGTCTTGTTAAGAGGTTTGAAACCCGGTTGTATTCCGCCGGAGAATTCTTCTTTGTTATTGCCTGTCAGAACTCCAATATTCGTAAATGAGTTTGCGAAGGTCGAGGGAAGATATCCCGAGCAGGATATCAGATTAACTGGATTGGTGAATCCAGATTTTAAGAGATGGAACTGCATAGCAAACTGGATTCTGACCAAGTTTGAAAACAAACTTCAGCAAATCAACTTGTACCAAGCAGTGCATGCCACTGTTTATGGTTTTGCTCCCAACCCGCATCTGTTCTTGGCTCTAGCAGAAAGGTACAATTACAGAACAGGGACCTTCATGACTCCTGGCGGAGAAATCGGATTTGTACTTCATGAGATGCAGTACATCTCTTACTTGCCAATGGGAGATGCCCCATATGAAGAATTTGTCCCAACCAATGATGAATTAGACAGACTCCGGAAAAAGAACGCAGAAATGGTAGCAGTCTTCGAGGAACTGCTATGTCATTATAAAATCTGTTCTATGTTCTACAAAAGTGCTAAATCAAATACCTGCTATTCCTCAAAATGGTTACCTTATATGTTCCTTAACCACATTAAAGAATCAAAGACTAAGGAACATGATAGATGCTATCCTGACTTCTTTAAGCCATTGAGCAACACAAAAGTGATGAAGTTGATGGAAGAAAGTGGCGATTTTGATGAAGAGATGAAGGATGATTATCAATGTCCTCCTTTAAAGAAAGGAGATACTCTCGAGAGTTATTTGAGAGTAGGGTATAGATCTATGTCAAAAGAAGCCCAATTAGCAGGGTTTCTAACGTATTGGCTCCGTCGGTTTGTAGTCCCAGGATCCAGTGCCATAGACCGCTTCCATCGTGGTGTTCTTTTTGCCGCCGTTAGATTAGTCTTCGGCTATAAGATGGATCTTTTGTCAGCGATGACTTGTAAGTTGAATGTCGGTCTTCGTCTGTACGTCGATCTGATGATGAAATCTGAGGGTGAAAAAGAATTTCCTCGGTTGGAATTACCGTATACATATCTATTTGGGTGGTTGCTCCTTCACCATCCTACTTTGATGGACCCCGGCATGGGACCGGTCGACGGTAGCTTTTTACGGAGATACTCTCATAGTAAGTGGAAATTCACTGCTCTGAGAGATTGTAGATATGCTCTGAACCTGAGCAAAGGATGGAACTTTTGTTGCGCTCCTCCTCCTGCTGGATATGAACAAATGCCGACAAATATGATTGACTCGAAGATGCAACCTTTGCTCGGCAGTTCGGGTACGACCAATTCCATGTGGAAAATGCTATCACGTACCTTCAAGGAAAGGATTTCTTGATAGATGGGGCCCGAGCATGGGCTTATTATAATGCTCGAGATACAAAAGTAATATTCTCGATGCCAGTAAACAGCAATCATGGCCCCCGGATGCTATTTACATACTCAGTATTCTATACATCTTCGAACACCTTTGCTGAAAATTTCAATCTCGCGGATAGCTTTACATCTTCAACAAGATTGAAGAGGGGAGGAATCGCCATGTCACTCCCAGGAAATGATGAAGTGCATGAGCCAGTAGATGCACCCTTGGAAACTTCAAGGGACGTTATGTTCCCTCAAGAGGTTAACGCGCCACTACGTATCTCTTTGAAGGTGGCTAAATCTCCAGCCAAGAAAAGGAGAAGAAAGGAGCCTCCTGCTCCAACAGCAAAGAAGAAATTGATCTTAGATCATTGTTCTGAAAAGATTACCACTAGATCTCAATCTCGGCAGCTGGCCGAGATAATTCAGCAAGAAGAGGCTACCACACCGACCTCTGTCCAAAGACAAGTCGAGACTGTACATATAGAGAGCCCTGAGAGGCCTCTGAAAAGAAAGAAGCTGGTTCAAAGAAAAAATCGAATGGTCTCTCCTTCTAGACGAGCCCCGTCTTCAATGGTAGTGGATGCTGCGGCGGGATTCACTTTGCCATCTCCCACTCCTATTTCAGAGCCTAGGAATAAGACTCCTAATCCAGAACATAGGAAAGAGATCGAGCAGAGGAAAGATCCTGATCCGAGAACTGAGGCCGAAGAGCCCAGAGGAAGTATCATGGAAGAAGAGCGAGATGTTGTACGATTCTCTTCCACCTGCTGCGGAGACGACTCAACTTCCTCCTACTCCTAGGACTCTCCACGAAGAGGAAGATCGTAAAGTAATTGCGGCTCTAGAAGATTACAGCTACAGCCCGCTGGAGGACTATGGTGACCAAGCTGCAACTGCCAGTGGGAATGTACCAGAAGAAAGTGAAGATGAGGAGAGCTCTTCGTCCGAGAATATTGATGAATATATGCAAGATCTTGAAAGGGATGATGAAGTGCATATATCTCCTAATGCTGTCGATGATACCTTAAATCCTGAAGAGGATGTTGAGGTAGAAGTATCTCCAGAAAACGTCACTGATACCTTAAATCCTTAAAAGGATGTTGAGGCAGAAATATCTCCAAAAAAAGCAGCAGATGAAGAAGCTCCGGAAGAAACTCCCGCCACTGATCCTCAAGGTATAAAATGAAATTAGCAATCTCCTCTTAAATAGATTGATAGCTAACGTCTTTATTTGTATTTCCTGCAGATCTTGAGACTCCTCTAGCACCTCCGACATGCACGAACATAGTGCCTATAATGACGGTGATTGTTAGTAGCAATCATCATTTATCCTGTGGTTCTGAAGCGGGCAGTAGCCAAGCTGTTATGGCTGAAGCTACTTCTATTCGGCTAGAGTCTATTCCAGCAGATGATAGGCTCATTGCTGGATTCAACCATGGTAAGACAGCTTATATCTTTATTCTTCTTGGACAATAGCAAACAACAGGCAAGATGACAATTTTTACTTTTGCAGAGGAACAACCAGGAGGGGCAACAAGCTCCACTTTGGCTCCTTTATTCAAAGAGCCCGCCATCCAGACGCGAGAGATTGAACATCCTGCGGCCTCGTCATCAACAGGAGTAGCTGCAACTCCTGGTGCTATAGCGATTAATAATCTTGTGATCCAATCATTTACCAGATGCTTTTTTGAATCTTTGGGACCTCTTGTAAATAGAATGATGGAAAAAGAGGGTACTGATTTCTTTATGGTTAGAGGTCCAACCTCTCTTTTAGTAAAGGTTATCCGAGAACAAGGTGACGAGGCTCAGGCCACTTTTCTGGATCATATTTTGAATAAGCTAGAGATTTCCATCAAAAACTATAAAGAGCTCAACCAAGGAGACGTGGAGTCTCTAGTGCAGGCAGAATTCGAACAACTGGCTCAGGCAGCTGACATTGAAAGGGTCAATCTCCAGAACCTTTTGGAAGCTTTCTCTGCAAAATCTGCTGAGTATCAATCCAAGCTAGAATCAGTGACCTTGATGGCTGAGAGAAAAGAGAAGAGAGCTGCTGAGCTGAGGGCAGAGATTGCTCGTCTCCAGAAGGAGTTAGAAGATGAAGTTGCTGATCATCAGGTTGCAGTCCAACAATTCAATGCTTTGATTCAGGAGAGGGATGAGTACGTGGCAGCTCATAATGCTGAGATTACTCGTCGAATGGTGGCCATGCCTGCTTTCAATGAAGAAACCGGGATAGAAGAGGCCAGAAGGAGGGTGATATCCACTCGTGAAGAACGGCTGCAGACTCTAAAGCAGCAGATTGCTAGTCTGATAACACCTCCGTCTTAGTAGAACATTTTGTATCTTTATGTCTTTTGTAGTACATATGTTTTTGTAATGTCTCATATTTTGATTAATAAAAGACATTTTTGCTGTGGCTCTATTATTTGTTGTATATCTTGTTCAGATATAAATAATAGAGATAGAAAATATATTCAGAGGTACAGGACATGATATATTTCTGAATTTTTGTAAGAAAATAATTATATTTATTATATCTGCTTAGAGGTAATATGGACGTGGCAGAATATATCGAAATATTATTATTTCAATAGATAACTTTATCCAGGATGATAGGTTACTGATGTGAATAATTAAGTGAACGAAAATGAATCGTCAAAAAGGGTGTGAACGAAATAAATCGTCATAAGGAACGGGTAAACCGTCGAAATGGTGGAATAAACGGACAAACCATCAGGTGGAAATGAATGAACGGATGAACCGTCAAATGATGATTAATGAACGAGTGAACCGTCAGGTGAATGTGAATGAACGAGTGAACCGTCAGGTGAATGTGAATGAACGGGTGAACTGTCGGGTGGATGTGAATGAACGGGCGAACCGTCGGGTGGATGTGAATGAACGGGCGAACCGTCGGATGAATGTGAACAAACGGGCGAACCGTCGGGTAGATGTGAATGAACGGGCGAACCGTCGGATGAATGTGAACGAACGGGCGAACCGTCGGATGAATATGAACGAATGAACCGTCGGGTGATAATAAATGAACGGGTGAACCGTCAGGTGAATGTGAATGAACGGATGAACCGTCGGATGAATATGTCGCTTCGTTATTTGGAGAATCTCTGCCTATAAATAGAACAAAAATTTAGCAGAAAGGAGCACTTCCACTTTTCTAACATAAAAATGTCGTCTGGAGATGCACCCAAGAAAACTGAACTCGCCCCGAAGGTTGAAGAAGGCGTTGAAGAACGTCCGGCCGAACTGGTTCAGCCAAAGCAGACAGAGGCGGGCGAAGGTTCGTCTGCACCAAAACCACCGCAAGATATTCTGGACTTCTTGCTTGAACCAGGAAAGACTGAAGAAGAAGAGGCCATGAGGCTGGCTGCTTGCAAGTTCCTCGTAGGCTCCAGCAAAGAGGTTCTCGGCTCTTTTGCTGACCGTGTCTTCGAGAAGGACGGCAGTGGTTCGCGTCCCAATGTTAAGAAGGATGATAGTGATCTTCCTTGATTTCATGTAACATCATTTATGATGAAATAAAAATCAAACTTTATTTATGAATTGTCTGATCATATTTACATAAATTTCTATTACATTTGTACATAATATTTCTTGAGAAATTTGCCATTGATAGGCATCATTGCAACTCGACCATCTAATTCTGCAAGTTGATATGCTCCATTTGAAAATACTTTGCTGACAACGTAAGGTCCTTCCCACTTTGCATCGAACTTGCCTTTGCTCGAGTGAGTCATAGTCATAGGGCGTCTTACTGCTAAAACGAGTTCTCCCTGCTGAAAGGCTCTGACTTTAACTTTGCGGTTGAAAGTCTTCGAGATACGGGCTTGATATAACTCAATATGTTGCTGAGCCATTAATCGCTTCTCGTCGAGTGTCTCCAATTCTTGAAGCCGGAGAAGATCATTGTTCTCTGTAGTGAGCTCATTAGCAATGGCAATCCTTAAAGAAGGGATTTGAAGTTCGAGAGGAAGAACTGCTTCACAGCCATACACCAAAGAGAAAGGTGTAAAGCCTGTAGGGTTGTGGACCGTAGTTCGATAGGCCCAAAGACATTCGCCAAGATTTTTACTCCAATTCCATTTGTTAGTGGATATAAACTTTTTGAGGAGCTTGATAATGGTTTTATTGAAAGCTTCAGCTAATCCATTAGCAGCAGGATTGTAAGCTGTCGAAGCGACATTGTCAATTCGGTAATCATCACAAAATCTTATGAATTTGTGGCTAATGAATTGCGGTCCGTTGTCATGGATGATTCGTCGAGGGACACCAAATCGATAAATGACATGGTGTTTGACAAAGTTAATAACACTACTGGTTTTGACTTCAGCCAAAGGTATAGCTTCAGCCCACTTAGAGAAGTAGTCGGTTATTGCTAGTATGAACCGATGTCCTCTGGAAGAAGGAAGATTGATGGGACCAATGATGTCCATACCCCAAGCTTCGAAAGGCCAAGAGGCAGTAGTCGGATAAAAAAATTCCGATAGTTGATGAATAAAATCTGTATGGATTTGACAAGCTCGACATTTTCTTGCATATTCAATGGCATCTGATACCACAGAGGGCCAGTAGTAACCCATGCGTCGAATACGATCATGTAGTTTAGGACCAGGTTGATGTGCTCCGCAAATACCGTCGTGAGCTTCACGCAATATTTGTTTTGCTTCATCACCAGCTAGACAGCGCAAGAGTAGGCCGTCATAAGTTCGTCGATAGAGAGTCTTGGTGGTCTGGTTGTAGTAGAATCGTAGAGATCGTCGACGAATACTTGTAGCCTCCTTAGGATCTTCGAAGAGTATGTCGTGAACGACGAAGTCAATGAAAGGAGTTCTCCAATCTTCATTAATAACATTAACTTCAGCAAGATTACTGAACTCGATGTTACGATTGTTTTCGACACAAAACAATTCTCGATTAGAGATAACCACCACTTGTTGTCTTCTGATGGGGATGGCTAAAACTGCTGCAAGATTGGCCAAAGCATCTGTCTCAGTATTGCAAGCTCGGCGTACATATTCGATGAAGAAAGCTTTGAATGATGTAGCAATGTTGATTGCTGCTTCAAAGTAAGGTACCAGATCTTGATGGCGGACTTCATAAGTTCCTCTAACCTGGTTGACAACCAGCTTAGAGTCGCCGTAAACTTCGAGATATTCGATATCCAATTGCTTGGCTAATTGAAGACCGATGAGTAGAGCATTGTACTCTGCTACATTATTGGAGCAGGATTCATCTAGAGAATAAGCTCTTTAAATAGTTGATCCATCTGGAGAAACGAGGACAACTCCGACTCCTGCTACAATGGCACCATTTGGTCCGATTCTGGATGCTCCGTCAAAGAATAGACGCTAAGTTAGAAATTCCTCAGAGATCAGGTTGACTTTCAGTGTCTCATCTGGAATTTCATCATAAAGCTTAGATGTTTCTGGTACGGGATGAGCCTCCAGGAAATCTGCCAATGCTTGACCTTTGACAGACTTTTGAGAAACATACACCATGTCATATTGGGCTAGTAGAATGGCCCATGTAGCCAGCCGAGAGTTGAGTGTACTAGGCTTTTTCATAAGTACCCGAAGAGGATTAACTCGAAAAATAACATGAATAGTTTGACCGATGATATAATGCCTTATCTTTTGAACAACGAACATAAGAGCTAGACATTCTTTTTTGACCGGACTATAATGGTGTTCAGCACCAATCATAGTACGACTGAGATAGTAGATGGCTTGTTCATGACCTTCTTTATTCTTTTGGGCGAGTAAAGCATCCAACGAATGGTCCATAGCACGGACGTACATTAAGAATGGAATGCCTGAGATTGGTGGCACCAAGACTGGTGGGTTCATGAGATATCGTTTGATGTCATCGAATGCTTGTTGATATTCTTCAGTCCAAATAAAAGATACACCCTTCTTCATTAGTTGAGTGAATGGTCTGCAGCGTCCAGACAAGTTCGAAATGAATCTCCTTATGTACGCAAGTCGACCTTGGAATCCTCGTAGCTCTTTTAGGTTGCGTGGAGGACACATCTCTTGAATGGCTTTGATCTTCTCGGGATCCACGTGTATACCCTTAGAGGTAATGACGAAGCCGAGAAACTTGCCACTAGAGACACCCAAGAATGACTTGGTGGGATTCATCTTGAGCTGATATTGGCACATGAGATTGAAGATTGTTCTCAAATCTTGGATATGATCTTCTTTCAGACGACTTTTAACAGCGATATCATCAATATAATATTCGACTGTTTTACGAAGATATTCTCTGAAAATGGTACTCATGGCCCGTTGGTAAGTTGCACTAGCGTTCTTGACTCCAAATGGCATCACTGTGTAGCAATAGACTCCCCGAGGAGTGCGGAAAGATGTGTGTTTTTCATCTTCGAGATTCATCTTGATCTGATTGTATCCAGAGAATCCATCCATAAAAGATATTCGCTCGAACCCACAGGTATTGTCAATCATGACGTCCGTGATAGGGAGAGGAAATTCATCTTTTGGACATGCTTCATTAAGATCCCGAAAATCAATACAGACTCGAACCTTGCCGGTTTTCTTTAGGACTGGAACAACGTTGGCTACCCAATCGGGATGCTGTTCTTCTCGAATAAAGTCACAAGCGTTGAGCTTCTTAACTTCATCGTCGATTGCGTCCATCATTTCTGGCTTGAAATGCCGTTGTTGTTGTTTGACCGGTTTTGCATTCGGCAGGATATTTAATATGTGAGTAGCGATTTTGGGATCTAGTCCTGGCATGTCTTCATAACTCCAGGCAAAGACATCAATGTATTCTTTAATAAGAAGAATCAACTCTTGCTTGTCTGCTTCTGGAAGATTCTTGCTAATGAATATTGGACGAGGTGACCCGCTTTCTCCTACATCAATTTGAACTAATTGATCTTCGGTAGGAGGTTCTCTTTGTTCAAATTGGAGTACCCATTGATTATCCATCTGTTGAGCCCAAGGATCTGTTTCAGGATTTTCTTCAACATCCTCATCATAGCCTTCTGGAAGTTCAGCAGAGACCATATTAGAAGATACGACCAGTCGATGGACTTCACCAATGCTAGTATCAGAATCCCATGATCTGGAATCAGAAGAGTTAGAACGCTCATCGCTATCAGATTTAGAGCCTGCTGGAGATAATATCGGAGGAGAAGCATATCCGAGACCTCTTTTGGTCCTGCTATAATACATCTCTGACATTCCTTGTGGAACAGCGATACGAAAATGAGTCTTTCTACCCTTACCGTAGTTGAGGCCGCTCTTGAAGTCATAACCCACCTTTCGGACGATGTCTTTTGATTGTTGACTGTAACGACGGAATTGAAGATGACCCGTGTCGTTAACTTTACTATCATCCGTATAACTGAATTGTTGTTCCGGTCTTTTACTAAAAAGTATTGGACGTTCGCCTTTCTTACGAGCAGGAACAATTCGATATGAATCTTTTGGGTGTTCACATGAAACTTCTGTTTGAAGAGATTGTACAACTCCCATTGTAAATGATTTGAAGCTATCTAACATATCCAAATAGCATTTAGTATGATAAATAACATCAGTATACTGAAAAGTAGATATTTTTTCATTAATTTGTACATCTATATTTACAGCAGGACCTTTAGCCTTAGCAGGCTTGGTCAGATTGATTACAAGAGGGGGAGAAGAAGAACGTAGAGGAGGCTTGTTACGACGGAGGTCAATAACAAGTGGCTCAGAAGAGGTGAGCTCCCTTTTTTCCTTGTTATGAGTTAAATCAACAACAAGTGGCTCAGAAGAAGTGAGCTGCTTTTTGTCCTTGTTACGACGTAAGTCGATAACAAGTGGCTCAGAAGAGGTGAGCTCCCTTTTATCCTGATCATCATCAGTAGATTGCCTCTGGACTGGCAAGTGAATAGCCAGTGGTTTAGAAGACTGAGGATGAGAAACACGCCCTTTGACAGGAATAATAAGAGTGTCTTTGGGCACTACTTCGTGGTCTTCTTCAGTATCCATGGCCAATACCACTTTCATAAATTCTTCCTTATACATACGAGCGTCATTGCAATATGCTTCGACACCCTTGAAAGGATAAAGATCTGCAACTTCTTTGTGAACTTCTCCTTTGTCATCAACATATTTAAAGCATTAATGAAGAGTTGATGGAACAATATTATGTTCATGGAGGAAGGGTCTTCCCAGAAGAGCGTTGTAAGAACAACCATGATTGTCGATGATATAAAAGGTCACCTTTGTGCGAAGATTGCCTATTTGAAGTTTTAAGCGGATCTTGCCCAAAGGTTCACTCCTTCCTTGGTTGAATCCCAAGATAGTAGTGATCGTACTTGAAAGACTATGAACTGGTATCTTCAATGCGTCTAGCATCATCTTTGACATGATGCTGAGAGCAAACCCTGGATCTATTAGGATACGATCGACTTTCATCGAATCGACATACCCTGTATAGTAGAGAGGACGATCATGTCTATTATCCTCCAGTAGTATATCATTCTGAGTGAAAGTGATATTTGGAATCAACTCCAGGACACTATGACAGTGACGGCAAGAGACTGGTTCTGATTCTGGCTTTTTGAGAAGAGTTAAGCAAGTTTCAGCCTGCATCAGTGCTTCACTTAAAGTTTCTCGAGTCTCTTTGGAAAGTCGTAAGTGTTCAAAGATTGATAGCCAAGCCGGTGTATTGTCTAGTTGAGCCAATATATCAAAGTTGTACGGCTTTTCAAGTCCTGTAGGAGATGATTTCTTCAGGGGCTTATCAAAGCGGACTTGTTGCTTGCCTTTGTCAGCAACTACCGGCTTGGGAGGAATAGGCACTACAACTGGTGAGGATGTGGAAGGAATCTCTTTAGAGGAAATAGATTGTACTGGAACAGGTTCAGAAGAAGAGGTAGGATCCTCTTGAGCTTCAGAATGATCTTTCAAATAGGCTTTCCCTGATCTGGTGCCTAGTAGAATTTCTTCGTCAACTATGGGGTCAAAAGACACCATGTTGCAAGTCTTTGTCTTGCCTTTAGAATGACCTTTCTTCTTGGAAGAAGAGGGCACTTCGAATTCCGGAGCAAGATCGGGATGAATCCACATAATTTTGCCGTTGTCAAGAGACAAAGGGACGAGACCTTCATTTGGTGGAAGAGGAAGATTCATAATCTCAAGAGTAGCTTTGGGAATAGGAATGACACCATGCTGTACCATCTGTGGAGGAAAGTCACCAAATTGGACTGAAACCATATTCGCAGTAATAGTCTTTTCATCTTGCTACAGAGTGACGACACCAGCATTGAGAAGCTCTTGAATTTTGCCTTTGAGCATGTAGCATGCTCGAGTAGGATGTCCAATGAACCTGTGGTAAATACAATATTTAGGATGATCTGTCTTACCGACTTCATCAGGTTTCTTTAGGTCTGGGAGCTGAATCTTGTTGCTTTTGAGTAAACAATCAAAAATGCTTGCAGTGTCATTCTCGTCGAAGGAATATTCTACTTTCGGACGAGGTTCCTTCGGTGGAGGTGCAGAAGGAGTGGAAGTGGATGTAGGCGAAGCTACATTGACAGCCAAAGATTCTTTATTCTTGTTCAGATTGATGTTCAAAGTCTCTTTTGCTTTGCGGTTGTTCTGGCGGTTACCACCACCTGATGTCTGGTGTTCATCTTGATCGGGATTAGACATTTGTACCCCCAATTGCTTGAACTTTTCGGCACTTACTTCAGCAGCTTTGGCGTTGACAATGAATGAGGGCCAATCTTGAAACTGGGTAGATCCTGTCCACATACTGATGATAGGCAAAAGATTTGCCTTACAAGTATCAATAGTGACAGCAGCTGGAGTTCCGGGAGGCATCTTCAAGGCTTCACGGTAAAACCGTTCGATGAAACTCTCAGCAGTTTCATTGTGTTTCTGTTTGATTTTGTTGAGAGCCGACATAGTCATGTCGTTAAATCCTTCATAGAACCGTTCCAGGAAGATTTGTTTGAGACCTAAGAAGGAAGTGATACAACCATCGGGCAAACTTCTGTACCAGTCATATGCTACACCGGCTAAACAACCGACGAACACTCTGGTAAGAAGAGTGTCATTTGGCTGGAGTTGAACGGTCATTACCTCAAAATGATTGATGAACTGACTAGAAGAAGTACTGCCGTTAAACAAAGAGATCGTTGGAATCTTGTACTTTGGTGGGAACGGAACTTCTTTCCATTCAACTGGATAGGGTTGCTTGATTTCCAATCTTTGCAAGTTGTCTTTCTCTTTGAAGGCTTCGAACTGAGTTCGCAAGAGTTTGACAGCTTCATTGGCGTCTTCAGACGACGAAGAAGGAGCAGGTTGAGTAAAAGTGGTAGGAGGAGGAATAGCATTGTAAGCACTACCCCTAGCTCCTGACTGACTAGGTGTAGTTTGAACTTGTACTTGTACAGGAGGCATTTGAGGAGACACTACCCCCAGCCCTGTATTGGCAGGTACTGAAGACGCTATGATCTCTGGATTTACAACAATAGGTACAGTCGGTGGTGTGACATGTTGTGCCACAATGATAGAATGCATACTGGCGACCATTTCAGCCATGGTCTTTAGCTTGTCTTCTAATGCAGCAATTCTTTGTTCTTGATTTGCTGAAGTTAAAGCATCTGGATCATCAGTGACAACATAAGCTGTCACTTCTCTTGGTACAGTGGAAGACACTGTCTGTTCAGAGCTTTCGTTGTATGCATCATAGTCATAGAAAGAGTCATCTCCTGACTGAGAAGTAGGAAGATAACCTGAAAGGTTTTAAGGAAGATTCCTTTGACCGATTGTATCTCGACTTTGAGACCGGGTATGTCGAAATACTCCTTCAGAGGATTCTTGAAGTAAATCTTGATACCGCTGTCTTGGCTTGCGAAGCTTGCCGTGTTTGGAGCATCTTCTACCCCCAGTATCTCGGGAAGTCATGTTGATAGAAGCAAACAAGACTTCATCTTCTTCTGACATAGCTTCAGATTTAACAAAAGTCAGACGATCGAAGACAGATCGTTTTGTTGTTTGACAACAACATTAGATGATGACTTTGTGGTTGCAATGATGATCAGATAGTTGAACTGAAGGTGTTGAGATAGTATCCCGCTTTCGTCTGAGATGTTCTCGGAGATCGGAAACAACAGCAGGACGAAGAAAACTCTGAGGGATCTGTTCTTTGATAATGTTCGGAACATGATTCCGATTCTTCAAATGTTTAGTCCCTTAAGTGTACAGAGAAATGCTAACTTCATTGGCATAAGTGTCAGGATCTTTGGCCCTGAAGATTTGTTTTTGATGATGTTTGATCTTCGACATTGGCTGTTTGCGTTTCACGGAAGTGGGTCTGTTGAGATATGTCCTTAGATCTGCAAACTCACTCCCAGGGGTTTCTGTTTGAGACACCAGCAGTTTTTCCTGCCTGGAACGGGAAATTTTGAGAGTTGGAAGGTCCTGGAATTCTGCTATTGGGGTAGGCAGAATACCTCTTTAGTCAGTACAAGTTCTCTTGTCATAAAGGAAAGAAGAATCCTTGTTTGAAAGAGTTCTAGTATTGATTGGTGCCGAGGCACGTTCAGATTGATCTTCTTCGGTAAAAAGTGAAGAAGATTGAGAAAAGACCAAAGGGCCTTTTCCTTTGTTTTGTGAAGAAGGGTTAGCTAAAAAGCGTTTCCCTCTATTGTCTTCCAAGTCATGGGACAAGGAAGTTTGAGAAAAGACCACCGGGCCTTTTCCTTTATTTTAAAGAAGAAGAGGAATAGCCAAAGGACTACCCCTGGTAGATTGCACAGGAGCAACAGTGTGTTTGGAAAGAGGAGCAGAGCCTTTTCCCTTGTTATGGGAAGAAGAGAATTTAGCCAAAAGGCTGTCACTCTTGGATTGCACAGGAGCAGTTTGCGTATGAATGGATGGCGCACTGGTTTTGGCCACAGAAACTATGGTTTACGCATCAGGAGTTCTTGCTACAGAGTGCTTAGGGTGGACTCTGGATGTTAGAATATTGGACTGCGCAGACAGATTGGCAGCCAATTGTCCCAGGGGCATAGGAGTCTTATACTTGGCTAAGGCAGCATATGAAGTCTTCTGTGTACTGGCAATAGCAGATTGTGCAGCAGTAGCAGAGACAGATTGTGCAGCAGGCTTGATGACAGAAGCTTTGGACTGTGCAACAGTCTTGAGAGCAGATTGTGCAGAAGTCTTACTGGCAGCATCAATAGATTACTCAGCAGTCTTTGGGACCCACACTGGGTGCACTTTGCTTGTGGCAGAAGTGGTTGCAATGCGAGGAGTGGTCTTGGAGTTGATCATAGCCTCGTAGGCTGTCTGGTTGATCTTCACCACCAGTGTCTTCTGCGTCTTTCCGATAGACGCTACGTCACATTGAGTTGTCACTTCCTCATCGGAGGAGAAAGTCGTCCCTAGCAGAGTCTCCATTTTGTTTGCAAAAACAAAAGTGTAGAACTTTATTAATACAAACTTTGTAAAAGATTACAATTTGAATTCTAGGAATGGTACAACTGTAGGAATCCAATCTAGATAAAGATTGCTTTATCCCTTGGACGATGTGAACTTTGAAGACGGAGCCTCTGAAGTTGAAGACAACTCTGAAATTGAAGGCAAAAAGCCTCGGAAGTTGAAGGCAAAAGCCTCGGAAGAATGCAGCAGCACTTGGGCAAGAACTCCTAAACTCTCTGAACTTTGAAGTCTGGTCTCTTTATAATCTGATCTCTGATCTCTGATCCTTTTTTTCTTTTGAATGGAGACTTGAAACTCTATTTATAGAGTTCTGAGAAATAACTAACTTTTAGTTATTCTGGACTGTGCAGGATGGTTTGCGCAGCAATTGGATTGCGCAACAGTGGACTGCGCAGGCAGTTGCTGGATCATGGGCCAACTGTCTTGGACACATGGCAACTTTTGATTGAATTGTGCATGATCGTGTGTAGACGGTTGCCACGTAATGAGCAATTGTTGGCATGAATGCCACATGTACTTTGTCAGTTGTGTTGATAAAACACGCAACCTGAATTGCGCTGGCTTTGATTTGCGCAGACTTGGACTGCGCAGGAATGGATTACGCCAACATAGATTGCGCCAACATGAATTGTGCTGCCAGCTGTCCTCGAGCGCCGTGCTGCACGATTAAACGAATGGTCGCCTCGTTCTTCGTGTTGTCAGCTGTCAAAAGATTTGATTTGTGTCAGGTATTGATGATGATCTGCCACGTCAGCCTGTGCGCTTGGGAGTGTGCGCAATCTAGTATGCACAATCTGTTTGCTGCGTAAACTGATGTCTGCACAGTTCATTTGAAAGATTCATTTCTTGATCTTCATGACTTTGTTGTTGTGTGCAACTTGATTTTTAAGGATGTACAGTCCACAGTTCGTAAGCCATGCATTCTATCAGTTCTGCGACAAGAATCGAATCCAGAACGTAGCCTCTACTGCCTACAATCCAACGACTAACGTGCTAGCAGAAGCCTTCAACAAAACCATCATAAAACTTTTCAAGAAGTTCGTGTCTTCAAATAAGCACGATTGGAACGAGAAGCTCGGTGAATGTCTATGGGTCTATCGCACAACGGTCCGGACACCAACAGGCAGTACGCCATTCTCTCTGGTTTATGGGAGCAAAGCAGTTCTTTCCCTAGAAATCCAGATTCCTTCCCTTCGGGTAGCCCTAGCCAGTGAGCTGACTACTGAAGAGGGCTACCATCTGCGACTCCAAGAGCTCGAAGCGCTAGACGGAAAACTCCTATTAGCTCAACAGCGTATTGAGCTATACCAAGCACGCCTTTCCAGAGCTTTCAACAAAAGGGTGAAGGAAAAGATCTTCCAAGTCGGTGATCTGGTCCTAGCAGTAAGAAGACCGATGGTCATGACGCACAAAACAAAAGAGAAATTCCAACCTAAATGGGAAGGTCCTTTCGTCATAGAATCGGTGTATTCTAACGGTGCGTACCGGCTGACGAAGTCTGATGGTGACTTGGTTATGATGCCCATCAACGGCAAGTTCCTGAAGAAGTACTATGTGTAACCTATTTTACATAATGTTGACATATGTTCAGTCATGTAAATGTACAGTGCGATGTTTATATGATTCCAAAAAACTATCTAACTATTATCCGTATTTCAAGAGTCTTGAATACGCCCTGGATAATATGTCCTCTAAATATTTCTCCAGTGGAATCATTTCCCTTTTTGACTCTGTCCAAACTCGGTTTGACAAAAACAAATGACGTCCCTATTACCTCTGAATTGTTTTCCGATAATTATTTCCCCAGCAGAATAATTAAAAGTTTTTCCACGTCCACATAACCTCTGAGCAAAGCATTCATCAAAGATAGTCATGTCCACACTACCTCTGAACTGTCCACTCCTCCCTAATGTTATATATCTTTCTACGTCCATATTACCTCTGGTCAGATATAGAACATCCTCTGCTATTATGTCCATATTACCTCTATTAGCAGCTTCATTCAACTTATTATCTATATTCGAATCATGCGAATATAAAACGGATAATAGGTCCGCATAAAATTTCCCCAGCAAAATACCCATCAGAAATGTCCTTGCTACGTCCACATTACCTCTAGCATCGATATTTCACAAAACCACATTCACTTCTGAAAAGATTCTTTATTCAGTACTTAAACGTCTATCAAAAGACGGAAAAAGGGTACAAGAGCCATGACGGCCAAAAAAAAGGAGGGCAGAGTTACGAGAATCTACGGGATACACAAGTGGTTTATGATATCCCTTAGAGCAACAATCTCGGCTTCAGATTTCACAGTAGCTCGGCGCCATGCCTTTTCTTGGCGAGCGGCTTCATCTTCAAAGAGGATCAGACTCTGATGCTCCACCTCCAACTTCTCCAACTGTTCTTGTAAACGGGCAGAAGTGGTGGCAGTCATGGCAGCCAGGGACAAATAATCCTCCTATTCAGATATCGCCTCCCTCAAGTTAGCTTCCAACTGGGCGATCTCGTTCCTGATCTGCGCAATATAATTGTGCTTCTCAATGATCTTCATAGCCAGCCTGTTCTTCGAGGCAGCACGTGCCTCACTTGCAGCGTTGAACTGGCTGTACTGGTCAGCCAGCTCGCCAATCTCCTAAATGAGGGTGTCCTTCCTTGCCTGAAAGATAGCCCTCTCCTTCGCAAGAACTGTCATCAAAGCCTCATCCTCTGCACGGAACAGTGACGTCGGACTCCGCTGCTTGTCTCAGAACCTGGCCACTTGATCCTCCAGGTCGTTCAGAACTTTCCTCAGAGTGTTGGCCCGCTCTTCGTAGCCGGTAATGCTCTCGAGGGCCTCCACTTGACATTCGACGACAGCCTTCACAGGGCCGAAGGCAGCATTCTGATTCAGGACTCCAGGAAGCTTTACCTTCAATACCGAGTAGAAAGCTCTGACGACTTTCTGAGCCATCTCCTTATCTTCGGTGGAGGTCGTCGGAGAAGAAGCTTAGAGAGTTTCTTCCACTTTCGGAGGGAACGCTTGACAAGAAGCCGAACCTGACAGAGAAAGCAATATATACATCAGTAACCGAAAAAAGGGAGAAAAGGCAAAAAAAGTTATAAATTCGTACCTTCGGCTTGCTCAACCCCAGCTTGGACTGCGCCTTCAACGGCAGTTTCAGGGAAACCAGGAGCAGGCCCAGACTGTTCAAAAAGAACGATATCGTGACTCTGAGTACTATCGAGCATGATGTCTTCCACAAGCTTAGCCGGGACAGGGGCCGATTCGGCAACAGCTCCATCAGTGGGCTGCTCAACTTCTCCTACTGTAGCCAGTACCGGCTCACCAACAGTTCCCTCCACAGCAGCGGACTTGGAGGAGCCGGGGGCAACTTTTGTCCTTTTTCCAATGGCAGAGACTATCTTTAAGGGGGAACATAATCGTGGTCAGCTTCACAAGGATCACGCAAAATCGAAGTCTAAAGATCTTATCCGAAGAGAAGCACAAAGGCAACATACCCACAGGAGGATGGGCCGATTGGACTTGGTTCTCGTCCAGCTCTTTCATCGTAGTTCCTATTGCAGACATATCCCCCACAGATATGTCATAGGAAAAGCTGATCTTCTGATCGCCATCATGGTCCAGGCCTGTGTCCCGATCTTCCCGCTCAACTCTTACAACCGAAGAAGATCCGCCCTCATCCATCGGCTCAGGACGGATAGGGGACACCATTGTCGCGTCCACCTCCTCAAAGATACCAGCCTCAGCTTCAAATTCAGGGTCCTGTGCAAAGGACAAACGCAAGGGTGAGAAAGATGCTAAAGGCTTGACCAGAACGACTATGGAATCTAGGAAGGGATCTACCTTCCGGACAATAACGGCCCGTGGCACCGTTCCTCCTCTTCCAGTTTGTCGGGAGGACCTCCTCAAGGGAGGCGAGCCAGCACCCACTTCCTTGGCTCTCCTCGGAGCAACAGTTTTCTTCTTTCGCTTTAAAGTTGGTCCCTGGGCCAATTCAGTTGAACCTTTCCTCTTATGAGGAGGATTGAGAGGAGAAGAATCATCGTCCTTCGTGTCCTCCTTCGGAGACACTGTTGGCTCCTTAAAGATAGCTTACGACTGGTTCCGTGAAGGGAACAATACCTTCCTTCTTACGGCCTTTCGGCGCCGTTTTTGTCGGAAGGGGGTTAAACCGACTCCCCAATATCAAGCTATATTCACGATCATACTGAGAATGAAGAGTATTAACCTGAACGTAAAATTTGGCGACGGCATAGCACAAATGGGCCTCAGGCTTATCCAGGGGTAGGGCAAAGATTGCCCCCATACACCCGACGTTGTAGTACATCCAAGCATGTGCCCCGTCAATCAAGCTGCCTATCGACTCCAAATATGGGCTAGCATTTCCCAGAAGGAGCTGGCCATAGCCGAACTATCGCACGAAACGGCTCGACAAATACGGCTCCAGATAGGCATGATTCCTGTTTCGGAGCACCAGATGCGATGGTCTAATAGATTGAAGCCATTGAAACGCTCCAGCAGTCAAACTAGTGGCATGAACTCTTTCATCCACAAAGATATCTTCTGTGGTACCGCTACCGGACGGAGGGGATACTCTGAAGAACTCATAGTTCTGTAAAAAGCCTAAAGCCTTTCTACAAGCAGGTACACCGGTGACGGCCCAATCTGCATCACAAAATCTACAAAAAAAGGCGTCCTCTGCCACGGAGTCCGCCGTCGGCCTAGCATTCATTAGGGAAGGACAATGCAGTAGCAGCTACCCCATCAGAAAATGGTACGGAAGCTCGGTCCGGGCAAAGTGGGGCCTGCCATCGGGAGTCACCGCATCCTTGACAAAGTCCCGCAGACCTCGCCGAATGGCACAGACCATCGCAGGAAGCAACGCAAAACGGTGTCCGAACGCCAGCTTCACAGCTGGAAGTATTATAACCCGGCTTATTCTTTCAATGGACCCTGAACCTCCAGGGACTACGCAATCACGAAGCCAGATCATTAAGAAAGCTGCCAACACAGTTTTCTCCGACAACGGATATTCGGCTTGACAGAAGTAGTGGCCAATCGGAGACCCAGGATCATCGTTATCCTCAGTATCTGTAGTCTCATAGTCCGCCATCCGAACCTCTATATCGGACTTAGTCATAGGTTTCAAGATCGAAAAGGAGGCCGGATCTTCTCCTTCTTCCTGAACGAAGATATAGCCCGTCCAGGCTCTCGTATGGGGATTGGCCCCCTCGGTCCTCCCTTTCTTATTAATCCTATGACAGTTCAGAAGATGACAAAGCAATTCTTTATATACATCAGTCATCCCGGAGTTTTCACTCTCCAGGTCCCGAAGTTCTTCATCACAGCACGTACTCTTCATAGGACTCCGTACCCCAGGGAAGCTTCGATACTTCATGCATTTCATGGAGAGCCAATCACATCTCCCGAGCCAGAGTAAAGAAGGTACAAGTATGAAGGTTATATAACTCGGCCAAAGAGATAAACATTGGCCAGTTGACCCTCACACCATATTGAGTGGTCCGAATAGCATAGTAAAGGCCAACTGTCTTCAGGGTGGCTTCATATGTGGAAAGAATCCATCCAGTAAGATTGCTCTAAAATGAAGACGGGTACCGCCAGCCTTCCATCTGTATCTTCCCTGCGGGATACGACACACCCCCTCTCCATCATCATCAAATGGCAAAGCGTGTCAGCGGTATAAGGATGGAGGTTAGTGGGAATGTCGTTCACTACGGCACCAGGTTGTAGTCCATTCGTAGAGTAAGATACAGAGCCCCGAACACATTTGAAAGTGTCCTTCTTTCGGTCGCCTGAGTCAAACTGAATTCTCCTAGAGATGATTCCGAGAAGCTCAGGAGTTAGCTCCAACTTCATCCGTCGCCGCACAGCTAAGGCAGTGAAAGCAGACAAAGGATACTGGCGCTCCATCGACGGAGCCATATCCTCTGATTTTCTAGACTGATCACCATGGGGTTTCTCAAACGTATAGTCTCGCAATTTTTAAACCCTACACTATCACCAAACAGAAAGTACAGTTTCTTGAAGCGACGTGCCCCTTCACGCACGAACTTCTCATCATTAATGATCTGCCGCAAGAAAGTCTTATCCTGTTCAAGTATAGCAAGGGTCCGCTCCATAGTCTGATTTTGATTAATCTTGGCCTGAACCGCGCTGATCATATCTTTTATGGGACTGGTATCAAGGGCCTGATAGGCGAAGCCGAAAGGGATTTCGTCAAATTTTGGGACAAACATGTTCACTGCAATGACAAAAAGAATGTCAGACTCAGGGAGCTGCAGGAAAAAAACTAAGTCCTGAAAGCTCCTATGCGCCCAAAAGGGCTATACACCCAAATGGATATACGCCCAAAACAAGATATATGGACGCATAAACACACGGACAGCTAGTGGGCGCATAACGTGCCACAGCTTAAAGGGCGCATAAACATGGCAATACGTGGGCGCATAGCACACCACGGTGTTAGCACATGACTTCTTTGGGCGCATAGTAACGCTCACAGAAAGTATGTTGCCTTAGACGCAAGCGCCCAAGCAGAAGATAAGTCCGAGCGTCGCAAATTAACTCTCGAGACTTCATTTTTTGAAGCATGCCCTCGTCCAAAATTAGGTCCTGGACTGCCGAGGACTCTGTCGCAGGAGGAGAGCCCCTCGACGCAGCCCCCTTGCCCTTCGCGGATCTCTTGGCGGCCTTGGAGACATAATTCTCAAAGGAAGAAGACGAAGAGTTTTCTGAAAAATTCAAAGAGAAAGAAATAATGAATTTTCTCTTTTCTAGTGTCTATTTATAGGCATGGGCCACTTCATATGCGCCCACATACTGTATGCGTCTATTGTTGTCTATGCGCCCACTGTAGCCTATGCGCCCACGTGAAGGACCAGCTCTCTGCATACTATGCGATTGTCTCTTGCTGACGTGGACGGCACATAAAGGATGGATCGCTTCAAATTCTATTCCAATAAATTTGTCAGTTCGGATTTCGAAGAAAATCTCAACAGTCGTATCTTTCTGACAGGCTGGCCAAATACTATGCGCCCAAAGGAGAGGGTCGTGCTATGCGCCCATTGTCTCGCAAGAAGACGATCCATGCTTCTTTCAAAGTATTTCGAACTTGTTCAAGTGTCAAAAACTTTGAAGGGGGTCCTGTAGAAGCATAAATTTTTTTCAGCAAATATAGCTCCATGCGCCCAAGACAAGTGAAGCTCCATGCGCCCAGTCAGTGTAACTCTATGCGCCCACTCAATGAAGCTCCATGCGCCCGGTCAGTGTAGCTCCATACGTCAAGTCAGTGTAGCTCCATGCGCCCAAGACTAGCTCCTCTGAAAGGAGGGCGCATAGCCTGAGACATGGCTATGCGCCCAAGCCTGACTCAGTCAAAGCCATGATCAAAACGTGCACCAAAACGCATGGCCACGTCAGTCTCCTCGAGCAGTCGTGTACCGAAGCATGCGGCCACGTCAATACCATGATCAACCCACGATCTCGCAGCTTGTATGCGCCTACACCCAATGTGCCCAAAGCAGGACTATGCGCCCACATAAGAACCAGTGTGTTTCCCTTGTGGGCGCATAACATCATTCCAGCTCAAGAACGACTATAAAAGGGGGGTCTCACCCCTCTTCAAAACAGGAGAACGGAGAGCATTTTTAAGGGCCAAATTGTTGCACTTCTTGCTAGTGAGCCGAGAGTTAGCAATTTTTTTAGGTTTTCTCCTACTTTTGTAATCAGAGTGTCAACAGAGTAAAAGAGCAACTGCCGCTCGATCTCCATCGTTCCATTTCCCATAATTCTTTTTTGTACTCGGAGATCCTCAGCGCAGGATCTCTCAGGCGTACTCGGGGATCCTTGCCCCAATAAAAGAAAAGACAACATTTTCTTTTTCTTTTTTTGTGTGTGTCTACACCAGGGATCATAGTTGCGTTGAGGCATGTACCATTCCCTCAGCCATTTTGCATATGAAGGCTCTATCTGATTAAGGTCCTCAGCAGGGGTAGGGTCAGAATTCCCGGTGTTGCTACCCTCTGACGGTGGCTCCTCCTTGACAGCAAATTTAACCTTGGGAGAAATCTCTTCCCTGATGGTCATCGGTTCTTCCTTGACCTCAACCTTTGGTAACACCTCCTCTTTAACGTTCATCGGCTCTTGTTTGACGAGATGAGGCAATATCTCTTCCTTCACTGTTTGCAAAAACAAAAAGTTTATAACAAACTTTAAAAGAATCGTACAAAGTACAATAAATGTCACGACCCGCACCCGATTTTTTGGATACGAGACGTGTCCAAGCCAGCCTACACCGCAGAGTCGGCGGTAGAACGCTGTCACGGCCATGATGTTCAAAAATCACAAAATAATACATATATTGCTCATTCACATTTCTAAAATTTATTACAACAGTTACAAGATTTATAATTAAAGAAATACAAAATTTTATAATTAATGAAAATGATACGACTGCTATCTATTTCTAGGTTCCTGTCTGCAAGCACACCCGAATCCCCCAAGCTAAGTGAAGCCACAGCTAACCTAAAAAATATTAGTTTTCAGTCAGGAATGGAACAAGTACACAAACCAACGGCAATAAAAAAATACAATAGAATTAACAAGACATAAAAATAACATATGAGAGATGAAAACTAGAAAGTAAACTGATGACATGACAAGTGGTGATGAAGACAAGGAAAACAAATAAAAGACAACTATCTATGTGGTTTGAAATATCCTTTTCAACATGTGAACGACTAGGGGGTAAATACGGCACCATGCACGTGTCGTGTGCAGCTGCTATCAGTCAAGATTAGACATATTGGGATAGTTCTGGGTAGTCCACATGTCTTCTAAGATATTTCCCCTCCCGACTACTCTGTGTGTCGAGCGTGTCAACAAGCAGCAAGACATATGTATAAACATGAAATGAAAAGACTACTATGAATCGAAAACAATCAGAAAGTGCACTTACCTGAGGTCCTTAGCTGGAGAAACCGATAGTACAACCACATCAGATGAGTCACTAAAGTCAACACATGCAAAAATTCTCCAGATGCTGAAATAAATATTACCAACGTT
Organism: Iris pallida; assembly: GCA_029216955.1. Taxonomy (NCBI): domain Eukaryota; kingdom Viridiplantae; phylum Streptophyta; class Magnoliopsida; order Asparagales; family Iridaceae; genus Iris; species Iris pallida. Next base: position 3,726,939 of record JANAVB010041220.1, on the reverse strand, counting down.
CTTAGAATAGTCAAATTAGCTAGAATTGCATGTCCTTAAGTCCAATTATGGACACAGGGGCAAAACGATAATTTCGAGTCAAAACGGTGTCCGCTGTTGGACCCGCTTTGCACTGAAAAGTATGCCAGAGTCTGTTGAACCAAACCGGATCACAGTCAACCTAATCTTGACAATTAACAAAACAATATTTGTCATAATCCAATTTGACACATCAAGCTCCAAAATCAATCTACTCAGCTCATTGGTTCAAGATCACAGCTGCTTGGAGTTTTACTATTTTGTGTATACTGGAGTCTGTATTTTTTATTGTTCTTGAGTATAGGATGATGTACGTTGGGTCATACTGAGCAACATTGGGCTACCCATAGCTTTATAGGTTTACTTAGCCCAAATTCAAATTAACCCATGCATCAAAAGCCCACAAAGAACATTCTGTCCATAGAAGACAGAGTTCGGGCCGAACTCTGCCTCACACAGAGTTTGGGCCGAACTCGGTCCCCTAAAATTCATGATGCTGATTTTTAGGTCTTGATCACTTCTAGTTGTCCAATGACCAAAAATTTGAATTATTTATACCGAATTCTGGCCAAATTTTGCCTACCCCGAACCCTATAAATAGGCCTTGGTTTCTCTCATTTGAAACCATCCACTCTTTTTTTCTTCTCTTATATAGCCTATATATTCAAGAGCCTTACCTTCCCATCCACTTAGCATTCAAACTTTCCAACCGTCCAAGTTGCTCGGTACGATCCAGCTAGAAGTTTGAAGTGCAAGAAGTTGTAAACCACTTGGAAAAGTCCAAGTTTCGCCAAAGCGATCATTGAAAGAAGTTTGGCGTGCTCTTCTGTGAAAAGGCACGTGGTTGTAACCCTATTTCACAAATAGTAAATTTCAATCCTGAGCTAGAGTTCTCAGGCCTGGACTAGTCCTCCACGAGGGAAACCAGGTTAAAAATCTTGTTGTGTTTGTGCTTGCTCTTTACTCTTTATTTTTGCATTTATTTTACTCTGATTATTTTGTTGGTGAAGAGAGTTTAAATTTTTAATTGATCATTTTTGATATAAACTCTATTCAACCCCTCTAGAGTTGCCAACTTGTACTTCAGAGTCAACGGTCTCTAATGTCGTCAAACTATATGTCAACAGGTCTGATTTTCCGATACAAAGGTATATCCAAAGTTGGATTCCGACGGGTCGTACACAAAATCGCCCGTTGAGTCGGACCGTAGGGCCTACAAAACGGCGATCCAATCAACTGTCTCAAAATTGGACCAAACTTGGCATACAGGACCAGAAAAATAATATGGTTCGGTTGGCACAAGTTTCGTCTCGATCTGACGAACGTGCACAAAGTAATTAGAAAATTTGCACAGAGGCCGATACGGTGAATTTCGATAGATACTTATCAAATTCGTCGCGCACACGCGACCAATTTGAATTCCGTCAAAGCCCACACGTCCACGAACCCGATACTTATCTTTCGATGCTTTTGGTTCGTGACCACGTTGCCCGGATTGACGGGACGCACGTCGTATCGAAGGTTTTCTAGAATTTCTATAGTTTTAAAAACAAATTTTTCCCTATTTTGAAATTAATTTTAACCAGAAAATAAACCTCTAGAATTTAAACTAAAAATAGGGTTTTGATCTTGTTCAGGTTGTCTAAAAGTCTATTCAGGTAGATTTCTAAAATTTCCAATATCCTGTTCGCAATCTGACCGTAAACATGGGTGGTCGGGACAGTTTCTATAGTCCAGTATTCGAGATTTTTCTCGATTTTGGAACTCGATTTGCGACGCACACATCGCAAATTATTCAAATCTATTTGAAGGGGATTGAAGGTGTATAGTTTAGGTTCAAACCTGTTCAAGTAGTTCGTGAAATCATTGTACGATGACGGAGATAATCGCATGCGAAGTCTGCTTCACCAATTGACTTCGAACAGTGCGCGTTATTGTCGCCGCTCGTTGGAGTGCTGCCACGCCGACCGTCGGCCGATCCTCGGCCAGCCTGTGGCGGCGCGCGCGCAGGGGAGAGGCGCGCGTGGGTGGCGGCACAGGAATTAGGGTTTTGTTGCATATATCGATCTCGATCTCGATCTTCCTTTCTATTCCTATATGTACCTATATGCGCGGAAAACCCGATCGGGTTTCAGTTCGCTGAGGGGAATTATTTCTGCTCGGCTAGGACAGGGGTCTTGGGCCAGGTCTAGGGAGCTTTGAGGTGTTGGGCCGGTTGCTGGTTTACTCGGGCTGGGTGTGAATTAGGATCGGGTTGGGGGAGCTTTGGGGAATCTGCTGTATATATATATATATATATATATATATATATATATATATATATATATATATATATATATATATATATATATACATACACATATTCCTATATATTTATCTACACATACACACGTATATATATATATATATATATATTTTTTTGTATATATATATATATATATATATATATATATATATATATATATATATATATATATATATATATATATATATATATATATACATGCACATGCGTACGTATATATTATTTATTTATGTATACACACACATGTACACCTATATAAGTATATATATATATGTATATATATATATATATATATATATATATATATATATATATACGTATACACCTATATATATTTCTATATTTATATATACATATATATATATTTTTATGTACACATACACAATATATAATATATATTTATTTATATATTCATACACATATATAATATATATTCATATATATTCTTATTCACATACACTTACACACGTATATTTTTTCATCTAAATAAACTCCATAATACCAATAACCCACTAAAATAATCCAAAGGATCTTGGTGAACATATCTGGCCCTAGAAAAGCGTATCAATACTCTAAAATACCAACTGATATTATCAATATCTATTTTATACATGTAATTTATATTTATAAAATATTAGGCATTTCCCAAAATATATACAAAGTATTTGCACATACATAAATATGTTTACACGGATGTCTTTAGTCTCGCTGCATGCCTACATGGGCTGGGTCCGATCCGGGTCCAGTCCGGCCCAGTCTGGTACAACCAGGTCACTTAAACGTCAAATAATAATAATAATAAATAATTAAACTATTTATAATGGTCATGTCACTACTTGGCCTAGTTTTCCTAGTTAGGACATCACTATGGCTCTGCCTTTCCTACCAGGGCTAATACACTAGTCAAAGCACGCTACTGCACTATCCATGCCATGATTTTTAGTCGCCTTGTATCCCAATTCCTAACCATGACTAAAATCATCTACCATAATAATTAACTAATTAATTATTTATAAAATCTAAAAATCACCATTTAAATAAAATAAATAATAATAAAATATTTCAAAATTTTTGCGAAGGGATCTACAAATCTATCCACCTTAAAAATAATTTCGTCCTCGAAATTCTAATTCGTAACTATTCTTAAAATTTAAAGTCTACCATTACCTTAATCTCCTTAATTTAATTCCTCAAAATATTTTATAACCCTTTTCTAGCCATTTTATAACTCTGAATACTTGAGTACTTCTACGCACATTTGGTCACACTACTCCATCAAATCTTCTGTCGCTAAAACTTTATAATCTTCCAACTAATTGCTAAAATTTCTACCAATAGATATCTACTGCACATGGCATATATAATCCTCCCCTATCTATCAAACAACCCAAAATTTAACAAGCAACAAATTACACAAGTAACTAAGAAATATTGATAAATTCTAATAAGCATGATCATTCGTCACTCTGAAATGGGAAGGACAGGAAGATAAGGAAAATAATCGAGAGCAAATATGAAGTTTCAGAGCGGTAGAGAGTTTCCAACGATACAGCTAAAAAGGGTGTTTACGAACCACTAACTTATTTGCAAGATTGGGCTACTCTAGTCTAGTCACTTGCTAAACCGAAGAACCATTTGTTTCTTAGAAGGACTTACAATCCATGCAATACAGAAATTTCGCCCTCAAAATTCTATCTGAACAAGACTCCTTATAGAACAGAATTTTAGAAATCAAGATTGTGATCTTTTTCGTGGTTATTTAAACACACGAGTGTCATCCCCATTTCCTGTATTTCGTATTTGTACTCGTAATTTGATTTTGGCACGTATTTTATTTTCTCGACTTGTGGATTCGGGTTCTCGTAAATGGGTTTTGAACCATGGCTTGGTTTTATTTTGTGGAGTTGATTTGGTTTGGTTTGGTTCATCATGAGTGGAACACCTTAGCCTATTCTCCACCTCCATTCCATCATAACCACCCTCATTAAAACCTACCAACCTTTTCTCTCTCCTCCATAACTCCATTAATTTCTTACAACTTCTTCTTCTTCCTTCTTCCACACAACTCCCCAACCCATAGGCAAGTGTACCTTGCCATCAAATAAGCACCACTTTTTATTTGTCCATTAACTAGATTAGGTCATGGAGAACAACTTTAGAACTTGACATTTTGTGATTTGGAGCTTTTATTTTTCTAGATCTAGGTTTTAACCATTTTCAAAAATCCTTGGTTTTGATCCATTAAACTTCGATTTTTGCATGTTTTGATGCTTCCATGTGGAAGAGAATTCGATTTTACTCAAGTTAGAACTTTGAAAATCTAGATTTGGTTTTGATTTGGCTAAGTTATAAAGATTTGAAGTTTTTGGTGTTCTTGAGGAGTTCATCTCAGCCTTGGTGAAGGCTCTCGGCCAGTGCTCTTTAGCACTTGACCGTTTGCGCACCCCGGCCTGTGCTCTTTAGCACATGGTCGATTGCGTATAGGCTCAGCCAGTGCTTTGTGCTGCGTTGGATTGCGCTGGCGCAAGCTAACCAAGCGCAAGCCAGCCATGCGCAAGGTAACCCCTGCGCACTCGACCATTGCGCAGTCCATACTCTGCGCTGTCTACCCTTGCGCAATCCTTCCTTGTGCAATCCTCTCTTGCGCAATCCAATTGATGCGCAAGGCATCCCCTGTGCCCCTTTAACCCTGTGCCCCTTGACCTCCTGCGCAGTCTACCCTTGCGCAAGGTAACCCTTGCGCAAGAAACTCTTGCACAGCTCTTCCATGCGCAGTACATACCCTGCGCAGCCCAACCCCTGACCCCCTTGCACAACCTACTTGTCTATGATGAATTGTTATTTCTTTAAGCTTGGATTTTACTTAATATGTTTGGAATGACTATTGTACATGGCATGGTATGATAAGGAACTAGCATAACACGACAGTGACCCGTAGTGGTGCACTCCTGACATGACCAACGTGACATGATAGTAGCCCGTCGTGGCGCACCCCTGACAGTACCCTGACATGATTTATCTTGATAACTTGATAGTGGCCCGTGGCGGCGCACTCCCGACTTGACTTGACTTGTAACTTGTAACTTGACTCGTATAATCAACTTGACACCGTGGGTGTTCCTGCTTGCTTGCTTGTACAATCCACTTGTCTTGTCTTGTATCATGTCTAGGACGTGACTTCCTGGGTACCACGGCCAGGGACTCGCGCTAAATTGGATTAGGCTAATGATTAGATCAAACTAGAACATGGAGAATTCCCAGTCATAGGCAATCTCGTTATCTGGGCGCTTTAATGGACTTGTAGCTTGCCGACGAGTAGACCACATTTCCAGCACACTGTCATGTGTTGCACCCTCTAAGTCACCTAAGGGTACATTTGTCTCCCGGGCAATGTACCCACCTATAACTCTCAACCCGCAGAAGGATAACTGGATAGTCTGCAGGGCTTGGGACTGGGAGTTTCTCACTTGCATCTTGTTAGTAATTAAGGCTTGTGATAACCCTAGTTAGTTAAAGTAGTAAGCCGTAGTAATTGCTTGGCCGCTTGTGAATGCATGATGTCCAGCCTTGTCTAAGTCTTGTCTAGCTCCAGTACCTACTATCTCCTGAGCATGTTTGTTTTCCTTTTTTAACGATAAATGAGTAGAGACAATGAGCTATTCAGGCGAAGGGTTACAACCCCGGTCCTTGTCTGGTTTAAGGATTGTAACCTGGTTCCCAGAATGGTTCCACGTCCCTAATCGTTTATCGCTCTGTGTACTTTTATTACTTGTACTTTCTTTTATTCTTTATGTTCTGATATGCTGGCTTTTGTTCTTATTTGTGGCCTCCTTGTGGCACTTGCTCTTTCTGGGGTTTGACCCAGCTGGTTTTGTGTGGCCAGATTTCGGAGCAGCTCCCGAGGATCTACCAAGCTTCCAGCCCAATGGTGAACACTAGACGGAACCCGGGCTACGAGTGGGTTTTCCCTTTTTATTTCACCCACTTATATGTAAATTTATTCTTTTGAGGCGTTTAGCCGACGAGCACCTGTTAGCTCGATGCACATTTATTTACTGTCTGCCTACGGGCTGTAAACATGATTAACAAATCCTATGGTTGATCATGTATGACCGAACTCTTGCTAGTCCTATCATTTTGTACGACTAGCTTCATGATCATCCGATATGTAATATTTGGGATGCCTTATATATATATATATATATATATATATATATATATATATATATATATATTTGATGCTCTAACATCTTGTAACTCTGTTAATTGCTGGAGATTGAGACAATAGGCCTGACCTTAAGAGACTGCTGGCTTGTAGTAAACCCTCATATCTAGACAGCCGTGACCGTATAGTTGAGATGTATTTTATTTCAATATACGTAGCTGGCTATGTCCGCCCCCGCTCTCCAGTATTCTGGTTCTGGGGCGTGACAACGAGCAAGGGATATAGGTGCACTACAAGATCGTATCGCGACTTCCACGTAGATGGAATAATGGTTATGAATGACATCACACTCTAAGAGGTAGAGACTACATAATAGGTGTAGGGACCTATTTCAAACAGTTCGATTTTATAATCCAATTGTGGTACGCCTAGATGGGTTTTACTGGGTCTTAATGGGTTCCCTATCTGGACATCACTCGTTGGTTGGACGAACCTTGGATTTCAATCTATATTGACGGGGCAAGATCCCTTGATAAAACTATTTCTACTAGGTTAGGGTATCCTAGAATAGGTTTCCACCCAAGAAGTTGAGCTAGTTGCCAGTCAGGTTGGTTAGTTAGATTCCTAAGACCCAAAAATGTGCCTTCAGTGACTTTTGTGTTTAAGTAGCACATGGAGCCTCAATTGGGTGGCACACTAGTGACATGTGCATAGTGGACTTCGAGTATATCACAACTATATATTGGGTTGAATCAATTGAGTCAAGGTTGAGGCTCTAGTGGAAGTCGGAAAGTGTACCGGTACTATGGTAAGGGTTATAGCTAGTCCTTTTGACCTGAAAGTCGTTCTACAAAAATAGAGTACAAGAGGACAGGTTTGAGTAGGACATTATATACCTAGATGAAGGTGGACTCGTCTAGATCTTGCATATGAAATTTGTTGTAAGGTAACAGCTGGTCTCGTGCTCCAAATATTAATGACACGGTCGGGGACACAAAATGATCTAAATGGAAAGTGGAAGTCCATGGGGGTACTAACTATCATTCTAATGGAAAATTATTCTAATCAATCGGTAATCCTCGTATATTCCATAATTTTAGAAGGCTTACATTCTACCCACCTTAGAAACTAGGACATGGTTTTAGGAATAATGAGGTTAGAAGAATTCCAAAGTCCGGATATTGTACCTCGACTCTTATTAATAAAGAATAAGGCACGGCGTAACGGGACACGGTAGATACAAGTCAAGTCCAGGATCTTTCCTCAATAAATAGAAAACGAGCGTGTATAATGACACATAGTCGATAAAATAGAATGATCTACTCATCCAGTATACAAGAGTTATCAACAGGGTAACCAACTCTAAAGCACATCATATGAAAAGATTTCTAACAACTGGGTCATGAATTTCTATTTGTGTCAAACCTGCCAGACTATTGTCACAAGGGTTCTAGTTAAAGCAAGCTTCAACAAATAATTAGAGTCTCACAACATTTGGTCTCTTACGAATAGGTAATCTCCTAGGTTGGCATTTGATCATGGGAAAGATTCTAATCATTCTCGGACTCCAATGACTAGAAGATCATGATAGTAGGTTTAGGGTCGAAGGAAGGACGAGTAACTCAAGGCAAGATTTCAGTCACAGGGCTGGCCGATGGTAGCTACACTTGCGTATAGAACTATTGTCACGACCCGCACCCATTTTTTTCTTTCGGATACGAGACGTGTCCAAGCCAGCCTACGCCGCAGTGTCTGCGGTAGAACATTGTATAGCCACAATGCTCAAAATCATAAAATTAATTCAATTTACAATATTCACAAGTTTTACATTTGCAGAAGAATATAAACTTGTACAAATGTTGGAATGACTACAACTCAGCTATCTAGCTAGTCTCTAGGCTTTTGTCTACAAGTACACCCGTATCTCCCATGCTATGTAAATCCACGGCTAACCTGAAAAATATGGTTTTCAGTCAGGAATGGAACGAGTACAATTCACTGAATGTAGTTCCAATATATAAAAATGACTATATAACAGAGGTTAGCTTTTAGACATATGATTCATAAAATAAAAATGAAGAAAGACAAAATAAAACTGAATACTAAGAACAGAAAATGAAATACAATAAAATACTCACCAACTGACCGACTAAAGTACCTTGATATGTGATTGGTCTCGGAACAATTACGAGACACGGTCAACACGGTCTAAAGTTACAAGGTCTACAGTTACACGGTCTACACGAAATACTGCAATAAAGAAGCACTGTCTACAAAAATAATAATCACGGTCTACACGATCTACACAGTATAAATGCAATAATAATCACGGTCTACACGGTCTACAAGATATAAATGCAATAATAATCACGGTCTATACGGTTTACAAGATATAAATGCAATAATAATCACGGTCTACATGGTCTACAAGATATAAATGCAATAATAATCACGGTCTACACGGTCTACACGGTCAAAAGTCAGATTACACATCGTTGGTACGTCACCCTTCCGACACAACAAGGAACAAATCAACATAAAACTGAAATCACATATCTATCGACTAAATACTGATGTATAATAAAGATTAATACTGAAAACAAATAATAAACTGTACTCGCATGTTGTCCTTTGCTGGTGAAACCGATAATCCAAACCACTCTGTGTGCCATAATAGTCAAAACTCGTACAACAGTCTCCAGATGCTGAAATAGACATTACCAATATTTTCAGAATAGTCAAATTAGCTATAATTGCTTGTCCTTAAGTCTAATTCTGGATACAGGGGCAAAACGATAATTTTGGGTCAAAACGGTATCCGCCGTTTTACCCGCGTTGCACCGAAAAGTGTGCTAGATTCAACGGTCTCCAAAGTCGTCAAACTATATGTCTATGAATTCATTTTGATGATACGAACCCAATAGTATGTCCAATTTTGGAATCCGGTGGGCTGTTCACAAAATTGCCCGTTGAATCGGACCATGGGGCACGCGAAACGGCGATCCGATCAACTGTCTCAGAATTGGATCAAACTTGGCATACAGGACCAAAAAAATGATACGGTCCTGTTGGCGCAAGTTTCATCTTGATCTGACAAGCGTGCACAAACTAATTAGAAAATTTTCATAGAGGCTGATACGGTGAATTTCGACGGATATGCATCAAATTCGTCGTGCACACGCAACCAATTTGAATTCCGTCAAAGCCTACCGTTACGCACCTTTCGATGCTTTTGGTTTGCGACCACGTCGCCCGAATTGGCGGGACACACGTCGTATCGAGGTGATTTTTCATAAATTTTAAAATTTTAAATACATGTTTTTCACGATTTTTGAGCCTATTTTTGTCACTGTTTAAGGGACTAAAATTAAAACTAAAAGTAGGGTTTTTATGTCCTATATGTTGTCAATAAATTCCTTCAAATAGATTTTCAAAATCATGCATGGTTTAGAAGAAAACTGGCCGCGAACTAGAGTAGTTGGACTGGTTCACGTGTCCTGCTTCGACAGTTTTTTCAAAAACTTCAACTCGATTTCTCGTGAGTTTCGGGTTACTAGAATTTAAACCAACTAACAGGGATCAAAAATGGTTATATTGTGATCATACCAGAGTTTACGGGGCGGGAAACGATCGAACGATCGTTGAGATTTTGCGTCGCGAAGTTGGCTCTTCGGCTGTTACGCACGGCTGTGACTGCTCTGTTTATGTGCACTGGCGGCTCTGGCCGGCTGGAGGTGGCCCAGGCGGCGTACGCGCACGCTTGGGGCTGCGTCCAAGTGGTAGGCGCTGGTTCGGGGTTAGGGTTTTGTCGATTGCTCTCGATCTCTCTCTCTCAAAATCTATGTATATATACGTGGCTTTGGGGAGAACACGCGCACGAGTCTGGGCCTTCCCAGGTTCAGTTTCTTACTGCTATTGTAGCTATGCTACATGTCACGACCCGGTCCCCAAATACTTGGGTCGAATCGGATCATGCCCAGCCTGCACCGTTGATGAGACGGCGGCAGTAAGCTGTAATCCATATGCAGGTGATCAACAACATTTGAAATTAAATTTGCCACAACATTTATTTAAACGATAATTAAAATTTGTTCTGTTACAAGATTCATAGCTTGAAACAACAAAGAAACAACTAAACTCTCAACGAAAATAGCATCTATGGAGACGCCACAACATCCTCCTCAGGTGAAAGTACCGCCGGGTACAAATCAGGGTCATAATAGTTATTGATCAGCATCTCCAGGTCATCAGTAGTACCTACGGTTATCCAGTCAGGAAAGGAGCAAAGTACAATTTATGCAAACTTTAACAATTAAAATGACAATTAATATCATGCACTTTTAAACAGTTTTTAAAGATGAAACAGTTTTGAAATACAGTACAGTGATATGAATAGGTAATGAATATGACCGGATTGAGTTACAGTAGTATCCTAGCGATACGGTATAGCTTGTCCCCGTGTGAAGAGGGGAAAGCTAACACAGTCAGTTATCCTAATTTTGGATTTGGTCATATCCACTACTCTACTCCCCCAGTCCCCAACAGTACGGTCAGTACTCTCGAAAGAGTTCGTGTATAACAGTGGTTTAAAATTGCAATAAAATGATTGTTAAAATAATCGTAAATCCACATAAATATACTTGCCTTAAATTTCCTAAATTGGACGAGATTGGTCCTTCGGAATTTGAACAGTCACCCTCTTCCTTGAAATCCTACATTCCGGAAATTATGTCTCAGAACCACAACTCTAGAATCTAGTTACAATCTCTAGATTTTGTTTCCTAGTAAATTTTAATCTTGTATTAATCAACACAATCAAAACACGCTTTTCTAGTGCGTTACAATTTAGGAAATCCAAATTTATGTTTTATTCCGGAAAACTTGTTTTTATCAATTTATTGGGAAAAAGTTAGTATTTTATAATTATACATTTAAATATATTTTTCTTTTCTTTAAGTGAGAAAATCATGAATTTCTAACTAATAATTAATAATAATGTTAATTAATTCTACAGGTTCACAATCCCAGCAAATCCATAGCTAATTCCTACTTATTACAAATTACAAAAATAGATAAATAGGCTTATGCCCTTACATTCCCAAGAATTAAAATAAAAGAAAATTTTGTTAGTCTTTGTAAATTACCTACATAATAATAACTAATAATTTTAATTTAAGAATAAAAATAGAATGAGTCTCAGAACTGGTCCAATCTTCATTTACAGCTACTCTGCCTCAACGTCCGGACAAACCGGTGCGTTTGCATTTCACTGGGGCCTATATACCGATAAGGTCGTCGCCCAAATAAATCCAAAACAAATAATATTCTTTTCCGAAATTCATTTTAAAATTTTATAATCAAATTTTTATAGAAATTTCGGCAGCATTCCCTCTATTTTCGGGATAACCCAAAACTGGGAAATGCGCCGATTTTCCTGAAAAATGATCTCAACCAACAAAATTCCCAAGTCCACCGATAATAAGGAATTTCCCGAGCCAACATGAATTAAGGAATTCCCACATAACAAAATACTAAGAAAACCAACAGAATCATAATCCAAATAACATTGGCTAACCACAGCATCCGAAATATTTTCGGAAAACCAAATTTTTTCACAGAACTCTTTCCAAAGAGTTCACGTAAAAATCACAGAACCCAAAATCAGAGGACAATTGTCCGAAACCAGAAACATAGCCGAAAAAACTGAATTTTCAAAAGAAAATTCCCGGACCAGATTTCATCATAGACCAAAAGAACTACGGGACTAACAGAAGTTACCGAAAAACGAAGGAATCCGAAGTGATGCCTCGGACTCGAAACACTGACAGAGTGCACGGGCACGCCTAGGACCGGATCCGACAGAAACAACACTTTGGAAAAACCACGCAGAGAGTGGTCCAAGTCGGGATCGTCCTGAAGACTCGCGAGCGGAGTCGAATAGGGGCGCGGGAGGCCGGACGCGGGCTGTCGGAGGCCAGAAAAACCGCATAGTAGGTCTGCCGGCAGGCTAGCCGGAGGGGCGGCCGGCTAGGTCGGCGTCTGGCTCGCAGGGAGTGGCGGCGAGTGATGCGCCGTACTCAGGTCGGCCGGGAGGAGGGCCGCGCGGGATCGGCTCGACGGGGATGGATCTCCGTCTCGAGTTCCAGAAACTAGGGTACGGGTTTGGGGATTTGGGAGTTTGTTGGTGTTGGTGAATGGAAGGATGGGAGAGGGTTAAATAGGAGAGGAGAAGAGGGGTTACCGGATCTTGAAGGGTCGACGGAGGTTACAGAAGAGGAAGGGGATGAGCCGGCGGTTGGGGGAGCAGCCAAACCGATGGCCATCGGTTCCAAATGAAGAGAATGGTTTTCTCTTCAAACTTAAGTTTCCAATTTAATGAGTTAAGAGAGAGAAATGGGCTGTAATGGTGAAAAATATAAACTTGATGGGTTTGTGTTAGAAAATGGGCTATTGGGTTTGGATTTGGCTACAAATGATGGGCTCTAAACCATGGCTAATGAAACAATAAATTTAAGTATCCTCTTTCTTAAGAAAAGTTAAAATTTATTAACTTCTAAAAATTAATTTTAAAAATATTTTTGAGTTCAAAATTTGGGTTCGTGTCTGGCCAGACAAACAAAAATCCAAGTTCATTATTTTGAAAATAATTTTCTATTGATAATAATCGGATAAAATATTAATTTAACAAACACGAAATTTTAATAATTTAGAAAAACAACAAAAATTGATTTTTTTCGGGTTTTGACTAAAATTTTTAGAATTAAAATAATTAACTAATTAAAATAATGAACTAAAATTACGGGTTTCACAACCTTCCCTCCTTAGAAAATTTCGTCCTCGAAATTTCAAGTATCAGGGCCGGGGTACAATCAACACTTAGCCTTAAACAAAATGAACTTTAAACTAGCATGCACGATCGGAATTATCAAAATATGATCTGAAATGGGACGGAAAAGTTTGGAGTATTCAAATCATTTTAGGCACGAGAAAGAACCTAGGTACCTCCAGGATCATAGAATAGGCGAGAACTAAAAGAGGTTATGAGGGAAAACAAGAAAAGAGTGGAGGTCGACATTTTATTTAAAAAGGCAGAAGATGATGGAATCTTCTAAGATGAGAAACCTAAATGTCCCATCAAATTGAAATAGGGTACAAAGATTTGTGACTCAGGAAGAATTGAAAAGTTGTACGATAGTAGGATACTAAAGATGATTAAAATGATAATAAATGTAATCGAGTGAAATATTTCCAATGAGGGCCGAGTGATGATCAACTAGGATGGAAAGTATGTCGTTTCACCGCTCAACGGTCAGAAGATAGGTTATACGGGAAAAGACCTACAAGATAACTACCTATAGCTTCCAAATTAAATCTGTAACTAGATGATAATAATAATGAATGAATAAATACATAAGGTATAGGAATATATATGTATGCAGCGTACCAAGGTTGAACAGAAAAGAGGTCGAGGTAGTCGAGCTTGATTTGATCCTAATAAATTTTTAGGACGACCAAGTAGAATTTTGTAGGAAATTTGTTATCTCTGGTTGTGACAAAAGATTTCTGGAAATGAAGACAACCGCTAGAAATATAAATCCTCTAATCAGGCAAAAGTCAGAATGATTTGATAGTGCAAAAGGTAACCCTGATATGAATGTAGTCTGAATAGTATTCGGGAACCAAATATGTTTGAAGTCACTTTGTCTCAAATCCATGCCTCGCCAGAGTGCACCTGACTGCAGTAAATTTTTTTTGACCCAATAACTTGAATAATTTTAGGTGACCGAGTACTCTTTTAACTTTATCCATTCCATGACTAAGCAACAAAGATGATCAACATGGTGTATTTAGAACATAGTCACGATAATATCCAGAAATCTTTGAACACCCGAAATTACTTCAACTTTAGAGTCTTTTTGCCTCGCCAGTGCGCAACTGGCTGCAGTAAACTCGCAGTTTTCATAATTCAGGCAAATCACTACAACGCACATGTGCGAAATTGTATTAGGTTATTGGATATTTTCTCAACTTTGTCCCTGAAAATTTTAAAGAAGTTTTCCTGAAATTTAAACGCGTTCTAAAGTTCTATTCATGATAGGAAAAAGGTATTGATGTATGTTCTACTGGTTTCAAGAAAATTTATCAGGATAAATATGTGTTCCAGTAACTCTTGAGAATTAAGAGATTTGATTTTGAGGAAATTGATCAAGCTTGAGTATGGCCAATTGAGTTGGACGCAGGATAAGGTAGAAAAATCAGAGTTTTGGGTTGAGTTGAAGAAGTTAATGAGAACATTCCCTATAAATCACTTAAAGGATACAGACGTTTACCAAAATTATTTGAAGAAATAATTTCTTATCCAAGGAAAGTTTTAAGAATGTGATAGGGAGTAGGGTTGACGTAAAAGAAGTATGTCTTTATGGATTTCGGGAAGTCTGGTTAAAATGATTTAGTAGAGCCAACAGGGAAATGATTCAACAATTTTAAAAGAAGATTTTTCTAATAAGATGGAATCAATTCTCTGACCGTTCGTACTTCACGGTACTCAAGCATTGAGTTAAAATACTGCCTAAGCTTTGGATTGATCAAGAAGTTGCATAGAGAGTGTAGGGTTTCAAGTTGAGTAGGGAAAAATCAACAAAAATATTTGGAATAACCTAGGAGATAACAATCAAATTTGAGGTTATTTTAAAAATATCTTCTCTAGGGGAATCATGAACTAACCAGGCTGAACCAATTCTTGAGGTTTATGATTCCAGAAGGATTTGGTTCAGGATTCGCTCCAAGGAAGTCAATTTAGAATTTAGATCAAGTTTGGGTACACAAATCATAAAAGTTTCTCCAGTAGACAAGAGTTATTAGAGTTTAGAACTCTAGATAGAGAATGAGTCTGGATTCCCGTTAAAGATAGAAAAGATTGATCACTAGTAGAGAAGTTAAAAGGTCTGCTGACGAAGGAGATTAAGGAGTTCTAGTAATGGTCCATAATTAGCAAAAGTATAGATCCTAAGGGATGCTAAAAGTTTGTTAAAGATATGGGAAGGAGATCATCCCTAAAATCACGGGATACTAAAAGGTACAAAATCTAGGAAAAACATATGTAGTAACATATACTATCATACAGTCGGCCTAAACTGGTCAGGGTCCAAATCACTCCTTATGCCATCATCAATTCTAATTGTTATAGGTACCAACTAATGTTTGGGTAATCCAAATTCTACCCTTCCAATTCTTAATCACCAACATATCCCTGATAAATATCGCCTTTCATTCCTCCTTATTTACAATTTCAGCAATTGTATCGTAGGAGAGAGACTTTGGGAAAGATTTCTACCATAAGTGTGTAAACAAGAATTTTATTCATAAAGGAGAATTACAACAAGACTCTCATGATTATTCTAAGGACATTCAGTTACAACTTCTTATAACAATAGGTAATGGCAGTTCTAGGTACTAGTCCTCATGGCTCTGGCTCTTGTATGAGCAGTCTCCAATCGCCTCATCTTCTTCTATGATCCTCGAGTCTGCATCATGCCTTCCTGCAGTGAGTGTAGGAGGCAAGGCTTGCTCGATAGGAAGAGAGTCCCTAGGTTGCAGTGTAGCAGGTGTTGCTGGGATAGGTGCTCTGGTATAATGGACAGATAAGAGGCAGTTCTTTACCCGATGTTCAGTGGATCCATATGCCAAACATTATCCCAATCTATTGCGGCAACTAACGGCCTGATGACCAGACCTCTTACAGTAGTCACAAGCCAATAGCCTCTTACGACAAGACTGCCAAAAAATAGGGTACTTGATGGGACCCAAATATCTTCTAGATTCAGGAGTATACCTTCTAGGGTGAGGTTCCGTACTAACTCGATTTAAGATAGCTAAGGCTACGTCAATGACATTATTCATAACATCCCTCGTAATATCTATCAGTTTCTGCTGGGCCTCGGCTTGGGCCTTCTGACCTTCAAGTACACCTCGCAGCAAGCTTGCGAGGTCAGAGGAGTTATCGAGCACTGAGGCCACAGCTTGAGCAGCTACTGCTGCAGTGACCTGCACCTCAGCCCGAGAATAGGTAGGGTCCGCCGCTTGATCTGCAGTTCCAGAAGCGGTGCCAGGTGCTGGTGATTCATGGGGCCGATCGGTCAACTGCAAGGATGGGGGTTTTGGTCGTACTGGGGAAGATGGGGTACGATCGGGAGATGGCACCGCATCACCAGCAGGGGTGGTCGTTCCCTTGGTCATATTCTGGAAAGTATAGGTTGCAATACATAAGCAAGGTAGCCTACCAGTCTATATCAAAAAAATATTTAATAATAAAATATTTCGGTCCTATGTCGTGACAAATTGATGTTCTAGTATTCTAGTTGTTTCTAGATAGGTTTTCCTAAGTTGTTGTTGTTGTAGACCTGCATGGGCCACCACTAAAAACATGTCACGACCCGGTCCCCAAATACTTGGGTCGAATCGGATCATGCCCAGCCTGCACCGTTGATGAGACGGCGGCAGTAAGCTGTAATCCATATGCAGGTGATCAACAACATTTGAAATTAAATTTGCCACAACATTTATTTAAACGATAATTAAAATTTGTTCTGTTACAAGATTCATAGCTTGAAACAACAACGAAACAACTAAACTCTCAACGAAAATAGCATCTATAGAGACGCCACAACATCCTCCTCAGGTGGAAGTACCTGTTGGCCCAATGATTGTATCATATTTTTGAATATGGTTAATATGTTAAGTTTAGCATTTTTTTATCACTAATCTTCATACAATCGCTATGCATTTCTACTTATACTTATATCTTTGGTGATATGTGCCCATTGGTTTACATCTTAGTGATATGAGCTTATCTATCTTAAATTTAATTGGGTTGCCAAAATCAAAACTATATTTTTGATTGTGGTCATTCAATTAAGTTTAATCATTATGATATCACTAACATTTATGCCATCACCTTAGCACTTATACTTAAACTTTGCATAGTCCTAATGTGCTTTAACTTATCATACTTGCTACTATGTATATTGCTTTGTTCGTCTAACATGTACATGCAGAAAAGTAATAAACAAGATCAATGTGGACATATGCAATGAAGAAATCATGGTGGGCCAAAGATGACGGATCCCACAAGATTTCTCTGAACCATCCGACGACATCTCTAGAGCCACGCACCGGGGGTTCCGCTGTCCGGTCAACGGGGGTCGAGGGGGCAGCGCCCCTCGTCGGGGGTTCGGGGGTGAAGCCCCCGAAAGGTATTCAGTTTTCGCAAACTGGATATCTTTGGACAGCTGCCGCCAAGGGAAAAAGCCAGCACCTATCAAAGGAAGAAGCCAAGTCATGCCATCATCATTTCAAGACTCTGAAGAAGCCTGCACCTGCCTAAGTATATCTGGAGTCTGTAATGAGTCTTAGGAATAATTGTAAACACAAGAAATGGATGGCAAAATCGAAAGCTAGGGCAGAAATAAGCCCAGGATCATTTTTGGTGGAAAACGGCATACCGACGGTATACCGGCGTATACCGACGGTATACCGGTTTTTGTTCACAGAAAGTTTCTGTTTACAAAACCGGCATACCGCCGGCATACCGGTCCATACCGACGGTATACCGCTTCTGAAACGTTGAAATTCCAACGGTCGGATTTCCAGCCATTAATGATCCCAACGGCTATATTTCTAGCCGTTGCAATCCCAGACCGGTATACCGGCGGTATGCCGGATCATACCGGCGGTATGCCGGTTCGTGACTGAAAAGTTTCCTTTGGCTTCTTTTCAAGCTTTGGTTATAAATAGCCTTGAACCCCTTCATTCAAGGTAGATGCTTTGAGCCTAAAAATTTCTAAACTACCAAAGCCTATCCACAAACAACTCTACAAAGCTTTCATTTGCCATCCACAAATTGTGTTAGAGTTATTGAGTTGAAAAGTGAGATCTTCATCTTATTGTATAAGGAGATCAAAACCTATTGTGAAAGGTTGAAGTTGGAGAGTCTTCGTATCCAAACTCTCAGTTGAAGTTGGGGAGTCTTCGTATCCAAACTCTCGGTTGAAGTTGGGGAGTCTTCGTATCCAAACTCTCGGTTGAAGTCGGAGAGCCCTTCGGATTAAAGCTCTTGTGTAAGAAGTTGGCGAGTTCTTCGGATCCAAACTCGTGTGTAACTATTTATTCAAATAGTGGATTAAAGCCGGAGAGAGTTCCGGGACTGGACTGCCTCTTAGGAGGATACCAGGATATATCGGGTGTCGGTATTGTGTTTGCTTCTTCTCTTGCACTTATATTTTTAAATTGCCAATTAGCTTGTGCTAAGTGCTTGATTAGTTAGCGTGACCCTATTCACCCCCCCTCTAGGGTTCCTATAGTACCGCCGGGTACAAATCAGGGTCATAATAGTTATTGATCAGCATCTCCAGGTCATCAGTAGTACCTACGGTTATCCAGTCAGGAAAGAAGCAAAGTACAATTTATGCAAACTTTAACAATTAAAATGACAATTAATATCATGCACTTTTAAACAGTTTTTAAAGATGAAACAGTTTTGAAATACAGTACAGTGATATGAATAGGTAATGAATATGACCGGATTGGGTTACAGTAGTATCCTAGCGATACGGTATGGCTTGTCCCTGTGTGAAGAGGGGAAAGCTAACACAGTCAGTTATCCTAATTTTGGATTTGGTCATATCCACTACTCTACTCCCCCAGTCCCCAACAGTACGGTCAGTACTCTCGAAAGAGTTCGTGTATAACAGTGGTTTAAAATTGCAATGAAATGATTGTTAAAATAATCGTAAATCCACATAAATGTACTTGCCTTAAATTTCCTAAGTTGGACGAGATTGGTCCTTCGAAAATTGAACAGTCACCCTCTTCCTTGAAATCCTACATTCCAGAAATTATGTCTCAGAACCACAACTCTAGAATCTAGTTACAATCTCTAGATTTTGTTTCCTAGAAAATTTTAATCTTGTATTAATCAACACAATCAAAACACGCTTTTCTAGTGCGTTACAATTTAGGAAATCCAAATTTATGTTTTATTCCGGAAAACTTGTTTTTATCAATTTATTGGGAAAAAGTTAGTATTTTATAATTATACATTTAAATATATTTTTCTTTTCTTTAAGTGAGAAAATCATGAATTTCTAACTAATAATTAATAATAATGTTAATTAATTCTACACGTTCACAATCTCAGCAAATCCACAGCTAATTCCTACTTATTACAAATTACAAAATAGATAAATGGGCTTATGCCCTTACATTCCCAAGAATTAAAATAAGAGAAAATTTTGTTAGTCTTTGTAAATTACCTACATAATAATAACTAATAATTTTAATTTAAGAATAAAAATAGAATGAGTCTCAGAACTGGTCCAATCTTCATTTACAGCTACTCTGCCTCAACGTCCGGATAAACCGGTGCGTTTGTATTTCACTGGGGCCCATATACCGATAAGGTCGTCGCCCAAATAAATCCAAAACAAATAATATTCTTTTTCGAAATTCATTTTAAAATTTTATAATCAAATTTTTATAGAAATTTCGGCAGCATTCCCTCTATTTTCGGGATAACCCAAAACTGGGAAATGTGCCGATTTTCCTGAAAAATGATCTCAACCAACAAAATTCCCAAGTCCACCGATACTAAGGAATTTTCCGAGCCAACATGAATTAAGGAATTCCCACATAACAAAATACTAAGAAAACCAACAGAATCATAATCCAAATAACATTGGCTAACCACAGCATCCGAAATATTTTCGGAAAACCAAATTTTTCCACAGAACTCTTTCCAAAGAGTTCACGTAAAAATCACAGAACCCAAAATCAGAGGACAATTGTCCGAAACCAGAAACATAGCCAAAAAAACTGAATTTTCAAAAGAAAATTCTCGGACCATATTTCATCATAGACCAAAAGAACTACGGGACTAACAGAAGTTACCAAAAAATGAAGGAATCCGAAGTGATGCCTCGGACTCGGAACACTGACAGAGTGCACGGGCACGCCTAGGACCGGATCCGACAGAAACAGCCCTTTGGAAAAACCACGCAGAGAGTGGTCCAAGTCGGGATCGTCCTGAAGACTCGCGAGCGGAGTCGAACAGGGGCGCGGGAGGCCGGACGCGGGCTGTCGGAGGCCGGAAAAACCGCGCAGGGGGTCTGCCGGCAGGCTGGTCGGAGGGGCGGCCGGCTAGGTTGGCGTCTGGCTCGCAGGGAGTGGCGGCGAGTGATGCGCCATACTCAGGTCGGCCGGGAGGAGGGCCGCACGGGATCGGCTCGACGGGGATGGATCTCCGTCTCGAGTTCCAGAAACTAGGGCACGGGTTTGGGGATTTGGGAGTTTGTTGGTGATGGTGAATGGAAGGATGGGAGAGGGTTAAATAGGAGAGGAGAAGAGGGGTTACCGGATCTTGAAGGGTCGACGGAGGTTACAGAAGAGGAAGGGGATGAGCGGGCGGTTGGGGGAGCGGCCAAACCGATGGCCATCGGTTCCAAATGAAGAGAATGATTTTCTCTTCAAACTTAAGTTTCCAATTTAATGAGTTAAGAGAGAGAAATGGGCTGTAATGGTGAAAAATATAAACTTGATGGGTTTGTGTTAGAAAATGGGCTATTGGGTTTGGATTTGGCTACAAATGATGGGCTCTAAACCATGGCTAATGAAACAATAAATTTAAGTATCCTCTTTCTTAAGAAAAGTTAAAATTTATTAACTTCTAAAAATTAATTTTAAAAATATTTTTGAGTTCAAAATTTGGGTTCGTGTCTGGCCAGACAAACAAAAATCCAAGTTCATTATTTTGAAAATAATTTTCTATTGATAATAATCGGATAAAATATTAATTTAACAAACACGAAATTTTAATAATTTAAAAAACAACAAAATTTGATTTTTTTTGGGTTTTGACTAAAATTTTCAGAATTAAAATAATTAACTAATTAAAATAATGAACTAAAATTACGGGTTTCACACTACAGTAGCATCCGCTTTTCCTTTTCTTATTAATAAATCTATTCTTATATATATATATATGTATATATATTTTGAAGAAGAAGAAACTTTTATTGATGTAAAAGGCGCAAAATGCCGAAGCCTTTACAAGTAAACGCGCCACGCACGAAGGACGACAAGAAAAGAGAAAGCATCAAACACAAAATATTGCCCACAAAATGGCAGCCAGTTCGAGCATCAGAATGTTAGACGCTGGAAGCCAGAGCCATAGCAAAGAGAGCCACTTAACTCGCGGTCGTTACTGTCCAAAGTAGGCCTGCGGACGAGCCGCGAAACCCTGATCAGACCAGGGATTTCCAAAAGTGGTGCGAGGCGTAAGAACAACGCCTCTTCCTTTTGAAGAATTGTCGAACGACCTCTCTGTACAATTATGGGGGCAGAAGCTGACGGCCCTCGTATCTGTATTTATTTCTATTTTTCCATAAGACCCAAACAGCGGCGACAGCGACGATTTGATGCCCGTGAGACGTGTTCCAGCTGGCCAGCAGATCGTTGATGCCTCCGATCATGGGTAAAATCCTGAACTTATTGTGAAGGTTCATCCAAATTTGAGTGGCAAGATCACCAGAAAGAAGGACATGATCTGCGGATTCCGATTGGTGTTCCGGACAACAGTGGCATCTGGACGCAAGGCTAAATCCGAAGGAGTTGAAGGCATCGTCCGTAGGCAGTTTTTGACGAACGGCATGCCAGATGAGAATGGGTCATTTTGTGGGTATATATGTATGCCAATACTTGGCGGAAGGGGAGGTCATGGAGGTCGTTTCGTGGTTGCCTCTGGCGACAGTTTTGGCGAAAGCCAGGGTGAAGAGCCCGCTCGAGTTAGGGGACCATCTGAGCTCGTCCTGTGCGTCATTGATCGACAGATCGGAGGTGCCCTGGCTCTCCCTAGCCACTGGCCCTAGCCAAGCTCTAACTCTATCCCAATTCCATCCTGAAATGTCAGTATCCCATAAATCACGGATCTCGCACAGCGGCGGTGTTAGGTCGTTGGGCCTGAGGATGTCATCCCCTAACCAGCGTTTCTTACATGTCTGCGAATGACCGTTACCCAAATACAGACGTAACAGAGGTTCCGCAAGGCTGCGACCACGGATTATGCGCCGCCACGACGCAAAAGATCTGTTGTTGGCACACGCCTCTGTCAGATGACAGAATCTGGAGTATCTCGCTCTCATGAACCTGGTCCAGATCGAGCTTTCAGTACGAAGTTTCCACCATAATTTTACGGAGTGACCGTCTACAATGTGGGCTAGTCTGCAGAATCCTAGACCACCCTCATCTGTAGGTTTAGCCATGGTGTCCCAACTGGCCCAGTGATGCTTGTCCTTGCCCTCGAAATGACCCCAAAAGAAATTGGCGAGGAGGGATTCAATTGAGTGGAGCACTTTGATAGAAGGCGAGCAGACGGCAAGGGTGTATAGGGGGATGGAGGAGAGGACGTGCTTTATAAGAATCAGCTTCCTCCTGGAGACAGGGTTGTATTGTGCCAACCCGCAATTTTCTTACGAATCTTGTCCACCATGTGGTCGAAGATGCCAGAGTTAGCTTTCCCGTACACCAGCGGGCAGCCTAAGTAAAGGAAAGGCGGATAAGCTGTGGTAAAGGAGGTAATGGTGGACAACTCAGCCGAGTGGGTTTTATCTGCTTTGTGATGTGTGTAAATCATGCTCTTACTGTTGTTAACTTTCTGATCGGAGCATCTAGAGTAATTAGCATGCGTCCTTTGAACCACCTCAATGGAGCCAACATCGCCAGCGGAGAAAATAACGATGTCATCCGCGTACGCAAGATGAGTAATAAGAGGGAAGCCAGTCGTTGTGTGAAAGTGGTGGAAAGCAGGAGACCTGGGCATACTTTTGAGGTTTCTGCTAAGCGCTTCGGCCGTGATGATGAAAATGGTGGAGGAGAGGGGGTCTCCCTGTCTAACCCCGCGGGTAGCTCTAAAGAATCCTTGGGCTTGCCCGTTGATGATCGTGGAAAACTAGGAGTTATTGATGGATCTGAAAATGATGTTGATTGAAGGTTCGAAAAAACTGAAGGCTCTGAACACCCAGATCATGAAATGCCAATCGAGGCGGTCGTATGCTTTTTCCATGTCCAGTTTGATGGCAACATTCCCCCTTGGATGGAAATTTCATGCAAGTGATCATTTTTAGGGCCAGTAAGATATTATCGGTGATGTTGCGCCCTTTGACGAAACCGCTTTGCTCTTCGGAGATGATCTTACGGAGGAGATTAGACATTCTGTTGGCAATGATCTTAGAAATAATTTTGTTGGTGAAAGTGCAGAGGCTGATTGGTCTGAAGTCTTTAAAGGTCTCCGGGTTATCTTTCTTGGGTATGAGGATGATATGGCCGCAGGATATAGATTTCGGATATCTCGTCCCTTAAAAAAATGACGTTGTGGCCTCCAAAAGGTCGAGCTGGATGATGTCCCAGTATGATCTGAAGAAAACTCCGTTGAACCCGTCAGGTCCTGGGGCACTATGCACATTAATGGCCCACACAGCCTCCTTAACCTCAGCAGTAGTGGGGGGAGCTGTAAGGAGATCGTTATCCCTGCCATTAATCAGGGAGGGTATCACGGACAGGAAACCATCGTCTTTAACTACGGCTTCTTTAGCGAACATTTTGGAGAAGTAGTTGGTGGCGGCAGCTTGAATGCTCTCCTGATCGTCCAGCAGGTATCCGGTCCCATCGTTGATACGATATATTCTGAGCGAGCTTCTGCGGCCTTTAACGCACTTGTGAAAGTAGCTAGAATTATATATATATATATATATATATATATATATATATATATATATATATATATATATATATATATATGTATACTAAATAAATATTTTTTATTTAAAAAAATAAAATATATACTAAATCTCCCTAAATCTAAAAAAATATTTTTTTATAGAAATACAAATCTCCATATTTTCTATTCCTAGTGTAGGCCCTGTTTGTTTATATATATGACTATGTATATTAATATTTAAATGGACAAGTAAATAATATAACCAATAATAATAAAATAATATTATATAATTATAACCTCAATAAAATAATAATAATAATAATAATAATAATAATAATAATAATAATAACGAATTACAATAAATAAATAATGGTGTAAGTACCATTATTTGCAGTCTAATAATCCCAAAATGTACAAGGGCCTATTTTATACAAATAATGATATTTATAATATTTAATTATGAATACCTGGAAATATTCATTAGATAATTGTTTGCCATGAAATATAAAAGAGCAGAACAGTTTTATGGGAGGACTGGACTTTTACTTCACGTTACAAACTTGCTTGTACAAAGAAAGCCTAGGGATGAAAACCTAGGTACAGCAATCTAAGTACAATTGTTTATTTTTGATTCTGGGGGGTGACGGTAGAGGCTCGGGAAAGCGACGGCAGCTCTGCCTTACTCCTTGGACGATCGGACGTAGCCTTGGCTCCTGTGACGAGATGCTTGGCGTTGACGAAGAAATGCTCTTCTTGCTCTCCTCGTGTTGCTCTTCTGGCTTCTCTCTCTCTGGATTGATCTCTGTGTATTTTCTCTCTGATTATTAGGGGGAAGCCTCTCTCTGTGTGTGTATCATCTTTGCAAGGGAATGACACCCTGCTATTTATAGGAATGGGGTGTGATCATTAGGGTTGCAAATGATTGCTTCTTGGAGATGGGGTGTGATCATTGGTAACTCTCTTAAACCCTATCTAACCTACTGTTTATTCATCATGGATGCATAGCCCTAGGTCCCCTCTAGTCTCAGGTAGGAGCTGACCCCAACTTGTGTCGAATACGTGTCCGTATCAGACACGTATCAATAGGATTACCTAGGTGTTCGACCTAATGCCCCAATAGGTTTTTGCTTACTGTTTTCTGATTGTGTTTGAATAGGAATACTCATTTTAGTGTCGCTTATTGGTTTCTTCGTGTCTGAGATAGTTTTGTGTCGTTTTGGAGTCGCACAGACACGCGGTCGTGCACATGCGCACGCGGACAGGTGGCATACCCTACTGCTCGGGTAGCATTGCTCTGTGCACACGCCACTTGGACACCTAAAACTTGACACTTGTGTCGTGTCCATGACTGACACAAGGTTTCTCGAGTTTCACGAGTCCTCGTGTCGTGTCGGACACGTATTTGCACGTGCACGTGCTGTACACTGTGCGGTTCAGTGAGTCAGTTCGTGTTTTCTGTTTTATTTCGATTTGAATGCTTTTAATTGTGTTTTAAATGTTGTTTAGATTCTAAATACGATATATTATCTGTGGTTAATTAGTTTTATATGTTGGTTTGAGTTTTAATGTGATTTGGGTTTGTTTCGATTCTCTGATACATAGTTTCAGTTTCTTACATTCTAATGTTAATTCCATTTTTTTAACTGTTTAAGTGGTGCTTATTGTCCTATTGACTCATGTACAAGTATACTAACTACTGTTAGTTTGATTTACATGTTGGATTTGATTTTTGCCCTTAGAAGTAAGATTTTGACATTGGGTTGGGTTTTCGAATTTGCTATTAAACCTAAGATTGAATGAATGGTTAACATTCACATTCGAATTGGTTGTTTGAGAAGAGATACATGGCTAATACCTAAACTGATTTCATTCCCTTTAAAATGTATTCCTGTTATTTCCAGTTTCAAACTTGACCCTTGAATGATATATTTCACTGTTTTCCTAGTGTGTTTACTGATTTCCAGATTTCATGATTAATCACTGATTTCAGGATTACACATACAGGTTATACCATGCCACTGATTTTCCTATTCTTGAGATTATTTTCCAGATTTCATATTGATAATTAGCACACTGTGGACTGAAATGGTTTCCTATTTCCTGAATTTTCTTCCCTCTAACTGAACTGATTTCATGTTTAGCCACTGATTTCTAGGATGTATGTTACTCACTGTTCCTGTACACAGATATACACTGCCACTGTTTTTTTCCCATTCCTGAAATGTAATTTCAGTTGGCTTTCATTTGTTCTCCAGGATTCCCTATCACTGAAACTGATTCCAGGTTACATGATAGCCTATAATGATTTTTCTAAACCTGTGCACTGTTTCCAGGTTTCCCTGTTTGCATTGGTTGGATGAATGATTGAAATCTAATTGAGGATTGGTTGCATGTCCTTCTTGCACTGAAATAAATGTCTGTTTCAAATGTGTACACTGATTTGCCTATGTTGCATTCACTGATTTCCTATGATAGCCTACACTATTTCCTTTTTCTATCACTCACTGTTTTCTAGTGTCTCTCATTAACACACACATAGATACACCCTTTCACTGTCGTTAACTAAAACCTGGTATTAGTATAGGTTCCATGATTGATTTCCTTTCTTTTTTCCTTTTTCTAAAATCTGAAAAACTATATTTAGTACATTACTGTTGGGATGAAAAATCTGAGATTGCATTGTGATTATGAACTGAGTTCTTATAAACTGGGAGAGGGCTCTCAAATTCCTGATGTTGTGAACTCAAGAACTGAGTTCATGCAACCTGAATTTGTGTAGGTTTCATGATTAATTTCCTTTCCTTTTTCCAGAAATCTGGAATTTAATTACCTGTTAGCTTTGTCTCTGTCAATTGCATGTCCTGAATCACCAGTTCACTCCCTTGTACCCATGCTAACACACAACCATGCCATGTAGCCTCCTCTAAATGATTGCCATGATGGGTAAAGGTATACTTGTTAGCTTGTGCCATGGTAGTGTAACTTATAATTAGCATTTGATTTCCTTGTTTTGTTGTGCCCCTCCATGATCACACACATCCTTACATATCTCACATCCACATATGCAACGTCCCCCATCCCTCTCTATGTCTATATATGTATATATATAACCTAGAGTGAAATGAAATGTAATATAAGGTAGCCTATACATATATGTGTGTGTGATAACTATATTAACTTAGTATAAAATATGTATATAATGTGTGGAAGCAATGTAATTACCAATATATATTGTATTCACTTATGTAAATTCCTATATTATGGCCTATATATATATATGGCATATATATACACATGTGATTTGTGTGTTGATAGTTTGTATAGCCTTGTGATTGGTGTGTGATTGCTAGACTAGGCTTGGTTAGGCCTAGTGAGACTTATTAGACTTGTTTGGGTTAAGTTTGACCTAGTTGACCTAGTTTGACTAGTCTAGTTGACTAAAGTTGACCGAGTGTTGACTTTAGTCTAGATTGACCTAGAATCATGTAGAATGCATAGTAGAACTTTATTATATCGTTTTAGACTTGTTGTGACCTGTGCTGTTCTGATTAGGAGCCAGACACCTCTCCTCGGACAGTACATTTACTTCGGACATTCAGATACGAGGCGAGTACATTCTCTGATCATTTTATATCCTGCTTAGAATTATTTCCTGCATTAAATTACTTCACTTGATACTGTCACGTTGGTCACATGGATTAGTACTATATGGATCCCTTCTTGAGATGTTATCCCTTCAAGGAGCATCGGGTACTCTATGTTCTGTGTGTTTCACTTACATAGCGTATCATATGCTTCTTTGGTTCTTTGATCACTTGTGACATATACCCATATGATCACAGAGTCTTCTTTGAATCCTTATCACCCTTCGGGGGCATATCACCCTTTGGGGGCTTATCACCTTTCGGAGGCTTATCACCCTTCGGGGGCATATCACCCTTTGGAGGCTTATCACCTTTCGGAGGCTTATCACTCTTTGGAGGCATATCACCATTTGGGGGCTTATCACCTTTCGGAGGCTTATCACCCTTCGGGGGCTGTTACATAGAAGCATGTACGTAACATAACTTGTTTGGATCCTTGTGTATTAGTTGGGGGTACGGGGGAGTATAAATAGCCATGTGAACAATTTCCAAAGTAGAATAGCCATGTACACCTCTTTAGTATAGCCATGTACAATCAAGTCGTTCACATGTCGACTTTGTACTCTAAATCACTAGTCACTGGTAGCTCTCTACTTATAGTAGATATTTCTATTACAGTTCTCTCTCTGTTTACATACTGTATTTCCTTCAGTATCTATATCTTACTTTACTGCATGATTATATTTTCTAACCTGCTATGAACTGTTGAGATGTACTGTGCTCGCTCCCGTCCTGGCTGGACCTGTTGAAAATTTTACAGAGGATGATGAGGAACCTTGCACCCCTTACTTGGAGCTTGCCTAGATGACACTCGCGACCTGGACCCCTGGGGAGGTTCAGGCAGCTGCTGAGGATGATACCCTTGCATAGTATAGATAGCTTAGACTGTCCTTTCTCTTCATGTTTAGCTGTTGTCTTATTTTCAGAGTTGTATATTTTTAGAGATGATAAGACTTGTATTTCTTTTCTGTTGTTCCTCAGTTGAGGATTTTCTTATCTAATTATCGTGCCATATTCTATCTCTAGATTGTGATTGAGTTGTACCTCTGTGTTGGCCTCCTTTTGGAGAGTATTTACATGTTAGTTAGTTATAGTTCATGACCTGGAACAGTGTTCTACCGCCGACACTGCGGCGTAGGCTGGGCGCTGTTACGTTCTCGTACCCTCACAGTGGGTGCGGGTCGTGACACGTTTTTAGTGGTGGTCCATGCAGGTCACGTTTATGTAGTGGTATTCGAACTAGAGTATCACTACAGCCTGCAGTAGGAATTAGAATTATTTTTGGAGGTACTCAATCACAATAGGAAAAACTCTTAATCAGATTCCTTTTGTCTAAAATTGTTGCTAATTGATTTCCCTTTGAATATAAACTGTCCTCCTTTGAATTTTTGCTTCATTCTCAGAAATTGCTTCTTGTTTTGATCTATTTTCATGATGGTTATGAAGACACGATCTCATCGCTTCGGTTCGGGGGATACTATCGAGAGGCTGGCCACCTCTCGTCCTGTTTATCAGGGCCTCGAGACCGCAGCTCTTGTTGTGCCGACTCAGGTTGGCGTTTCTGCTACATTGGAGGTGCACCTCTATCTGTACAGAGATTTTCTTCCGTCATTTCTGATTTCTCTCAGCAGCGGTTCATGCAGCATCAGCAGCAGACCAGGGAAAACTAGCAGGGCGAGCTATCGTCAGGACAGTCGAGGATGCACAGACCATTGGAGATCTTGCTGCAAGCTCCGTTCTTCTCAATTCCATTTTTTAAATTATCTTTATAACTCCCTTGAAATTCGATTCCATCTGTTCCTTGCTGATTTATTTATTTTGTCATGTTGTTATTTTGTTATGTTGTTTTTTTCAAAAATCATATGGGCTAGGTCACCTAAATCAAGGGATCTAGAATCTTCGATAGTCGTGATAGTTGGCATAGTGAGGACACGTAGTCAGACTTTGGATGTATTTCTCTGGTATGGGAATTTAAGGTTTTCGCCGTCGCATGCGGCAATACAAAAATTTTAAATACCATGAACCTAGAGGTACGTACTTTAGTCAAGGACTCTGTGATTATCGTAGCCTTGCTCACTAGCATGATGAAGACTCTGGACAACATGATTTTGGACAGACGCATATGATTAGCAGATTGTATCTTGAGAAGGTTTAAAACATCATACCCTTTTTATTGTTATAAATGACTTAGGAGTAGGGATATTTAGATTGTAGAGCTTGTTCATAGGTAGTTCCTTCATAGTATATAGATATGGTGACTTGTAGAGTGTCTGTACCCTAGAGGTGATAGTTAGCATTGGTGCTAGAATAGTAATCCATTGCAGATAATTCCCTGTTATTATGATACCAACCAGTTACGTATAGGATGTTAGTATGCCATACAACCTTGATGATTATTTATTGTTTTTTTTTACCCTTCCAGTAAGGCACCCAGTAACCAGAGCCTGCCCTTGAGCATAGTTGTAGTTTCACCTAGGACTACGAGGTCTATATATATAGATGATATACTTAGGATATATATGATGGGTTGTTGTTCTTAAGCATATATATATATATATATATATATATATATATATATATATATATATATATATATATATATATATATATATATATATATGTGGTATTTGGGATTGGTGTGCTTAGCTTGTGGGTAATTAGTTATGGGTGACTTGATAGGATTTGGAAGTTAAGAGCTAGTCTATTATAGAGTTTTCTTTGCTAATCCCTAGTTGCCAACACTAGGTAGCTAGCATAGGTAAAAGTCCTAAGAAGTTGACCAGCTGATGACCAAGTACTAGGATGTTGAGGAAATTGACTAGTGATTGACCCTTGTCTATGTTCGGCCTAGAAAAGGGTACGATCATCTTAATTTCGAGGACGAAATTTTTATAAGGTGGGTAGGATTGTAACACCCAGTTTTTCAGATGAGGGTAATTTTGAAATTTTGTAATTATAATTATTATTTATTGATATTTAAATCATGATATAATTTTTGATGATTTTTAAATTATTTTAAAACTATTTTAAATCATGACTTATGATTTTGGTGTTTGATAGTGTAACCATAGAGACTGTCTACCCTAGAGCCTAGCCATGAGATTAGGGTACTTCATTATTTTTTGCTTGAGGGTATTTTGGCCTTTTTAAATTAATTGAATTTATTATATATTTATTTGGAATTTAATATAATTAATGGGATGGTGTGATTTTAATATTATTTAATTGATTTCCTTGTGTTGTGTTAGCCCTAACCTAGATTTGGACCTAACCTAGATTATTCTAGTTAGTCAGGGTTAGCCATGGCTAGTGGGTTAATTAGTCATGATCAAGTTAGAGACTAGACTAGCTTGGTTAGTCATTAGATAGAATGAGTCAAGTTAGACTAGTAATGTGCAACCTAAGTTCATCTAGCCATTGATTAGCCTAGAATGGTGGAGAACCATTAGATCAACTCTAACCCTAGATATTAGGGCAGCCATCTTGGGATCCCCTCCCTATTTAATCCCTCTCAAATTATTTGCCTCTTTACATCATTTCTCCATTCTCAAGAACAAGGTGAGCCTTCTATTCACTCCTTCATAACTTGGTCATTTCTTAACCTTTTTAAATAAAACTTCTTGCATTGTGACCTAACCATCACCCTCTTACTGTCCATGGAGGTAGAGGACTGATTTGGGAACCTATTTGTGCTCGAGCTACAGTAGAAAGCACTGTTCATTGAAGGTTTTGAGCTTGAGGAGAACCCATTGGTAACTCTCTTAAACCCTATCTAACCTACTGTTTATTCATCATGGATGCATAGCCCTAGGTCCCCTCTAGTCTCAGTTAGGAGCTGACCCCAACTTGTGTCGAATACGTGTCTGTATCAGACACGTATCAATAGGATTACCTAGGTGTTCGACCTAATGCCCCAATAGGTTTTTCCTTACTGTTTTCTGATTGTGTTTGAATAGGAATACTCATTTTAGTGTCGCTTATTGGTTTCTTCGTGTATGAGATGGTTTTGTGTCATTTTGGAGTCGCACAGACACGCAGACACGTGGTCGTGCACACGCACGCGCGGGCAGGTGGCATGCCCTGCTGCTCGGGTAGCATTGCTCTGTGCACACGCCACTTGGACACCTAAAACTTAACACGTGTGTCGTGTCCATGACTGACATGAGGTTCCTCGAGTTTTATGAGTCCTCGTGTCATATCGGACACGTATTTGTACGTGCACGTGCAGTACACTGTGCGGTTCAGTGAGTCAGTTCTTGTTTTCTGTTTTATTTCGATTTGAATGCTTTTAATTATGTTTTAAATGTTGTTTAGATTCTAAATACGATATATTATCTGTGGTTAATTAGTTTTATATGTTGGTTTGAGTTTAATGTGATTTGGGTTTGTTTAGATTCTCTGATACATAGTTTCAGTTTCTTACATTCTAATGTTAATTCCATTTTTTTTAACTGTTTAAGTGGTGCTTATTGTCCTATTGACTCATGTACAAGTATACTAACTACTGTTAGTTTGATTTACATGTTGGATTTGATTTTTGCCCTTAGAAATGAGATTTTGACATTGGGTTGGGTTTTCGAATTTGCTATTAAACCTGAGATTGAATGAATGGTTAACATTCACATTCAAATTGGTTGTTTGAGAAGAGATGGCTGATACATGAACTGATTTCATTCCCTTTAAAATGTATTCCTGTTATTTCCAGTTTCAAACTGGACCCTTGAATGATATATTTCACTGTTTTCCTAGTGTGTTTACTGATTTCCAGATTTCATGATTAATCACTGATTTCAGGATTACACATACAGGTTATACCATGCCACTGATTTTCCTATTCTTGAGATTATTTTCCAGATTTCATATTGATAATTAGCACACTGTGGACTGAAATGGTTTCCTATTTCCTGAATTTTCTTTCCTCTAACTGAACTGATTTCATGTTCAGCCACTGATTTCTAGGATGTATGTTACTCACTGTTCCTGTACACAGATATACACTGCCACTATTTTTTTCCATTCCTGAAATATAATTTCAGTTGGCTTTCATTTGTTCTCCAGGATTCCCTATCACTGAAACTGATTCCAGGTTACATGATAGCCTATACTGATTTTCCTAAACCTGTGCATATCTTTCTTTAGATACTTTTTTAGATACTTAAAGTTAATAACTAAGTAATCAATTTTACCTAGTCATTCCTTTTGACTAACCAACTGTCACTTTTTTCATATTTCCCATATTTGATAAAAAGATAGTTCAGAATAATGAAAAATAAAAATATGCTTCAGCAGTAGCATATTGTTCCATGGAGCTAAGGTCCAAAATATGGAATAAACAAGTGTTTCCACGACTCTACCACCCGGCCAATTCTGTTCCGCTTAATCCCTTTTTTATGGCCACATATCTTTACGGCTAAGGAATGGGAAATCTTTCTCCTGTTACATGAATCAAATGTTTCATTTCATCCGGGAAAAGCCATCTCTTTCTCAACAATGTCTTTTTCATTCTTTTCCTTGTGTAGATCCTATTTCAATAGGAACTTGATGAGTCGATCCGCCTACACGTCTTGCTTTTACTGCTATATCGGGAGTTACTCCACATATTGTTTGACGTAAAACAGATAGTGGATTTGTTTCTGTATCACTTGGACATGTATAAAAAAAATATTGTGACATTTCATTTCGTACAGCATTTTCTAATTCTAATTGATCAGTTTTTATATATCGAAATGGGCGATTCCATCGTTTATCATCGAAAAGAAAAGTAAGAAGGGGCTCTTCCATTTTCTTTAAAAAGTTCAGGAATGGATATATATGGAATAGATAAATTCTACCCACCCAAGTAAAGCACTGTTGTAAATAATGAAGAAACTAATAAATTTAGGTAAGAGGCAAGGTAAAATAAACCGTATTTGATACCCGAATATTCTGTTTGATAAATGGGTCTGAAAAAGTATCTAAAAGGGTGAAATTTAGATATTTGTACCCTGTCGAAGTATCCGCATGCATAACAGTTCTTTCATTTGTGTTCGGAAAAAGTCACATATCCTACCATATTACACTAAAGAAATAGCTTATTATGATCCAGTGTTGAAAAAAATTGATGCAATTTTGTCCCGTCGGATCTAGACAATCTTATTTTTTTGGACTCGTTTTTATAGTTTACACACTTTTGTACTGCCTCTTCTTACTGCCGTATTTATGTTAATGCACTTCCCAATGATACGTAAGCAAGGTATTTCGGGTCCTTTATAGAGAAGACAGATCATAGATATTTGTCATTTCTCATATGCATATATCATATTGGGGAAGGAACAATAGTATTTCATTGCTACAAATATGGATTATTGAATAAAAAATTCCAGGTTTTCCTGTTTGCATTGGTTGGATGAATGATTGAAATCCAATTGAGGATTGGTTGCATGTCCTTCTTGCACTGAAATGAATGTCTGTTTCAAATGTGTACACTGATTTGCCTATGTTGCATTCACTGATTTCCTATGATAGCCTACACTGTTTCCTTTTTCTATCACTCACTGTTTTCTAGTGTCTCTCATTAACACACACACAGATACACCCTTTCACTGTCGTTAACTAAAACCTGGTATTAGTATAGGTTCCATGATTGATTTCCTTTCTTTTTTCCTTTTCCTAAAATCTGAAAAACTACATTTAGTACATTACTGTTGGGATGAAAAATCTGAGATTGCATTGTGATTATGAACTGAGTTCTTATAAACTGGGAGAGGGCTCTCAAATTCCTGATGTTGTGAACTCAAGAACTGAGTTCATGCAACCTGAATTTGTGTAGGTTTCATGATTAATTTCCTTTCCTTTTTCCAGAAATCTGGAATTTAATTACCTGTTAGCTTTGTCTCTGTCAATTGCATGTCCTGAATCACCAGTTCACTCCCTTGTACCCATGCTAACACACAACCATGCCATGTAGCCTCCTCTAAATGATTGCTATGATGGGTAAAGGTATACTTGTTAGCTTGTGCCATGGTAGTGTAACTTATAATTAGCATTTGATTTCCTTATTTTGTTGTGCCCCTCCATGATCACACACATCCTTACATATCTCACATCCACATATGCAATGTCCTCCATCCCTCTCTATGTCTATATATGTATATATATAACCTAGAGTGAAATGAAATATAATATAAGGTAGCCTATACATATATGTGTGTGTGATAACTATATTAACTTAGTATAAAATATGTATATATTGTGTGGAAGCAATGTAATTACCAATATAGATTTTATTCACTTATGTAGATTCCTATATTATGGCCTATATATATATATATATATATATATATATATATATATATATATATATATATATATATATATATATATATATGGCACATATATACACATGTGATTTGTGTGTTGATAGTTTGTATAGCCTTGTGATTGGTGTGTGATTGCTAGACTAGGCTTGGTTAGGCCTAGTGAGACTTATTAGACTTGTTTGGGTTAAGTTTGACCTAGTTTGACTAGTCTAGTTGACTAAAGTTGACCGAGTGTTGACTTTAGTCTAGATTGACCTAGAATCATGTAGAATGCATAGTAGAACTTCATTATATCGTTTTAGACTTGTTGTGACCTGTGTTGTTCTGATTAGGAGCCAGACACCTCTCCTCGAACAGTACATTTACTTCGGACATTCAGATATGAGGCGAGTACATTCTCTGATCATTTTATATCCTGCTTAGAATTATTTCCTGCATTAAATTACTTTACTTGATACTGTCACGTTGGTCACACGGATAAGTACTATATGGATCCCTTCTTGAGATGTTATCCCTTCAAGGAGCATCGGGTACTCTATGTTCTGTGCGTTTCACTTACATAGCGTATCATATGCTTCTTTGGTTCTTTGATCACTTGTGACATATACCCATATGATCACAGAGTCTTCTTTGAATCCTTATCACCCTTCGGGGGCATATCACCCTTTGGGGGTTTATCACCTTTCGGAGGCTTATCACCCTTCGGGGGCATGTCACCCTTTGAGGGCTTATCACCTTTCGGAGGCTTATCACCCTTTGGGGGCATATCACCCTTTGGGGGCTTATCACCTTTCGGAGGCTTATCACCCTTCGGGGGCTGTTACATAGAAGCATGTACGTAACATAACTTTTTTGGATCCTTGTGTATTAGTTGGGGGTACGGGGGAGTATAAATAGCCATGTGAACAATTTCCAAAGTAGAATAGCCATGTACGCCTCTTTAGTATAGCCATGTACAATCAAGCCGTTCACATGTCGACTTTGTACTCTAAATTACTAGTCACTGGTAGCTCTCTACTTATAGTAGATATTTCTATTACAATTCTCTCTCTGTTTATATACTGCATTTCCTTCAGTATCTATATCTTACTTTACTGCATGATTATATTTTCTAACTTGCTATGAACTGTTGAGATGTACTGTGCTCGCTCCCGTCCTGACTGGACCTGTTCAAAATTTTACAGAGGATGATGAGGAACCCTGCACCCCTTACTTGGAGCTTGCCTAGATGACACTCGCGACCTGGACCCCCGGGGAGGTTCAGGCAGCTGCTGAGGATGATACCTTTGCATAGTATAGATAGCTTAGACTGTCCTTTCTCTTCATATTTAGTTGTTGTCTTATTTTCAGAGTTGTATATTTTTAGAGATGATAAGACTTGTATTTCTTTTCTATTGTTCCTTAGTTGAGGATTTTCTTATCTAATTATCGTGCCATTTTCTATCTCTAGATTGTGATTGAGTTGTACCTCTGTGTTGGCCTCCTTTTGGAGAGTATTTACATGTTAGTTAGTTATAGTTCATGACCTAGAACAGCGTTCTACCGTCGACACTGCGGCGTAGGCTGGGCGCTGTTACGTTCTCGTACCCTCACAGTGGGTGCGGGTCGTGACAGACAAGACGACAGCCCTGACACAAAGATGTAATTATGACTCTGTCATAATGACAGACTCCTAGGGAAACGAAGAAAATCTCTGACATAATCCCCCGAGATCCAGAAAATGCCACGCACCCTAGGCACGTGGACAGTCATATGTGGCTCGAGCAGAGACCCCCCATGCGGCTCAGGCCGAAGTTGCCCTATGCGGCCCAGATCGAAACAGCCTATACGGCTCAAGCAGACGCTCCCCCCATGCGGCTCACGAGGATCATCTCCATGCGGCTCACGAAGTGGTTACCGTTATGCGGCCACCTACGTCCATGCGGTCCAGATTATCATATGATTAGAAGGTTCGGGGGCCACTCCCCAACAGCCTTGACACGTGGCCGGGTTTATGTGGTTCAATCCTCATGCGG
Source organism: Iris pallida (assembly GCA_029216955.1). Lineage (NCBI taxonomy): Eukaryota > Viridiplantae > Streptophyta > Magnoliopsida > Asparagales > Iridaceae > Iris > Iris pallida. The sequence goes on along the minus strand of JANAVB010041220.1, from coordinate 3,689,727 downwards.
CTCAGATCCTTCAGTGGCTCCCAGGACACGTGTCATAAAGCCAATCAATTTCCCAGATTTACTGCAATCAAAGATTGGGTCAAATCCCAATAATCGGGGACACGTGGTAGGAGAATGAATTAAACTTATTCATTCAGATTCGCAGACATCAGCAGATCATCATAAGGGAGATTTATTCCAATCAGTATTAATTACTGAGAGAATTTGGCACAATCTACATTAATGGCCCAGATTCATTACACTCAAAACTAATGGTCCAGATTGATCAATCAACAGGACGCCGCCACTTTAAGGGACAATCATTGTAAACCCTAATGATAGCATTCCCTTCTTATAAATAGCAAGGTGTCATTCCCTTGCGAAAAAAAATCCCTTTTAGAGATCAGAGAGCACCAGAATACTTGGAGAAAAAAAAGCAGAGAAAGAGCAAAGAGAGCATTTCTTCAAACGTCAAGCAATCTTCTAGAGCCAAGGCTGCATACAGATCGTCCAAGGAGTAAGGCAGAGCTGCCGTAGCTTTTTCGAGCCTCTATCGTCACCCCTCCAGAATCTAAAATAAACAATTGTACTTAGACTGTTGTACCTAGGTTTTCGTCCCTAGGCTTTCTTTGTACAAGCGAGTTTGTAACGTGAAGTAAAAGTCCAGTCCTCCTATAATTGTTCTGCTCTTTTATATTTCATGGCAAACACCAGCAAAAGGAGCTTTGGCACATTATCAGGACCTAAGTCCATACGCGTCAGCAAAAGGGGCTTTGGCGTAACATGAGGACCTAAGTCCATGTACGTCAGCAAAAAGAACTTTGGCACATCATCGGGACCCAAGTCCATGCGCGTCAGCAGAAGGAGCTTCGACGCATCATCTGGACAAAGTCCATGTGTGTCAGCATTGGAAAGCCTAGGCGTGTCAATGGGGACGTGACTCATTTCAGTCACACCTACGTGCTCTAACAGTTTTGCAATAAAGTGAAAACACCAAGATAGAGGATCACCCACCGATCATCGTCGGCCATACGTCGGCGTGCGTTACTGCGACGACGGGGATGTCCTCTACGTCGACCTCTACGGGCTCCTTGTTGTTTTCCCTTCCTTGGTCAGCACCGCCACGGAGAGTCTTGGAAGCCATCTCTCTAAAGAAGCTAAGGTTTTTGAAGACTCTAGAGGAAGAAGGAGAAGGAGAAAACAAAAGTAGAAGACTCTCTCTCTCTCTCCCTCACAGACGCCTATTTATAGGCCTGAGCCACGCACATGAACGGATAAAAGCTGACATCAGTAAAAACTCTTCGGGTCTCGTAAAACTGACGGCTATATATCTTCAAAAATTATCATTAATCTTCTAAAATTTGAGGCGTTATCTTCTTCCATAAAACCGAGAATAGCATGCGCCCCCATAGCAATGCGCAAAACGGTCATGCGCCCAGAAGAGCCATATGCCCAGACGAGGACATGTGCCCTGAACAATGACTACTCATGCTTCTTGTTCATAGTATTCCAAAACTTGGCAGAAAGTTTTGAAAACTTTGAAGGGGAGTCTTGTAGAAGCATGGAATTTCAGGTGCATCTAAGCCCGGAACTCCTATGCACCCTAACTCTCATACGCCAAGAACAGAATACTTGGCACAGCATAAAACAGCAAAGAAGTAGAGACAAATAGATGAGGCTTTTATTTCATATGAAAGTTTATTATATATCTTTTACAAAGGAGAATTCTTTTACAAAAGAGAAAGAAAATTCTAAAAGCTAAAGCCAGGCGCATCACTTCAACGTACAGCCAAGCACATCACTCAAGTGCTACTGCCAGGCGCATTATTCTAGCATCTCAATGTATGCGCATCCCCGTACATAGTCTAAGTGAATCACTTCCTCATCAGCATGCGGGAACTCTAGCAGGAGGAGTGACTCTTCTAGCCTAACCAAATCGGGGCATGATATCCCCGACCTGTGGCTCTTCTAGCATAACAAAAGTCGGGGCACGACCGCCCCGATCTTTGGATGCAACAGGCACCTTCAGCCTGTGGCGGGACATAACGATCCCTATATTTGGATGCAACAGGCACTTTCACAGGCTTGTACGAAAACATGGCTGATGGTGAATAAACCAACTCGACACATCTTCGTCTACGTCGACTCACCGAGGTAGAGGACCGATCGAGTTCGTCTCCATGAAGGAAAGCTAAGTGAAATGAGAAACAAAACTCTTCACAAAGCTATTTAGAGACCAGGGCAGCCCTCGCTCATGCGCCAAGTAGAAGTCTCCTCAGATTCTGTGCAATGAATTTGTGTTAATGCCAATAAATCTGCCTCTTCGTATTCAGCCAAGTTAAAACAGCCATTAACGCCTCGAAGAACTCAACAGACGGGCCAATAAGGATGTGCCATACAGCAGATGTACTGTCAGCACCATGCGCTCCGTACCGATGCGCCCAATGGGACCTAGAACCATGCGCCTAGTGAGGCACAAACTGATGCGCCCACTTCAACTCGTCACCCATCAAGCATTTAAAGCTATGTAACAAGTTGGCAGCACGCTTCTCGAAGACTGAACAGTTGAAAGCTTTTTGCAGAAAACGAAAAGCCGCCAACGTCATCTTCATCATTAAATTCTGTCGGCTACAGCTGTCCTTTCTACGTGGCTGACCGATCACTTGCATGCACCTCTATAGCCATGCGCCCAGAAGTTTGCATACACCTTAAAAGCCATGTGCTTCCAACTAACTTCTGATCCCAAAAGACAGAAGTTAAGTCCCTGTATATGCCTCCACAGCCATGCGCCCAGAACTTCGCATGCGCCTTAAAAGCCATGCGCCCCCGACTTACTCTTGATCCCAAAAGACATAAGCCAAGTCTCTGTATGTGTTTCCACAGCCATGCACTCGAAGCTCTGTATGCGCCTCAGAAGCCATGCACCCAGACTTGTCTGTGACCTCTGAAAGTCATAGACTAAGTCGTCCCATGCGCCAGATCCTAGGCACATCCTGACAAATCACCCTCTACCAAATCCGAGATCTTTGAGCCATGAACACGCACCATGTGTCATTTGACTCAGTTCCGCCTACGAATGGGTGCTAACCATCCAAGATCTCAGCAATGGCCGAATCTTCGCAACTACCACGTATCAGTTCCACCGCAGCCCAACAGTGCAGTTCAAACAAGATTCAGCTTCAACTCAGGGCGCATGTTCCATGCGCCCCACAGCATCAGCCATGTGGCATCCCTATGTACAGACGCATCCTACATATGCGTGCATGAGTAGACCAGTCTGCTGCCTATAAATAGAGGGATCATTCCTGCATCCACATACACAAAAAAAAGACAGATAGATCATCATATCTACCTAAAGATACGAGAAGAGACACATAACGTCTATATCTCCTCCAAATGCTCTGGCATCCATAGTAGGCCAGACCTTCAGAGAATCCAAGATCGTCGTCAGATCGTCAACGGAGTCAACGCATTACCACTCGCTCTACCAATACAATTCTCAGATAAAAACAAAAGTGTACTCCTAGGACTACGTCTAAGTCCTATATTGTATGTTATTCTGTTTGTAATTGAAATATCAATATTTTAATCAACAAAACATTGTCACATTTTCGATGGCAAACAATAAGTCCTCCTTCCCTGCCGTTGTCCTCGCCTCCCCCCTCCTCTCATGCCTCCCCCCATTGCCTCCCCTCTCCTCTCCTTTCCTGCCTCTCATCCAACCCCCTCCCTGTCCTATCCATTACCCCCTCCCCTTTTGCTTTCCTTCTACTTTTCTTTTTGTTGGTGATGGCCCAGACATAAACCATCTGCCTTCGCGGTTGACTTGCCGGGACCCAATTATGTCTTCCTACAGGAAGGTTGTGGAGAAGATGTCTTCTCTATTCCATCTCTAAGGTCCCGCTGGGGTTATCCCCTGCCTGCGAGAGAAAGTTCAGCCCCCCATCATTGGGCTTCCACAATGGCAGTAAAGCCATATTCCAATCGATGCTTCTCATGCACAGCACTTGCAACAATCCTTTCGAAACTCTGGAAGACCACTGAAACTGTGCATGTATCAGACCTGGAAGTCGACGCAGGGTCCTTTTTGGTTCAACTAGATTCATCAGATGAGATTGATCGGATACTCCGTGAAGCCCCATGGAGCGTTAATGATGAGCTGCTCGCGATCAAGAAGTATGACCCAAGGAAACTGTCGGAAGAGTATAAATTTAATATGGCCGAATTTTGGGTCCAGTTACACAAAATCCCTCCGATTCTCAATCGCAATGCCATATCCCGTATAGCGGAGGCCTTAGGCTTGCCTAGACCCATTTTGCCTGCAGAAGAAGGGCAATGGTGAACCTTTGCTCGCCTCAAAATACTTATCGACATATCCAAACCCTTCAAGAAATCCATATCCACAAGTGTTGAAGGTTGTAGTATGAGCCAGTTGGCGATCAGATATGAGAGACTTTCCCGTCTTTGCTCCTTCTGCGCCAGGTGTCACGACCCACTCCTGCTTTTTCGGATAAGAGTACGTGACCAAGTCCAGTCTACGTCGCAACATCGGTGGTAGTACGTTGTCTATGATAACAATGGTCCACAACTAGCATAATACGCATATATATCATCCACAACTAAGCTAGCAATAATCACCAAAATATCCAATAGTCTCAATATTATAAATATAAAATAATTTACTACAACTCAGTAAGTCTCGGGAACAAACCCGGATAGCAGAAAATAAACAACTAAACTCTATAACTATAACTACAAACTAATACGAATCCATAAGGAAAGAAATATGTTAATTCGCATCAGTGATGTAACCGGGTACGCCAGTGACGTCAGTGTCTCCAACATACTCATCGTAAACCTCTGGACAGATCACGTCGTCTACCACTAAAAATTGGTTATCCAGTCAGGATTGGAACAAGATCACCATAACACTACATTACACAATATAGTATACAAGCATGAAGAAACGATAAAAGAAAATTAACTGAAGATAAGTATAGGCATGACATTGTATGATAAGAAAATACCACTAAGACATGATAACAATATGAAGGTTGACTTGACATACCACAAAGACATGATAACAATAAGAAGGTAGACTTGACGAAAGAAGAACAATAGATAATAGAGCAACAATGATTAAGTCACGTATACTGTGTGTTTTAGAATACCAACTTTTAGCATGTATACGGCTTGGGATATCCGTTAGTCATACGTGTGGTGCATGACTGATATTATGCAATCAATGTACAGAGGGTCAGTATTCAATTCGTTGACCACATGCTTACTTGCTGTATTCTTCCGTCCGACTCACTCATAATACATGTCCATTACGATGAACATTAGAAATACAACAAACTATAAACAATGAGAAACAATGAATAAGTGATGAACATGTATATATACCCTAACGATTCCAACTCTCGTGCACAATAGTAATCATGAACATTGACAGCATGAATCATAAAGAAGTATTAGCGAAAAGATGACATGAAACATGTAGTATAAAATAAAGGAAACATAGGTCATAGTGATACTTGCCTGCTCCGATAGATGATAAAGTCACAAGTCAAGACGTCGTAGTCCGATCTACCCCGTCACATAAAAACCATAAGTTAGATCAACGATTCCCACTAAAGATCCTAGAAAGTGTCTAATGGGTTAACTTAATTAATACTATTCTAATTCTAGAGTAAATCATCTAAAATCCTATTTTAACCTATTTAATTCTGAAATAACAATCTAAACACAAATAGTTGGCCAAAAAAAGTCACGGTTCCAAATTCGGGACCCGTGGCACGCAAACCGAGACATACTATTGACTAACTAGTCAAATATTATGAATTCAAAGTTTGAGTGTGCAACATAGTAGATTTCAGTACCACGAGTGTACTGAAATCAATTGTGCCACAAAATCACGATTTGGTCAAAAGTTATCGCTATTATGGCTAACCATGACCAAATCGATAAATAATTGACCAAATCTGACTTCTACGAATAAAATAAAATACTAGATGAAACTCTGTGTTAGCCCAATGATTACATTGTATTTTTGAATATGGCTAATCAATTAAGTTTAACATAATGATGTCACTAATATTCATATACTCACTATCATGTTGCTACTTAAACTTAGTATTGTCCTAATTGTCCTATATCATATTGCTATACTTGTATCATAATGCAACATATTTTGCTCGTCTAACATATATTTGTAGACATGCAGTAAGCATGATCAAACATGATCAAACAGGGCATAGGCAATGAAGAACTAATGATGGACCAAAGATTGCGTCATACAAAAAGATTTCCAGATCTGCTTATCTTTGGACGACCGATGTCAAGGAAAAAGACGTCTTCAGATCTGCTCAAATATCAGAAGAAAGGCGTCATCAAAGGGCTCTTAGTTTTTCTATTTGTTCCAAGTCTATAATCTTCTACATATTGAGTCTAGGAGATTGTGTATGTTGAGTCGTACTATGTCATCTCAACCCCTAGATATATCTGTCCAAGCTCTACCATACAAACAGACCAATTCCTGAACCAAGCCCAAGCTCCACCAAGCCAAACAAAGCCCAAAGACCCAAAGGCCCAAAGGCCATTCTGCCACCTAGGAGGCAAAGTTCGGGCCGAACTTTGTCTCCTGATTTTTAGCACCCTAATTTTTAGGGCCTGCTTGGTACAAGCTGTTCAACGTTCAAAAATTTGAATTCTTGGGACAGAATTTGGGCCAAACTCTGCCTCCCCAGAGTAGTATAAATAAGGCTTGATTTCTCTCATTTCATATCATCTTTCTATCTCTCACTCTCAATCATCTAAGCCTTATACTACCTAAGCCTTATACTCTTCCAATCTACTAGCCACAAAACTTTCTAAGCCCCAAGGTGCTCAAGTACGATTCAGCTAGAAGTTTTTGTGCAAGAGTTGAAAAGAAAAGTTACTTGGACAATTCCAAGTTTGGCCACCTGCAAATTTGTAAGAAGTTGGCGTGCTCTTCTGAGTAAAGGCACGTGGTTGTACACTATTTCACAAATAGTGGATTTCAATCCTGAGCTAGAGTTCTCAGGCCTGGACTAGTCCGCCACGAGGAAAACAAGGATAACACTGTTGTGTTTGCGTATGCTCTTCTGATCTTTATTTACTTTCGTATTTCTCTCTAATTTATTTACTATCTTGATAGATGTTTTGTGGAGGTGATATAGAGTTAATTTTTTATTTGGTGATCATCGACGCAAACTCCATACACCCCCTCTAAAGTTGCCTGTACGTTACATCACTCTGAATTTCTAAAAAAATTATATGTTGTAGAGCTCGATGTCAGCTTTCGAAAACTTCAAACGGATCGCGAATCGGAGTTCGGGATCACTCGGAATCTCGAAAACCGTGCAACACATTGATTTTTGGACACCCGACACTCAAATAATTATTCAGAAATTCTAGAACAAAATTCCAAAAAATAAAGTATATATTCAGAAACCTAACCTCAATATGCTTCAAATAAAAAAAACGGCGCGCAAAACGGACGTCTCGATCAACGGCAAACCCTCTGCGAAGTCGAGGACTCCACTAGAACTCTCCCACAAAAAGCTGCTGGAATTAAATCTAGGGTTTACGAAATAACTGAATAATATATACATATATATAAGGAGAGAGAGAGAGAGAGAGAGAGAGTCGGTGGGCTGTCCAGGCGGTGGCTTGAGGCCATATGGCATGATCGCGTGCACCCACCGCACTGATCGAACGGCCCAGAGCAAGCCCTGCTTGGCTCGGCTTAGGGGCAGCTCCAAGCCGGCTCGGGCTGGGATTCCTTAGGCGGCTCGAAGACCGAGCTCCACCAGCCCCCAACGACTGCTACCTCGGCCCCGTTGTCCAGCCTGCGTGGCTGCCAGGCAGGCCCAGGTTTCCGGGTGTGCGTTTGTTTTTATTTAATCTTTTTTTTTCTAATTTTAGAAAAGTAGTTTTTAATACTTTAACCCCTAAATAACTCCAAATAATTCACAGAAAATCCTAAAAATTCCTAGAAAAATCTACAAAATATTTTAAGGGTTCTAAAGCGCAAATAAATTCTTTGGCCTCATAACTACTCTCGAGTGATCTCACAGTAAATCATAGAAGCTTAGGAAAATAATAAAATCATATATAAAATTATCTAAAAATCTTCATAAAATTCTGGAAATTCTAAAACGGTGAAATAATATACTAGGGACTATCTAGGGGCCCCCAGAAACCATATACGACCTAATTTCCTTATACCTAACCTATAGGCTTAGGCAAAAACCTTATGATCCCAAATCAATATCCTAGTTAATAATTGATTCTAACAAAAATAAAAAATAAAAAAATCTCCAAAATAGAAGATAAATTTTAGCAACCCAAATGCTACAAACTATCCCCTTAAAATATTTTTGTCCTCAAAAAATCAAATATCACAAATAGCATAATATAATACATAACTCTTACAAGCAATAATTTCTTAAGCTAAGTCACGGAGAGATAACGGCTAGAAATATAAGGGAACTGATTAATAATATGCATACTACAACTTAACTAAGCATGCATCCTTTCTAACAACTAAAGAAGGCTTTCAAGGAAACATATTTAAGTTACCTATGCCTTGGGGTTGAGTCACGGCCACAAATGCTTGTCCTTGACGTTGTGCTCCTCCGGACTGCTGTTATAAAACTGGCTTTTGAGCTGGTGCTGTGGGGCATTCTCGTACTTGGTGGTCTGGCGATCCACAAAGGAGACAAAGTCCTAACCTCTTCCTACAATGATCCCACTTGTGTCCTTCTCTTCCACAATAATTACACTTAGGCTTGGGTGGGATAGGCTGTTGTTATGGCTGGGATGATACCACCCTAGTTGGAGGATGATATTGATGTTGGATTTGAAGGGTCTTCTAAGAAATATTAGGATGTTTTGATGGTTCTTGATGACTGCCATCTCTACCTCTCTTTTGGGAGGTTACTTTCTGCCTTAGGATAGATTCTTGACGCCTAGTTGCATTCAAGATATTTGTATAGGATGTTGGATCTATTGACGCTGTCAAACTCTGCAACTTGTAATTCAACCCGGAATGGAACTTCTTCGCCTTCTCTTCTTTTGTAGATACAAGAGTAGGAACAAAATAACTCAAATGACTAAATTCTGCATCATATTCGTCCACTGTCAACCTCTCACGCTCTAGTCGTACGAACTGATCCTGCAGCTCCTTCTGAACTATTGTGGGGAAGAATATGGTGTTGAAGAGGTCCGTAAACTCTTCCCATAACACATTCTTGCCCAACTGTCTTTCTTATGCAGCCCACCAATGATATGCATTGTCCTTGAGCTGCTACTTCACTAATTTTATCCATTTCTCCGGTGGCAGCTACGATGTCTCTAGTAGTGTCTCTATCTCCACTAGCCAGTTGGTGACTTCTATAGGTTTCTTCGAGCCAGTAAAGGGAGGTGGGTTCATCTTGCGAAACCCATTAATAGTACCCACACGATCTTGTCGTATTTCTACGCTCCTCTTCAGAACATTTGCATGTCTCTGCTGAGTCTCCATCATGCCCTGGAGTATAGTAAGGATATGAGCTCCATCCACAGTTACTCCTTAGGTTGGGGCTGTTGGTGGTGGTGGTGGAAGATCCTCAGTACTAACTCTATATCGTTGATGGTTAGAGGGCTCTATGAATTCTGTACTCCCTGTTGTCGATCCTTCGGGCTCGGGAGTAGCATAAGGGTTTGCTACCCTTTTTCTCTTACGGATCGCACTGCGCCTTGTCTCAACCATTGCGAACTAAAAGAAAAAAAAAGGATATGGTTAGAACGGTAGATACAAACATGTCGAAGAAATCACGGACGAAATCAAACAAGATGCAATTAAGAGACAATAAGATCCTAAGATAAAATAGACTCATAGGGTTAGAAATTCTATTTTGTGGATGATATAACCTCATAACTTTAACTCTATTCGCAGGCTCGTAGTAGTACAGCTAACTTAAGCACTACCACGAGTTCACAGTCTTTTGCGAAATTGGACCTGTATGGGCCACCATAAAAACTTGTCACGACCCACTCCCGCTTTTCGGGATACGAGTACATGGCCAAGTCCAGCCAACGCCGCAACATCGACGGTAGTACGCTGTCTATAATAACAATAGTCCACAATAAGCACAATACGCATATATATCATCCACAACTAAGCCAGCAATAATCACCAAAATATCCAATAGTCTCAATATTATAAATATAAAATAATCCACTACAACTCAGTAAGTCTCGAGAACAAACCCGGATAGCAGAAAATAAACAACTAAACTCTATAACTATAACTACTAACTAATGCGAATCCATAAGGAAGAAAATATGCTAATTCGTATCAGTGCTGGAATCGGGTATGCCAGTAACGTCAGTATCTCTAACATACTCACCATAAACCTCTGGACAGATCACGTCGTCTACAACTGAAAAATGGTTATCCAGTCAGGATTGGAACAAGATCACCATGACACTATATTACACAATATAGTATACAAGCATGAAGAAACGATAAAAGAAAATTAACTGAAGATAAGTATAGACATGACATTGTATGATAAGGAAATACTACTAAGACATGATAACAATATGAAGGTTGACTTGATATACCACAAAGATATGATAACAATAAGAAGGTAGACTTGATGAAAAAAGAACAATAGATAATAGAGCAACAATGATTAAGTCACGTGTACTGTGTATTTTAGAATACCAACTTTTAGCATGTAGACGGCTTGGGATATCCGTCAGTCATACGTGTGGTGCATGAATGATATTATGCAATCAATGTATAAGGGGTCTGTATTCAAATAGTTGACCACATGCTTACTTGTATTCCTCCGCCCGACTCACTCACAATACATACCCATTACGATGAACATTAGAAATATGATAAACTGTAAAATATGAGAAATAATGAATAAGTGATGAACATGTATATATACCCTAACGATTCTAACTCTCGTACACAATAGTAATCATGAACATTGACAGCATGAATCATAAAGAAGTATTAGTGAAAAGACGACATGAAACATGTAGTATAAAATAAAGGAAACATAGGTCATAGTGATACTTGCCTGCTCCGATAGATGATAAAGTCACAAGTCAAGACGTCGTACTCCGATCTATCCCGTCACATAAAAACCACAAGTTAGATCAACGATTCCCACTAAAGATCCTAGAAAGTGTCTAATGGGTTAACTTAATTAACACTATTCTAATTCTAGAGTAAATCATCTAAAATCCTATTTTAACCTATTTAATTCTGAAATAACAATCTAAACACAAATAGTTGGCCAAGGAAAGTCACGATTCCAAATTCGGGACCCGTATCACGCAAACCGAGACATACTGTTAACTAACTAGTCAAACATTCTGAACTAAAAAGTTTGAGTGAGCAACATAGTAGATTTCAGCACCACGATTGCACTGAAATCAACCGTGCCACAAAATCACGATTAGGTCAAAAGTTATCGCCATTATGGCTAACCATGACCAAATCGATAAATCATTGACCAAATCTGACTTCTACGAATAAAATAAAATAGTAGATGAAGCTCTAAATTTCTGGAAAAATTACAAGTTGTAGAGCTCGATGTCAGATTTCCAAAACTTCAAGCGGATCGCGAATCGGAGTTCAGGATCACTCGAAATCTCAAAAATCGTGCAACACGTTGATTTTTGGACAACTGACACTCAAATAATTATTCTGAAATTCTAGAACAAAATTCCAAAAAATAAAGTATATATTCAGAAACCTAACCTCAATACGCTTCTAATAAAAAAAATGGCGCGCAAAACGGACATCTCGATCAACGGCAAACCCTCCGCGAAGTCGAGGACTCCACTAGAACTCTCCCACAAAAAGCTGCTGGAATTAAATATAGGGTTTACGAAATAACTGAATAATATATACATATATATAAGGAGAGAGAGAGTCGGTGCGCTGTCCAGGCGGTGGCTTGAGGCCACATGGCATGATCGCGTGCACCCACCGCACTGATCGAACGGCCCAGAGCAAGCCCTACTTGGCTCGGCTTAGGGACAGCTCCAAGCCGGCTCGGGTTGGGATTCCGTGGGCGGCTCGGAGACCGATCTCCACCCGCCCCCAACGACTGCCACCTGGGCCCCGTTGTCCAACCTGCGTGGCTGCCAGGCGGGCCCAGGTTTCGGGGTGTGGGTTTGTTTTTATTTAATCTTTTTTTTTATTCTAATTTTAGAAAAGTAGTTTTTAATACTTTAACCCCTAAATAACTCCAAATAATATACAAAAATTCCTAAAAATTCCTAAAAAAAATCTACAAAATATTTTAAGGGTTCTAGAGCCCAAATAAATTCTTTGACCTCATAACTACTCTCGGGTGCTCTCACAGTAAATCATAGAAGCTTAGGAAAATAATAAAATCATATATAAAATTATCTAAAAATATTCATAAAATACTGGAAATTCTAAAACGGTGAAATAATATACTAGGGACTATCTAGGGGCCCACATAGACCATATACGACCTAATTTCCTTATACCTAACCTATTGGCTTAGGCAAAAACCTTATGATCCTAAGTCAATATCCTAGTTAATAATTGATTCTAACAAAAATAAAAATAAAAAAATCTCCAAAATAGAAGACAAATTTTAGGAACCCAAATGCTACACCAGGGTTGGACACTTGTATCAGAGCTGCCCCGAGTGGGAGAGATTTACTTCTCTCATTGGTGATGACTGGTCTGATGAGAGATCATCAAAATAAAAGAGCTTCTTCGACCACGGATTAAGGACGAGGACTATCGTCTGGAGGCCCAAAGAGTCTTTCCGCACAAGGGGACTAACCCAGACCTTGGGGGAGGACAAAAAAGCACAAATAACACCAGTACAGCACCGTCGTCGCCCACTACCCCTGTCATACCGCCCCGGGCGATGCCACTGACCGGAGGTGTGAACTCCAATTCTTCTAGACAAGTTCAACTCGTAAAGTATAACCCACGACAGCAGGAATTTATAGTTGAACCAACCACTGATAACATGTTGGGCCATGAACCAATGGTGGAACAACACGTGGAAAGTAATTTGATTGTCGCTAATAATGTGGGACCCGATCCCGACACCATGCAACCAGGTAAGGAAGAGAATGTTGGCGTATCCCCAGAATTGAATGAAGTAGAATCTGTTGATTTTATGGAGACTAACATAGACCTCCATCCAGCATTAAATTCACCCATGCAGTTACTAAAGTGCACCATCAATATTGTAGAAGACGAGAGTCAGCAAGAGAAGATGAGTTATCCCTCTACGAAAAATACACCGCAGAGCATCCCAACCCTGTTCTCCATTCACATTACCCCCTCTACTCCATCTCGGATCCCTACCATGAGGTTAATGTTACAACACAAATCAAAGCAACACTCACACCCGAACAGTACAGCACGGGAGTCATCAACGTCAGGCACATCCAAAAAATTTCTCCTGGAAGCGTGTAGCTCGTAAGGCCTCTCACGAGAAGCACTCTCAGTTGAATGCCCCATCCCTTTCCAAGAAGCGTTCATCCCCAGTCTGGTTGGACTCCCAGGAGAGTAAGAAACGGCCCTCCAGTCACTCATCATCGAAGGCAAACACACAGGTCGTGACGGGTAACCTCAAACAGCTATAAGGACAATGTTAGTCCGAGCTTGGAACTGTCGAGGTGGAAGAAATGTTTCGACAGTCCAAATGCTATGATCATTTCTCTCTGCCACCCACCCAACAATTTTTTTCTCTCAGAAACCATGTCTTTATCTTTCCATACTACACTCATTCTCCTCCATCTCGAATACCCAAACCACTTCTTTGTCCCCCTATAGGCCGCCCAGAAAGGCTTTGGCTGGGGTGGGACTCGGCGATCAGTGCATCTGTCACATTTTCGTCATAGAACCTCATTTTGTTGTATATTTATGCTAGTAATGAAACCCCTGCCTGGAGTCTGCTATTTTTATTCGGCTACCCCAAAAAGAACGAGCATCTAAAACTCTAGCACCAGATAGGAGTTCTAGTCAACACTATTTCGACTCTATGGTGCTGCAATGGAGATTTGAATGCCATACTTGTTCCCGAAGAGAAACAAGGGAGAGGAAGATTCGACCACCAAGCTGCTCTCACATTTAACCAGAGGACCTTTACTGAAGAAGAGACCAGAGCATTTTGAAGCTTATCTTATGACCCAAAACACGTTCATAGAGGAGCTCAAGACAACTTGGCATCATATAGTTAATGATAATGATACTAAGGTATCAAAATCATTAGAAAAATCCCCTAATTTCGTATTGTGATATATATAAAATGAAATCCTAGCTATGCTAAAGCAAATGCTCAGGTAAACGCTTCTTTTAGCTATAAAGTCCAGTTTACAGTCGCTAAACTTCACAGGTGGAGTCGCAAAAAATTTGGCTATATGCCCATATCAGTAGACTCCAGGAACGGCTTCTAAGGTTGCAGGCCTTGAGTCCTTCGGTTCAATCGCATGTGGATGAGAGAGAGATTACTGCGGAGATAATGACCTTCTCTCTATCGAAGAAACCTATTGGAGTCAAAGGGCGAAATGCTAATGGATACGAGATGGTGACAAGAACATGAAGTATTTCCATACGAAGGTGACAGTTCAAAAATATAAGAATAAAATTTGATCCATCATCCTTCTCGATGGCAGCTGGGCGTATGATCAGAACATCATCTCAGATACTCTCATCAACCACTTCTCCTCTATTTCACTACCAAAATATATCAAATTAGCGATGAGATTAGCGACACCAGTTAAAAATGTTGCTATATTTTGTGTATTTAGCGACATATGAAAATGACGTCGCTAAAGGTTACTATCAGCGACGTTTAGTGACTAATAGCGACTAGAATTATGGTTTGGAAAGAACAAGTCAGAATTTAGTCGCAAAACGTCGCTGATTTATTTTATTCAACGATATTTTGCGACATTTAATCTAGTACGTCGCTATCCTATTAGTGAACAGTGACGTCTACCGACGTCTCTCTCAGACGTCGCTAAAAACTTTCATACAGGGTTCTGGAAACCCGAGCAATTTTATTTTATTTCACCCAAATTTTTGATCTCCCGCCTCGAGCCACAAATCTCTCTCCTCCTCACCCTCTCGTCTCTCGTGACCCCTCCCCCCGGCGAGCTCCTCCCCTCCGGTGAAGCCTCCCTCCGGCGACCTCTCCCTTCGGCGACCCCCTTACCCCTCGTCCCCTGCCCCAGTGACCCCCCTCGCCCCTGGTGACCTCGTCATCCTCGTCGTCGCTCCTCTACCGTCGATCCCCCTCGTCCCATATTCCACTCCGACGACCCCGACCCGACCCCATCTAGTTATACCTAACCCTAACCCTTTCTCCCACTAACATGACACAGACACACTGACACACTTACGACACCGACACACTCACTGACACGACACCGACACACTCCCTCAATCTGCCATGACATGAACACGGACATGGACACAAACATTCATGCACTGAGATACAGACACACAGACACAGACATACGTACCCTAATACGCAGACACGGAAGTATATAACATGACACATAGACAAGTGGATACACTCGACACACAGAGACATGGACACACACGGCTTACAGACACGTTGACACTACTATTGCTATCTTGATGTGAATAACTGATTCACATTTAGGATTAGGGTGAGGGTTATCAAAATAGCTTAAGGTTTTTACCTAGTAGTAACATATTAAGGTATTACCTACTCTAATGTATAGGTAAGAACTTACCTAGGATAGGTAATGTGAATCCTAATTTAGGTTAACATATTGGGGATTGCCTACTCTAGCGTGTATAGAGTATCCTAGTACCTAGAGTGTATAGAGTATTCTAAGAAGTGTATAGAGTATCCTAGTACCTAGAGTGTATAGAGTATCCTAGTACCTATAGAGTATCATCTAGAAGTGTATAGAGTAACCTAAGAAGTGTATAGAGTATCCTAGTACCTAGAGTGTATAGAGTATCCTAGCACCTATAGAGTATCCTCTAAAGTTTATAGAGTATCATAGTACCTAGAGTGTATAGAGTATCCTAAGATATTGGGGAATACCTACTCTGAGAACCTTGCTAAGAAGTATCCTAGTACCTAGAGTGTATAGAGTATCCTAGAAGTGTAGGTATGATTGGTATACTATTTTGAACCCTTCTCTAGAAATTAAATTTACTTATGCCAAGCCTTTTGGGCCTATCAGAGTTATAAATTTTTTGAAAATCTAGTATAACGCTGATTGCCTCAAAAATCTTGCATAAGTAAGAGTGTATAAAGTGAGTATACTAGTAGTACATCGTAGTTTCCTTGAGTATATAGAGTGAGTATCCAAGAGTGTATAGAGTGAGCCTCCCTACTTCCTTTCTTCTCATTTGGGTCATTCAGTTGACTATTTTGCATCATATATGTTATCTACCTCAACCTCACCCTAGAGAAGTATGAAAATATTAATATTAACCAAGGTTCACAGTATCGATATTGGTATCGAAATCGCTATCGATATCATTTACGGTTGATATCATGAATCTCATGGCTTTCTCTAGCAGAGCAAAATATAAAATCAAACGTGAAGTAGAGCTTAATATTCAAAACATTATAAGTAAAAAAATTTCAATTGGACTACCACCAATTGAAAACTTTTTACTTTTGATATTTTGAATATGAAGCTCTGCTTCATATTTGGCTTTACATTTTTCTCTGCTAGCGAAAGTCATGAGAATCATGATATCAACCGTAAATGATATCGATACCGATTTCGATACCGATATCGATACTGTGAACCATGGTTAATATTAATATTTTCACACTTCTCTAGGCTGAGGTTGAGAAAGATATATTATGATGCGAACTAGGATGCTAAGAGATGTCGAATAAGAAGCAGGAAAGTAGAGGGGGTCAGAGAGGGGGCCTTCTTGTTCAACATGTGACGATACTCATTTAATACTCATGTGTCTAGGCATCCATTTGGAATATACTCAAATAATGTGTATCTACCTTTGCAGAATTATTGTCAATTAATGGATATAAATTACTATCTAGGGCATAGTTCATGGATGTACAATCGTCATCCTGATGACATGTGTGGTGTGCGAGATGAATTTATATAGGGGGTAGAGCAGTTCTTGCAGTTCGCCAAGGCGTTCCCTCATTACATGGACCCTACCAAAATTGAGTGTCCATGTGTGAGATGTCGCAACATAAAATATCATCCAGAAGTGGACGTGGCATATTATTCGTACTTGAGAGATTTTATGCCGAATTACTATAAGTGGACCTCACACGGAGAACTTGTGCTTTTAGCATCGGAATTGGAGCCTAATTTGCCATATATGGATGTCCATTACCATGTTGGTTACGATGAAGGATGGGTGAACATGGTTTTTGACACTGCGGGGCCTAGTTTCAATTCGGACAATCATGATACGGTTGAGGAGGCACTGAATGCCCATGCTGCGAAGTTCATAGAGTTGCTGGAGAATGCAATGACTCCTTTGTATCCTGGTTGTGAGGATTATTCACCATTGGAGGTGGTTACAAGACAGCTGAGCATCAAGTCCGATTTCAATATGTCTCAAGAATGCTATAACCGAATCATCGAGTTGATTATAGAGATCTTGAAGGAATGTGCAAAGTTACCTACAGACTTCTACCGGTCTAAGAGGATGGTGAGATCTCTATAAATGGGATACGAGAAAATCGATGGATATCGCAATGGATGCATGTTGTACTACAAAGACGACAAGGATGAAGACGCGTGCAGATTTTATGATGCTGATCGCTACAAGACAACAAGTTCAAGTAGGACACCCGGTATAAGGAAGCCTACCGACTCGACGCTCTACTTGTCGTTGACGTTGCAGTTGCAGAGGTTATTTATGGTGAAGGAGACTACAGAAAAAATGAGTTGGCAGAGACGGGAACAGATCGAAGGAGTGTTGGATCATCCATCTGATGGAGAAGCATGGAACCACAGATCGAGAGTATCCAGATTTTGCTTTGGATTCACGTAATATCAGATTGGGTCTCTCCTCCGACGGTTTTACCCTATTCAGACTTTCGAGGTCCCAGTATTCGTGTTGGCCTGTGATCGTCACTCCGTACAATCTACCGCCTTGGATGTGCGTGAAGACTCGGTATATGTTTCTCACTGTTATTATCCCGGGTTTGAACAATCCGAAGAGGAACATCGATGTGCCTTTACAGCCATTGATAGATGAGTTGAATCGGCTGTGGAAAGTAGGTGCCAACACCTATGATGTTTCTTGAAAGCATAATTTTCAGATGAGGGCCGCACTGATGTGAACCATCAACGACTTTCTGGCCTATAGAATGTTATCTGGATGGAGCACTCATGGTCGTCTCTCATATCCATATTGTATGGACCGTATAAAGGCTTTTCGTTTGAACACGGAAGAAAACCGTACTTCTTCGATTGTCATCGAAAGTTTCTGTCGAAGGACCATCCGTTCCGGTGGAACATGAATACTTTTCAAGCCGACGTTGTGGAGAAGGCCAATCCACCGCAAAGGTGGACCGGAGACACGATATAGGAGAAGGTCAAAGATTTTCCAAGTGCTATCGAAGAGCCTATAAAGGGATACAAGTGTGATGAATTTGGCCGCACTCATAATTGAACGAAAAGAAGTATATTCTGGGACCTGCCATATTGGAGCACCAATCTAATCAGACATAACCTTGATGTCATACATATCGAGAAGAATGTGTTTGACAACATAATTAATACTATGATGGACGTAAAGGAAAAGAAGGAAGACAATCCCAAGGCCAGGTTAGACTTGGAAGATATATGCAGACGTCCTGCGTTGTATTTAATAAAGGAAGGCAATGAGAAGTATAAGCAACCTAAGGCAATTTTCTTACTAGACATGAAAGATAAAGGGAGACTTTGCAGGTGGATTCAGGGCCTAAAATTTCTTGACGGATATGTGTCAAATTTAAGAAGATGTGTCAACCCGAAGGAGAACAAACTGACGAGTATGAAGAGCCACGACTGTCACGTATTTATAGAAAGGTTAATTCTGATCGCATTTCGGGAATTATTACCGTCGATCATTTGGGATCCGTTGACAGAGCTGAGCATATTCTTTAGAGATCTTTGTTCTACTAAGTTGCTTGTCGATCGTCTAGAAAAGCAAGAGAAGGACATTGCAGTAACACTGTGCAAGCTTGAGAGGGTGTTCCCTCCTGGGTTCTTCGACTCCATGGAGCATTTGCCAATTCATCTTTCCTACGAGGCACGTATTGGTGGACCCATCGATTATCGGTGGATGTACCCATTTGAGCGGCATTTGAACCACCTAAATAGAAAGATGAAAAACAAGGCTCGGGTCAAGGGTTCTATTTGTGAATCCTATGTTCTCGAGGAGATTACAAACTTTTGCTCGATGTATTTCAAGCCACATGTTGCTACTAATAGAACAAGAGCTCCGAGAAATGACGATGGATATCTTAAATCTAATAATGCAATACTGAAAGTCTTTAATGCTTTCGGAAAGCCTTCGAAGAAACTGAAGAAAATATATCTGAATGACGAGGAACTAAGGGCTACTCAGTTATATATATTACTCAACTACGACGAGGATGAAGTGGAGAAGCTCAAGGGGTAAGTAACTAATACGTCCATGTTTATGTCATCTATGCATGTAATAGTATCCAATATTATTATTACACTAATTGGTCGATGTGTTATTATTTTCAGCACATTTAATGATGAGGTAAGGTCGAGTAGACAGTACATAACGGATGAAGAACTGGAACAAGAAATGAGACATCATTTTCCTTCATGGTTGAGAGCATATATAAGATGCTCAGTAATTACTTTTCGTATATGCACTTTGCACAGTAATTAACGGAACGCTGAATTTAACTTCTTATCTTATGGTATTTAGGTCGATCGTCCGGACACAATACTAGAGAATAAGTCTATTAGAACTCTAGCCAAGGGGCCATTTATTTTATCAAAATCTGGCCAAGCTATTGTGTGAATGGGTTTAGGTTCAAGTCAACAAATGCTCCGATCAGAGAGAACTTTTCGGATCTTGATTCGACCAAAAATAGTTGTTTGTGTATTCAATATACAAACTATAAAGATGTCGATCTGGGCAATGATTTCTATGGCATCTTACGGGAGAATATAGAGTTGACATATAACTATGGCATAGAGCTGGCTATGATCGTGTTGTTCAGTTGTGATTGGTTCGATCTGATCCAAGTTTAAGGTTGGAAAATTGACAAGCATGGTCTTGTGGATATTAACTACCGGCGTCGATATCAAGGATACGAACCATTTGTCCTAGCAAGTCGGCTCAACTAGTTTATTTTACTACTTATCCTGGACGGAGAACAACTAAGTTGGACTGGTGGGCAGTATGCAAGACTAAGTCAGAAATACCTACGATGTTGACAAAATAGTTTATCAGGATGACGATCTACCTCTCGTAACAAATACAGTTGACGTGGACACAACGGAAGTTCCATATTACACATCTAATCGTGTAGAAGAAGTAGAAGTATCCAAAAAGAAAATAAAGTATATAAAAGTGAAGATAAGGAGGAAGAGGAAGATGAGGACACGGAGGACGAAAAAGATAAATTTTAAGAAGATGATTAAAAATAAAATAAAATATAAAATAGGTTTAACAACTAATTAATCTCCATGCAATAATGAATCTTCCACATTACACGTCTAATACTGTCATTTTGTTTAATCCCTAATTAATCTCTCTATTTCCATCAATCTATCCAGATGGCCCCTATGACCCGAGCACATCGCTTGGGAGAGGCACAGATGGCTGCTGAGGAGGTATTGGTACCTCCTGCTATTGAGGAGGTAGTGCTTCCTCCTGCTGCTGAGGAGGTAGTGGTACCTAAAGTAGAGATGAAGGTCAAGGAAGAACTTCCTTCTACTATTAAGGAGGAAGTGATTCCTAAAGCCGAGATAGCTGTGAAGGAGGAGGTGGCACCAGAAGGCAGTTGTACCGGAAGTTCCAGTCATCCAGCTCCTATGGATATTGATCTTGCTGGCGTGGATCCTACTTATGCGTAGTGGCTGAGGAGGGAGATCTCTCTGCAGCTGCGTAGAGGGTGGTGCAGTATGATATGACTTTTAATCGGGTTTGTTTCCGGTAGACTTATTTCTGGGTTAGATTTGGATGTTTTTACAACTCTTGATGTTTCTTATTTTCTAGACATGGTTATTATCTAGACTTGGATGTTTTTGGATGATATTATCTAGACTTAGTTATTATCTAGAAATTCAACGGAGGGTTACTCCAGGCCTATTTTCATAAACGGTGATATGTTAAATGTATGGTTATTATCAAGAAATTCAACGGAGGGTTGCTCCGAGTCTATTTTTATAAACTGTGATATGTTAAATGCATGGTTATTATCTTGTAGATATCTATTTCTATCAGGTATGGCAGAACGTAGAGGATCGTACCACCGTGGTGGTAGAGGAGTATCCCGTGGAGGTAGAGGTTCTACCGGTGGACGGAGTGGTACTCCGTTAGTGGATGACGGTGCCGGTCCCTCTTCTCCTAGTACTCCAGTGTACCAGCCACTCAGATCTCAGTCTGCGTCGACGGTACGTGGCAGTACTCTTGGGACGGACAATTCCAGGCCAGATCATATCCCGTCCAGCAGCGTTCCTCCTACAGACGGCACTATGGAGACAGAGGAGCGGGTGGAGGAGGTCGCACCTACGCCGTCTCCATATGATCCGAGCGATCCCCCATGCGCCCCTCCGGACGAGACGAGAATGGAGATTTGGTCCGACGGGCCTACAAAGTAAGTTAATTAGTTAACATTTATATATATATTTGTTTCTATATATTCATGAATTTAATTATCATTGTGTAGATATCATCTCTCGTCAATTCAGATGGCATTGGGACTATTTCTGAGGTCCAACTACAGGAGCCCTTGGATCAACTACTCGGATGCCTCGAATGAGAGGAAGGCATTCTGGTTTACCTACTTCAAGTTAACTAAAGTATATTACTTTTAGTATAAATCATCTTTCATGCATATTATATAACTAACTAATTTAAATCTTGTAGAAAACATATTTTTATCCACCATACCGGACTGAGACGATCGAGAAACAATTCTCTGTCGTTGCTGCCAAGTTGATCCAGGATGCGATCGACGACTAGAAGGCTTGAGACCGCTCCGGACCGATCCAAGGTTGGATCATGCCTGAGCAGTGGACTGCCATGAAGGCTAGATTCGACGCTCCTAGGTACAATAAACGGTCGGAGAAGGCGAAGGCGGCTAGGACGAGGGTAGAGAAGTGGTGTGGTGGCTCGATTCCCATGACAGAACATTTTTGTCGCCTGGTATGTATTTTACTGTAATATATTATTTTAATAAAAGTATGAATAAAATATTTAATTTCAATGATAAATAAATTATTATAACAGACAAAGAGGGGTAAGGACGCCAACATGGTGACCGTCTTCCTGACCGACGGAAAGCTCATCGATGATCGGGCCACGCTTAGCTATGTAAGTATTACTTTACGTGTCACTAAATTTAGTATAACTTAAGAAATATGCAATATACATCCATAGACGTGGAACAACTAGGTTGGAAGTAAATATTATGCTTATCGAAATGTACACTTTTCTAGGAGGAGTATCGTAGGCTAGAGCGTGAGATAACTAATGCATCTACGGATTGAGGGGCTGGTACTTCCTTGCAGCCCCTTCCGGCTCGAACGTTGGAAGAGCTCTGGATGACCGCCATTGGTAGTCTTCAGAGGGGTACATACTACGGTACGGGATCCTACGGTGCCCTTATGGAGACGCAGTCATCCAGGGCCCCCTCTACCAGTGTTCATTCCCCACAGCCCTCACAGGAGTCGGTCCGAGTGGAAGAACTCCGTCACCAGCTTACTGAGCTGCGTGACGAGCTATTACGGAGGATTACGAAGCATCATACGGACGATGCGGACCTCACAGCATGATTTGATATGCTCGAACGCACCATTAGGGAGACGGGCGAGATCACGGATCATGCCGTTCAGGCGGTGCAGGAGAGGGCGGATCTTGCCGTTCTTACGTTGCAAGGGTCACAGGTGGCCATTGGTGAGCAGATTTTGAGGCTGGTGGTTGTTATGGATTCCACCAACTCCAGAGTGCTAGCCATGGAGCAGACACTTCCTGGTCGTGCGTCAGCATCCACGCCGACTGTAGCGGTCCACTGCCTCCTCTTCCTTCTACTGATGAGTCATCACCGGTGATGATGATCCCCCTGCACAGTACAGGTTCATGATGTCTCAGATACGAGGATTGCCTGCTCCTCCTCATCATCCTGACCAGGCGTAGTAGTCCTTTACTGGACTTATTCATTTGTTGTGTTGGTGACCCATTGTTGGGTCTTTATGTATTTATTTTATACACTTATTTACAATTTGTGTTATGTTATGTTGAATATTATCGGACACACTTTTTATAGCCGTTTTGTAGTGGATTTGTATCCACCCAACTATTTTTGTTTTTTTGATCGTTAGATTCTATTTATTTGATTATTGGTAGTGCATTTTTATTATTTGTCTCTATATTGGTTTACCGGTGTTGAGTGTTCCACCGAAGGGGTCGGCGAACCCAGGGAATTCTACGGAGGGTTGCTCCGGGTCTGTTATTTGTAAATTGTCATTCTAAATGCAGGTACAATGCTTTATAATGTAACTGTCATTTATATAAAAAGCATACTGATTTTTATTTTTTTAAAAAAAATTGGAGTTAGCGACGCAAGCATACGTCGCTAAGGTGTACCGGAACGTCGTAAACCTGAGAATCAGAACGTCGCAAAAATGCTGACATCACAAATTTACAGGTCAGCAACTTTAGTCAGGCAACGTCGCTATCATCGTCGCTAAGTTCGTATCAATACGTCGCTATGCAAGTATCATAATGTCGTTGGATGTCGCCAAATGTCGCTAAAATGGTGACATGACAATCCCAAATTGCTAGATATGGAGTCGCTAAACGTTGCTACACTTTGCAGTTTATGTCGCTAACAGCTGAAATGTCAGCGACAATTAGCAACGAATTTGTACGTCGCAGATTAGCAACACAATGTCAGTAAACGTCGCTACTTGTGAAAAAATCTAGCGACGTGCTACGTCGCAGACTTACGTCGCTATAGCGATGAACAACGACATTTCTCTAGTTAGCGACCATGTTTTACGCGACATTGTCAAAATGTCGATAATTTCGTCGTCGATTTATTTTAGCGACGTATTTTTGATGTTTAGCGACGTCATCTGGCATCACTAATGTGACAACCCAGTATAACGAAGTTTTACGAAGTTATACCATCACACTATTTATACCGATTATGTTATTTAATCTCCTATTGATATGCAAACAATAATTATTATTAGTAATATTTAAATAATTTTATTAATATTAAATTAAACCTCCAATCAACCTAGAGAAAAACTAAAGCTCTTAGTTAGTTGCTAACATTTGGGCATATAACTACTTGAATCAATCAATATAGCCTGAAAGGTTTACAACCAATCCAACCCGAAGGTCAATTCTACGCAGTCGAAGTCGCACCACACCACCGGAGTCGCACCGCATCTGGACCGCACCTGCACTGCACCCACCCAGGGCTTGCCCATGAGGTTGGGTTGCCTTAGTCAGAACTAATTTTGGTTCTTCTATGCCTTCGACTTCAAAAAAAGATATAAGAAAATACAATAAATTAAAAGCTATAAATGTTGTGCCCAAGAAAATAAGGCCAATGATTTTTGACAAACTCTAAGAAGTCGGTTGTCTACGTTTCTGACGACAACATGGAGATCGGATTTCGAGTTCCTCTTCTGACTCCTGAACTACTCGCGACCTTTTCAATGAATCTCAAAATATGGAAATGGAAAATTGCTAGTTCAACTAACAATGAGGAGTTTGGGTGGACCATAAAGGCTCTATTGCAAAGAGTTGGGAACTTAGAGGTCAGGGGGGTTGTCCAAACTCGATGGCTTGTCTGGCTTACACCATGGCTGTCCATGCACGTCCACCTTCACCGCACTTAATTCCCCCACAGAGAATTAAAGTTTCATCCCGGTGGCTCGAATTCGCAACCACCCAGGGGATATGCCTCCCACTTAACCACTTGGGCTAGAGCCATGGGCGGATCCACATGGCCTCCAGTGATTTTTTTATATAAAGAAGGCATGTTTCATATAATGTTTTAGAAAGAAAAATATAGTTGCTTAGTAGTATTACAAATGATATTATAGTTAAATACTTTCAAAGTATAAAAACTCGTAAAAATAATTATGAGATATAATGCTATTGTATAAAAATAGCATTATTTAATATAATATAATATTATATATCTTAAAAAAATTGGAACTTTGTTTCTGAACTCCCTTATCTTGTATCCCAATAGATTGTAATTTTGGATCTGCCATTGGTGAGGGCTCATCGGTCGGTAGGAGATAGAGAGAGAGATGATCAATGTTAGTTGATGGGGGTGAGTCACTAATTTATACATAATTCTTAAAGCTTGGTAAAGCAAACTATACTGGTTCGCGGAATGGAAGGGAAAGGAAATCAATTCCTTGGCATTTTCTTTCCTTTAGGAAATTAAAATTTTCATTGATTTTTCTTTTCGATGTTTGGAAATGTCAAGGAATTTGGAAAGGAAAGTGAATACTTTAATGTGGGAAAGTGATTCCTTGTTTGGATGGATGGAATCACTTTTTCCCCTAATTTTCTTTCCATTGAGAATCATTTTCTTTCCTCCTCAATTCCTTTGAACACAAACATAGGAAAGTAATTACTTTTTATTTTCCAACCCGATAATTCCGTGAACCAAACGAGACCTTAGGGATACACAAGATACTGTTGCAGCGGACTGTCGAGGGATGATCCGACACTTCAAGTGAGGCAAGGGTTGGTTTCTTATACTCAATTCATGCAGGGCTATGTATAATAATCTAAAGACCATGTATAAATAATAAAATAAATTACTCTCTCTAAAAAGATATTTTTTGACATTTTAATATCATATTACTACAATGTCTAAGAGATACAGAGGTCTAAATTTAAAAATAAAAAATTTACGTTAGTAATATTTACGAAGGTTAAAAATTTTGAAGTCTTCCGATTTTTTTGACCTTGTGTGATTCTATATCTTGTACATGCTCAGAAACAACTATATACCCATGCAAAAACAAGATTAGTTTCGACCTTTTTTAAGGTGCTAGACAAAAATTCAAAAATAACTTGGTACGTAAATAAATTTACTTTCTAATATTTAAAAATATATTAATTTTATTTTAATGATAAAAATTTGCATGTCATTGTGAACATATTACGATGAAAACTTTAAGAATTTACATGCTTCATAACCCACCCAACATAAGAATTTACATGGCCCACCAAAAATATTACAATGTGTTGTTTTACAAAAACTGTACAAGAAAGAATAACTTGTTTTGATTTTTAGACAAATTACAACTCTTTAAGAAGCGCTTACAAATTTCTACAATTTAAAAGTTTATGAAAAAGTGTGTTGAGGTCAAAGACTTGTAACCGATATATGCTCAACGGAGTTAGCATATTACGATGCTGGATGGCCATATAGAGAGGCTATGCCTACAATGAGGCTAGCCTCGTTGCCTTAGAAGCTCGCTTACAAAATTGGAGCTAGCCAACTTGGCTCATAAGCTCCTTAAACAACGGATCTAGCCATCTTGGCTCAGAAGCTCGCTTGAACAACATGGCTAGCCCATTTAGTTAATTTGGCTTGTAAGATCGTATATGCAACAAAATTAAAGTTGAAAGCTCACTTGCACGACATAACTAAAAGCTTGCATGAACAACGAAGCTAGTCAGTTAGGCTTATCGAACTTTATGTGCATGGCAAAGCTAGCCTATTTTAGGCCTCTTTTCCATGTTGGACTTGGTTCATATATCCACAAGAACAAGTCATGACATTTTAGCCCGACGATCTGGGACTAAAGGGAGTTGTCTTATTCTTTTTAAGCATCAACATAATGTAAATTCAAGTGTTTAAATGTTTTATCTTCCTTTCTTTTTAATATCGTAAATATATATAAACAAGTTTATTTTAAAAAAATTGGTGTCCCTTAGCTTTTGAGTCCTAGATTGTTGTCATGGTTAGTGATATAGCCGATATTTTTATCTAGGAGGTACGACGCTTATTATTAGAATAATAATTAATTATAATAAATATATTTATAATCCCCAAAATAGAATATATTGATCCCAATTGTCATAAATTATTATCGAATCAATAAAAATAGGGACAACATAAAACTTTAACCTAAATAATAGATTAGTACGAATAGAAACATTATGATCCATCTATCAGTTTAGGTTAAGTGATCCATTAATTGGGTTGGACCCAGTAAGGAATGTGTTACCACTATAATTAATTATAATAATAGTTTCAATAGGCCTATTTGCATTTGATTTTGACTTTTACATAGCTTAAAGTCACATATGAAGTAATTTGGTGTGAACTCCTCCAAACCCTAAGAGTTTGTTCTTCTCCAAACCCTAAGGGTTTGCAGCACCGCCGACCTTATAAGTCCTCCTTCCCCGCCGCTGTCCTCGCCTCCCTCCTCTCCTCTCCTGCCTTCCCCCTGTCAAATCCCCCCTTCTCCTCTCCTTTGATGCCTCTCATCCATCCCCCCTCCCTGTCCCAGCCATTACCCCTCCCCCTTCGTTGTCTCCCTACTTTTTCTTTTGTTGGTGATGGCCCAGACGTAAACCATCTGCCTCCGCGGTTGACTTGTCGGGACCCAACTATGTCCTCCTACATGTCATGTCCCGATTCGACAGACCATTCGTCCCTATTTCTATTATGTCGAATTGATCGTTCTCGCTAAGGCGTGATGCCGTACGAGTTTGGAATTGCACTCATACAAGGCAAGAACATTACATTTGATCATTCTTATTTGAAACATCAAGTTGAAACTTCATAAATCTCAGAGTAATTGAACACACAGTATAGGAAGATGGAAATATACTTTTCATTCATAGCTTGCAACAAAGTGCAAGTCGTAATTATATTGGATGTCGTTGTGGCTACATTGATTGAAACAAAAGAAGATACTCGATAAGCTGCCTGAACTAATACTTATCGTTCCATACATTCGCCCTTTTATACAAAAGCTTTCGATGAATTGGCTTCAAAATACTTTAGAATAGGAAGATGCTTCAAAACTTCTCTCCGAACTTCAGCTTCAGTTTAGAGCTCCCGCAGCACCTTGGGAGTTTGGGGAGGGGTTAGCGCACTTGCTAAGTGAACGGGACGAATCCACTCGTCTAAACCGACTCTGATTTGTTAAGGTAGGCATGCATTGGAGTTTTCTTTCTATTTTGAACTAAATGAATTCAGTTCATATTGATAGCCTTCCATTTGAAACAGTAAAGCAGACAGAAAAAATAGCAGTTTATCTCATTCTTTCCACGGTCGTGCTCGTCCCTGCATAAAAACAGATATTATAATTTTCACCTACATAAGACAATAGGTGAGCATGCTATTTTATATGTGGTCATCGGTGTTAATCACCACGAGGGACTATTCATCATGGCATTACGATGCACCCTATCAGACTAGGTTGCAAGCCTAGCTGAAGATCCCGTAATGCCTCGTGCCAAGCAAGAAATCTTAAATTCTCCCTAGGTCGATTCGGTTCCGATGCCCCGGATACCGTTTCGAGGAAACTCTTGTGCACAAGTTGTCCATGACCGTGCAAATGCGAGAACAGTTTATCATATGAAACGAATTGCATAGCCTGGACATTATTAAGCAGTATTATCATTTTTTTTTCAACTCATGTAACTAAGTCATTTTTCCCAAAGTCGTACTTTCGATTTAGCATCCCGTAGGCACCAAATTCCCCCGAGCCATCGTATGCCGCAACCAACATTTTATTATTTTATTTTGTAGATCATGAAATAGTCTATCTCTTTTCTAGAACCTTAAACTTTCTATTTTAGATGTGAAACTTATATTTTCAGAGTAATTTACTCTAAATCGATACATTTTTTCGAGTTCTTGATCTTAGTGGATTGGCATGTATTTAACTTGGCATCATCGATTTGAATAAGTTTGAGGCAAAAGAATTCATTTGTGGGACAAAGTAAAAAAGAAGGGGCCGAACCACCCACCAAGTATTCGATCGTGTCGATAGTCGAAGCGCTTCGCAACGTTCAAGCTTATATTACGCGAGCTCCTGCAATGGCACCAACACTTAGTCAGAATTCCTTATTTAATCCTTCGTTTCGAAATTAGTAGAATTTATCCAGAAAATGATGCGAAAACACATTCATCAAAACCAAGCGACGAAAGCTCCAAGAAAACCATACAGCAGTCCGGTCCGGTCGAAGGGACTCTTATATAGATCTCAATCACCGAGACGCGGCCTGGTGCATCTAGGACTTATTCCAACAGAAACTGTTTCATTAATTGGATCGATTCTCGTAACATTCGTCCAAATTAATTTGATCGATGCCGCAAGGTGTTATCGTTTACCAAGCTCAGCGATCGAGTCAGATGGCAATCTAAGTTCCCGACCTATCTGACTCGACGCAAGCATATTACGGAGTCCGCTGCCTATCGATAGAGGGGCACTACATAATATACCACTAAGAAAATTTTCGTCCCGAAACTTAAGCATAAGGGTCGTACCTTAAATTAGGCAAACAACGAAGGGTACTTCTCCTTCATCTCTGCCTCTATTTCCCACGTCGACTCTTCAACTGAATGGTTCCGCCAAAGCACGCAGACCAAAGACATCAATCGATTTATCAATACCTTTTCCTTACGGTCCAAAATTTGAATAGGCTCCTCCGAGTAAGACAAGTCAGTACGTAGCTCCAATAGATCGAAGCTAACCACGTGACTTGGATCGTGCACATATTTTTGAAGTTGTGAAACATGAAAAATATCGTGCACATCAGCCAAGGCAGGAGGTAGTACGATCCGATAAGCAACCGTTGCAACTCGCTCGATGATCTCGAAAGGGCCTACAAATCTCTGGCTCAATTTTCTTTTAATGCCGAAACGTACCAAGCCACGCATGGACGTTACTTTCAAAAAACACATGGTCTCTGACCAAAAATTCTAGCGATCGTCGACGAAGATCTGCGTAGCTCTTTTGTCGACTTTGCACGATACGAAGTCAATTTCGGATCAAGTGGACCCTTTCGACGGCCTGCTCCACCAGTTTCGGTCCGAGCACTTGTCGCTCTCCGACTTCATTCCAGTATATTAAAGAATGATACTTCCTTCCGTAGAGCGCTTCATATGGAGCCATCTAAATGCTCGAATGATAACTGTTGTTATACGCAAACTCCGCAAGTGGCAAATGCGTATCCCAACTAGTCTTTAGATCGATCGCACACAGACGTAATATATCCTCTAAGATTTGATTTACACTCTCCATCTGATCGTCTGTATGGGGGTGGTATGCAGAACTAAAATTTAGTTTAGTCCCCATCGTCGCTTGCAGGCTCATCCAGAAATGCGATAGGAATCGCCCGTCTTTATTCGAAATTATTGTGGTCGGTACCCCGTACAGTCAAACAATTTTGTCGATATAGATTTGTGCTAACCGATCGACGCTCTATCCTACTTTAGTTGCAATAAAGTGAGCCGACTTGGTCAATCTATCAACAATGACCCAAATCGTATCATTCTCCCACAGCGTCTTCAAAAATTCGATAATAAAATCTATCGAGATGTTGTCCCACTTTCACTCAGGAATGGCGAGGTTCTGCAGCTTCCTGCTTGGCCTTTGGTGTTCTGTCTTTACTTGTTGACACGCCATATATTACGACCCGAAAGTAGCTACATCTTTTTTCATGCCGTGCCACCAAAAGTTTGTGCACAAGTCCTTGTACATCTTGGTGCTTTCAGGATATAATGTGTACTTCGCATAATGTGTCTCCATCAGAATTTTTTCTAAGTTCATCAGCTTCAGGAATGCAGAGCCTTCCTTTTAGTTGCACTGTCCCGTCTCTGTCTTCCACAAAGTCAGTTGCTCTTTCTGTTGAAATCAGCTCATGCATCTTCTTCTAGAATGAATCGTCTTTCTGTGCGGTCTTTATTTTGCTAAGCAGTCTCGACCCAAGCTTCAACTGAGCTAGGTGCAGGTGTCGATACTCAATTTCGAGTTCGATACCCATCGCTTCAAGGTCTCGCCGTATCTCATTATTTAGGGCCATTGATCCCATAAACATTCTGCTCAGCGTGTTGGCTATGACGTTTCCCTTGCCCAGCGTATACTCGATCGTTAGCTCATAATATTTTATGGGTTAGAGCCAACGTTGCTTCCGTAAGTTGAGTTCTCATTGCATAAACAAGTATTTCAGACTTTTATGATCTGTGTAGATTCTACAAGCCACATCATAGAGGTAATACCGCTAGGGTTTTAATGCAAACACGATCGCTGCCAATTCTAGGTCATGCGTCGGATAGTTTTTCTCGTGCTGCTTTAACTGCCGTGAAGCATAGGAGATGACTTTGTCTTTCTGTATGAGTATGCACCCGAGGCCAGTTTTCGATGCGTTGCTGAACATCTGAAAGCCTTTTGGACTATCTGGAAGTGCAAGGATTGGAGCTGAGATGAGCCGTTGCTTCAACTCTTGAAAGTTGGATTCACAGTCGTCACTCCATTCAAATACGAATCCCTTCTGGGTGAGGCGAGTCAGAGGCGACACTTGTTTTGAAAAGGTCTGCACGAATCTTCGATAGTAGTCTGCTAAGCCCAGGAAACTCCGAATGTCACTAGCCGAGGTAGGTTATTTCTAATTTACCACCGCTTCAATCTTCTTTGGGTCCACCGCAATACCTTCGGCAGAGATTACATGTTCGAGGAATGTCACACTGCTCATCTAGAACTCGTTTTTACTCCGTTTGGCGTATAATTTATTTTAATGCAGAGTCTATAATATCGTCTTCAAGTGCTCTGCGTGCTCTTCTCGATTCTTTGAGTAGATAAGGATATCGTCGATGAACACGACTAAAAATTTATTGATTTGGGGTCGGAAGACTCGGTTCATCAGATCTATGAAAGCGACTGGGGCATTTGTCAAACCGAACGGCATGACTAGAAATTCATAATGACCATATCGAGTGCGGAAGGCAGACTCCGATACGTCATCGGACTTGATCTTCAACTGATGATAGCCTGAACGAAGATCGATTTTTGAAAATATTGATGCACCTTACAGTTGGTCAAACAAGTCATCAATTTGTGGCAAGGGATACTTGTTCTGCACGGTCGTCTTGTTTAGTTCATGATAGTCGATGCATAGCCGTATCGATCCGTGCTTTTTTTTATAAACAGTACGGGATCTTCCCACGGAGAGATGCTAGGGCAAATAAATCAACGGTCTAGCAACTCTTGTAATTGCACCTTCAGCTCCTTCAGTTCTGCTGGAGCCATTAGGTAAAGCGCTTTTAATATCGGCCATGTATCCAGGAAGGTGTCGATGCTGAATTATTTTTTTGATCCGGCGGCATCCCGGACATCTCATCAGGAAAAATGTCAAGAAAATCTGCCACAAAATCAGTCTGAATTATGTTTGTATTAACCTTTTGCGTATCTCGAACGTATGCCAAGTATCTCGTACAGTCGGAACGCAGCATACGCCTTACCGAAATTGTTGATACCACCATGGCCGTCTTTGAGACCGTATCGTACGAATATGAGAACTTTGTCTCGCCAGGAAGACGAAACACAACTCTCTTCTCTGCGCACTCGATGGTTACATGACAAGCGCCCAACCAATCCATGCCCAAGATTATGTCGTACTCTTTGATGTCTGGTACGACGGCTTTCAAGGATAGATTTTTTCTCCCGATATAAATATGGCCATTCCTATAAATAAATTTTGCAGGCATATCGACTCCCGATGGAGTGCTAACGCTAATGTACATATCTAGTGATTGTATTATAATTTTATTTTCTTTCGCATAATCAGCAGATATAAAACTATGCGTTGCACCTGAATCGAATAGTACTCGAGCAGGTATATTTTTGTGGAGTAATATACCTGTTACAACAGTATCGAATTCGAACGCCTCATCCCGAGTCAATGCATAGACTTGACCTTGCGCTCCATGGCATTGATTCTGCAGGTTCACTGGCACCGTATTTGCGTCTTATAGTGTAGGCGCTCTATTCTGATTTGGAGCATTGTTTCTGTATGGATTTGGAATATTTCTTGGGAGATTCGTTCTCCCCTGGGGACAATCATAAGACATGTGACCTATCTTACCACATTTGAAACATCCAGACACCATGCATTGAAATATCTAATGTCTATTTTTGCCACACTTGTTGCACCGTACTCCGTTGTAGGAGCCTTGATTTTTAAATGTGTTTGGACGCTTTACTACTCCTGAGCCTTCTGTATCATTAGGACGTTTGTTAAAATTATTACGGACAACCGGTACGGCTTGTTGTAACATACGTCCAAAGATCCGCTCGCTATCAAGTGCGGCTTTATAGGATTCACGTTAAGTTTGGCATCGCTGGTTCATGACGTCCCTATGCAGTCCATCGTTTAGGCCTTGTTGAAAACGCTCGCACCATTCTTCTTTGTTGGACAGGAAAGCGCTGGGAAATTTTGCAAGTTTTGATAAGCTTGCGTCATAATCTTCAACGGACATTTTCTCTTGCCTCAACATCATGAACTCATTCCCTTTCTGTCGACGGATGGCGCGAGGAACATACTGTTCGAAAAAAGCTTCCTTGAACATCTTCTAGAAAATCTAGGCGTCGGTATCGGCTTCATAGATTTCCTATTTCTTAGCTGCCCACCAATCGTAAGCCCTCAGTTGTAGTTGTACAGTCGCACATGCTACCCTCTGGGACCCTTCAATGTTGAAAAGGTTAAACAGGTCCTCAATCTCCATAAGCCATCCCACAATCACATCAGGCTCTGCTCAAACATTGAACTTAGGCGGGTTCATCTTGCGGAACTCCCTTGCTTTGAACAAGGAAGAAGAGTTCATCATTTGTGGTTGAAATTCTTTCTCGACTTCATCTTGAACACCTTGCCTCTCTTCTAATTTCACGACCGTTGCTTTGGTGTTGCCCACCATATTGCTTACGATTTGCGTTAGGTCGTCCATCTGCTTCTGCTACACACTAAATTGGGCTTTGATTTATATTTAAAGCTGTTGTTGTTGCAGCTCCATCAACTGTAGCATTTTCTTCATTGTAGTCTCGCTAGAGCTAGCGTCCTTTGAACTCGATGAACTATCCGCAGCGTTGGTTGTTGTGTCGGGATTATTTTTATTTTTTTAGTCATTCCTACAAAACAAAGTAAACCCGTTAGTATTTTTCAAAAATATCTATGGGCTTACCTATATGGAACTTTTATTTCACGCAGCATGTCGACAAGCATTCAATTCAGCAATCGCAACGAACATTCCAAAATAAAACATCTTTCAAAAATTTAAGAAAATATAACTGTACTCTGATACCAATTTGTCATGCCCCGATTCGACGGACCGTTCGTCCCCATTTATATTACGTCGAATCGATCGTCCTCACTAAGGTGTGATGTCGTACGAGTTTGGAATTGTACTCGTACAAGACAAGAACATTACATTTGATCATTCTTATTTGAAACATCAAGTTGAAACTTCACAAATCTCAGAGTAATTGAACACGCATTATAGGAATATGGAAATATGTTTTTTCATTCATAGCTTGCAACGAAGTGCAAGTTGTAATTACATTGGATGTCATTGCGGCTACACTGATTGAAACAAAAGAAGATACTCGACAAGCTGCCTAAACTAATACTTGTCGTTCCATACATTCGCCCTTTTATACATAAGCCTTCAACGAATTGGCTTCAAAATACTTCAGAATAGGAAGATGCTTCAAAACGTCTCTCTGAACTTCAGCTTCAGTTTAGAGCTCCCGCAGCACCTGAGAAATTGGGGGAGGGGGTTAGCACACTTTCTAAGTGGACGGGACGAACCCACTCGTCTAAACCGACTCTGATTTGTTAAGGTGGGCATGCATTGGAGTTTTCTTTCTATTTTGAACTAAATGAATTCAGTTCATATTGATGGCCTTCTATTTGAAACAGTAAAGCAGACAGAAAACATAGTAGTTTATCTCATTCTTACCACGGTCGTGCTCGTCCCTGAATAAAAATAGATATTATAATTTTCACCTACATAAGACAATAGGTGAGCATGCTATTTTACATGCGGTCATCGGTGTTAATCACCACGAGGGACTATTCATCATGGCATTACGATGCACCCTATCAGACTAGGTTGCAAGCCTAGCTGAAGGTCCCGTAATGCCTCGTGCCAAGAACAAAATCTCAAATTCTCCTTAGGTCAATTCGATTCCGCTGCCCCGAATACCATTTTGAGGAAACCCTTGTGCACAAGATGTCCCTGACCATGCAAATGTGAGAACAGTTTATCATATGAAATGAATTGCATAACGTGGACATTATTAAGCAGTATTACCTTTTTTCTCAACTCATGCAACTAAGTCATTTTTCTCAAAGTTGTACTTCCGATTTAGCGTCCCGTAGGCACTAAATTCTCCCGAGGCACCGTATGCCACAACCAACATTTTATTATTTTATTTTGCAGATCATGAAATAGTTTATCTCTTTTCTAGAACCTTAAACTTTCTCTTTTAGATGTGAAACTTATATTTTCAGAGTAATTTACTCTAAATCGATACATTTTTTCTGAGTTCTTGATCTTAGTGGATTGGCATGCATTTAACTTGGCATCGTCGATTTGAATAAGTTCGAGTCAAAAGAATTTCGTTTACGGGATAGAGTAGAAAAGAAGGGGCTGAACCACCCACCAAGTATTCGATCGTGCCGATAGTCGAAGCGCTTCACAACGTTCAAGCTTCTGTTACGCGAGCTCCTGCAATGGCACCAACACTTAATCAAAATTTCTTCTTTAATCCTTTGTTTCAAAATTCGTAGAATACATCCAGAAAATGACACAAAAATACATTCATCAAAACCAAGCGGCAAAAGCTCCAAGAAAACCATACAGCAGTCTGGTCCCATCGAAGGAACTCTTATATAGAGCTCACTCACCGAGACGCAGCCTGGTGCATCTAGGACTTATTCCAACAAATGTCGTTCCATTAATTGGATTGATTCTCGTAACATTCGTCCAAATCGATTTGATCAATGCCGTAAGGTGTTATTGTTTACCAAGCTCAGCAATCGAGTCAGATGGCCATCTAAGTTTTCGACCGATCTGACTCGACACAAGCATATTACGGAGTCCGCCGCCTATCAGAAGCGGGGCACTACACTACAGGAAGGTGGTGGAGAAGGTGTCTTATCTATTCCATCTCCAAGGTCCCGCTGGGGTTAACTTCCTATCTACGAGAGAAAGTTCGGCCCCTCATCATTGGGCTTCCATAATGGCAGTAAAGCCATATTCCAATCGATGCTTCTCACGCATAGCACTTGCAGCAATCCTTTCGAAACTCTGGAAGACCACTAAAATTGTGCATGTATCAGACCTGGATGTCGACGTATGGTCCTTTTTGGTTCAACTGGATTCATCAGATGAGATCGATCGGATACTCCGTAAAGCCCCATGGAGCATCAATGGTGAGTTGCTCGCGATCGAGAAGTGTGACCCAGGGAAACTGTCGGAAGAGTATAAATCTAATATGGCCGACTTTTGGGTCCAGTTACACAAAATCCCTCCAAATTTTCTCAATCGCAACGCGATATCCCATATAGCGGAGGTCTTAGGCATACCTAGACCCGTTTTGCCTGCAGAAGAAGGGCAATGGCGAATCTTTGCTCGCCTCAAAATACTTATCGACATATCCAAACCCTTCAAGAAATCTATATCTGTCACCCCCCAATTTTTAGGAACATGGGTATTTTGGTCATTTTTATTTTAGAATATTTTTGGATTTATTTTATTATTTATGATATTGTTTTTGGGTTATTTGAGTCGGGTTCGAATTTCAACTCAATCTGACTTGTATCGGAGACCCGGGGTAGCTTTGACTCTAGTGGGACCCACTCATTAGTTAGACATGGCCCACATGACAATATTTAAGTTAGTATGGTTAGACTAAAATTTCATGACCAGGTTGGGTTAATTAGAGATTCAAACTCGACTAATTTAGCATCAAACTAAAACCTATTTTTAATTTAAATCAATAGGACAAGTGGGGGGTATTTTAGACTTTAGCAAATGGGGACACCTATTCTAGTCTTGGCCGGCCACATAGAGAGATAGGGATGAGCATTATCATTTGATATTATCCACAAAAACTCTCTCTCTTGTTCTTCCCCAAATTTTGAAAGGAGCCCCATTGATTCACCTCAAAATCAATCCATTTCTTCATCAATCCTCTTCTTTTCTTCTCTATTTCAATCAAGTGGGAGAAGCTAGCTAGTTTAGGAAGTTTTGGATCTTATTCGTGTCCTTTTGAAGATCTCTTCATGTCGGTGTCGTATCGGAAAGAGTTTCTTTAGATTTGATCTCCCGGAAGGTAAAATCTTCCTCTATTTTACTCCTACATGTATATAGGACCATTTTGAATCCTTAGGAATGACCCCCATGGTTGTATCTCCATTTGTGTCCATTTTGGATCCATTTGGAGATCATTAGGAGTGTCCTTGTTGAGTTTTGTGTCCAAGTGGAAAACTCCCAATTTGGACACATCTTGTGTTTGAGATTTTGTGTTTTGTGAATGATTTTATTTCCTATTTATTCTCAGATTTTAGATGCTAGAGTGTGTTCTTCATGTATCATATTGTATCTTAATGTATCATATTATATAATATA